>BSBM01000849.1:600000-1070000 GCA_027924585.1 Larix kaempferi
CAGTTTTGTAAAGGTGTGACCGTCATGGCCACCTATATATATGAATACATGATAAAGAAGAAGAGGTTAGATACTTTTGGGATAGTTAGATGGTTAGACTGTTAGATAGACAGTCTCGAGGATAGATCATGTGTTGATTATCCTTTGTTATGTTTTCTACCGAGTGTGTAGAACTAGAGTAGAATCGGATAGCCGAGGAGCTAATCCCTGAGTTGCCAGACAGTCTGAGTAGATGTCTGTGCCTTTGTAATCTCTGAGAGAAGAGACTAGATTGAGAGAAGGGCTCCCAGCTGTGTGCGTGGAGTTTCCTGTAAAGATCTAAGGCTGCAGCTGTGTGCGCAGCATATTGTATAATTCTATCATTCTCTGGTTAATATAAACTCCCGTGGACGTGGTTTTCCTCGAGGAGGTGGGCTTCACATATTTCTTCTTGTTATAAATGTTTGCGCGAATGATTAATTGTTTAAAGTTCATTACCTGTATATGCAAGACTCTTGTATTATCTTTGCGACTGTTTAAGTGAGTTGGAAAGGTCCCTTGATAGCTATAAGTGTTAAGTACCGAAGAAGTAGTAAAGCGCTGTCGCTGCAGCGAGCGAGGAATGTGTTACTGCGCTGGATGCGCAGGGCGAGGAAGTACTTAACGCGTCGACGCAAGGAATAGTTGCCTTCTGCGCTAGAGAGGAGAAACCGCGCAGTGGGCCTGCCGAGGAAGGAATCCGCGCAGTTGCGCCGAGCGGCCTGCGGGAAAGTCCGACCGCCGATATCTGAGGAACCGGAAGAGGAAGAGCAATCTCCGCGTCACCACGGTTAAGGAAATCTGATTCCTTAGCCCCCCATAGCCACTTCGGGTGAGACCTCGAGCTGCTGCGCAGCTCGTTGCCGAGAGGGCCAGTGCGCCAAGGGGTTTGTTGCTGCACTTCATTTAAACCCGGGTCTGCCCAGTAAAGCAGCCAACAACGATGTTGTTGATCATGAGGATTTAGATATTCCAGTAACTATTTGAGTTACTGATGATGATGTATTGAAGAAAGCTTCCGATGATTCATAGATATATCATGTATGATGTAGTCGATGACTCCTTGCTCCTGCAGATGTTGTTATAATATCCTTCTTGTTAAGGGGGAGTGTTGAATATTGTAACTTCTAAGAATATTATATTTGTACTTTATTATTCCGGAGATGTTTCATCCCTCCGAGGTAATTCTATTATGTATCCGGAGATGTTTAGTCCTCCGATGGATTGTGGTAACCAGGGTTATTAGATCCACCATGTGGGGGTCGGCCCTGAGTTATTTAATTAGGGGTTATTAGACTCCATTGGGAGAGGTCGGCCCCATTAGGGAAAAAGTCAGTCGGAAATCTAGTATAAGTAGAGGAGGATGCTCCTCACTTATCTCATACTTGCATAGCTAGGAAAGTAGCGCACTTGTGAGAGAGAGGTCTGCATAGGAGGTAGAGAAGGAGCTCTAGTCTTGGAGCACATCTTGTATTTTGGTTGATCATCTTATTGAGGAAAGCTTTGCTGGGTTTTCTACCCCATGAGGGTTTCCCAGGGTAAAATCTTTGTCTATCTTGTGATTATGTTTCTTTCAGTGATCTTGCTAGTCAAATTAGTTTAAACTTAACAGTTACAGCAGCTGTTCCAGTTGTTGTTGATGATGTTGAAGAACTGCCAATGATTTATAGATGTATCAAATGATGTTGTTGATGCCCTCCTCTCTCCGATGATGTTGTGTAGAGTTACACATGCAGATGTTGTTGTCAGTAGAATACCCTTCTTGTTAAGGGGGAGTGTTAAATTATTGTAATTTCAAAGAATATTCTACTTGTACTTTATTATTGTAACTCCGTCAGGGGTGTTTTACCTCCATCGGGGATGTCTTTATTATGTTTGGTCATGTAAAGGTCATGAGGTTAAACCTCCATTGTAAGTTGGGTCATTAGCACCCAAGTGAATATAATATAAGTGGTAATTGAGTCTCACTAGAGAAGTCGGCCTAGTTAGGGTTATTGAGGCCAACCTAGCTGAGTTAAAGGTTAAGTGAAAAGTAAAGTATAAATAGAGGGAGAGCTTCGCTCATTTATTCACTCACTCACTTGTGCAATTCGCATTAGAGGAGAAAGAGAGAGATCTGCAAAGGTGAAGGAGTGGCTTGAGTCCAGAGTTTGGTATTTTTGTCTCTCTTATTTGTGAGACATATTTTTTGGGGCATTGTACTTGATCATCTATATTGAGGAAGTTCTTGTTGGGTTTTTTTCCCCTTGAGGGTTTCCCAGGATAAATTGTTTTGTGCCTTGTGATTGTGCATCTTTCAGAGATCCTTATTATGTTGCTATTGTGAATAATGTATTGAATGCTAATGAATTTGCAATCTAGTCTATGGTAGCATATAATATTAACAATCATGAAGGCATCTCTTGAGTTGTAACTCCTCGGGCTAAAATTAACAAAGGAAGGGAGCACTAGGGGGAGAGTAACTCCCAAAGACTCTCATGAAGTGGCAGTAGGCTAAAAATAGCCAAGGAGGGCGTATTAGAGAAGTGTAACCCCCAAAGGAACCTATGACAAGTTATGACAGAATCTATGACACCTATGACAAGTTATGACAGATTTTATGACATCTATGACAAGGGAAGGTCCTAAATTTAACATATGAGGGCGCTTGATTGGAGAGGAGGGGGCCACAAGGAAGGCCAAGCATCACCAAGTCGAATTTCATGAAGGCTAAGGTAATAATGGGTGCCAAATGACATTAGGAAGCAAGTTAAATGTTGTAAATGTCCACTCTGTCATGTAATCCAAATTTAATTATTAATTTTGGGAGAAAACTCTAGAATGAGGGGGAAATGCTTCTTGGAGTTTACAAAAAGAGTGCAGGCTCATGAGAAGGGGATTTTGGTCACTTTACAATTGAAATTGGAGCTATTGAGATTCTCAAGCTTGGGAGATGTGCCCCTTGCTATTGCATCTAGTTTCGGTGATGAAAGATCTCACCCTAGCTAGCCTTTAGAGGAGGAATCACTCAGATTCCTCAAGTGAACTTCAGTTCTTGGAGATTCAGAGCTATCCATTTGCTAGTTTGATTTCATATTCAATTGTTTGGAAAGCCATTTGGTAGCAGCAGAGATCTATGGTGTTTTGCCAGAGTGTTGGAGTTGGGTTGATGGTTTGTGCTTGAGGAGGGCGCACCCATTGTTGGATACCTTTCCTGGGGGAGGTCCTAGAGGCTGCATAACTTCGATCTTGGAATGAGGGTGCATAGTAGGAGGTGGATTTATTGATTGTGGTCGAATTCAGGCTTTGGAGGGTGCACTTGGTGAAGCAAATATCATCTTTGGAGCAACATTCTCTATTATCTTCATTATTGGTTTTGGGGTAGTCTTTTCCTTTCATTGTAGCAGATCTCTTCTCTATTGTTGTTGTTATAGCAACCTCTAATGTAAACTAAAATAATGTTCAATATTTAATGAAAATCTACAACATTTACTTCATGTATTGATCTATGTGCAAGCGCTAGTTTCCTAGTCTAAAAATCTGCAATTTCTGGTTTATTAGCTAAAAGTCTGTTATTGTTTAACCATCATAACCAATTGTTTAGAAGTGCTCAGTGGGTCAAGTCGATGCATTTGGATGTGTAAAAGCCCTGCATATCATTTTTGGAAGAATTCAAATCAGTTTGGTGGTGTTTGGGATCGATTGGAAACAATACCTTTTTGTAGCAGAATTTGGCTAGTTTTGCCTAGTTTCGAATTAGGGTCAAGTTGGTAAAATAAAATTAGATTTGAGGTTGGGTACATTACACTAGTATCAGAACATGATCTTGGACAGTTGTGGGTCATAAAATAGATCAATGGGTCAAAGAGATTTGCAAAATATCATCTCTAGGGGCCATAGGATCCCTGAAACAACTTGGCTAGTTGAAGGAACAAATTCTACCTAAGGTATAATTTGAGAAGAACCAAGAACAGAAAGGAGTATGGACACTGTTTCAGGCAGAGTCACCATTGAGGAGAAGGAAGAATTGTTCATGAAAGGCCTTTTGAAAACCTTAGATAGTTTGGCCAAAGGTCAGGAAAGTGCTAGGAAGAGTCAAGAGGAGACAAGGGAGTTTATGGCCAAGTTAGCAACCTATGCTTTTGGGAACAAACATGGAGGAGGGAGTAGCTGTGGTTCTCATGGTGGAGACAAGGAGACCATGAAACCCATTGGGGAAACCATCTTCTCTTGAACTGGTCCACATAATAGATCTCATGAGTTCAAAGAATCATCTAGACCTTCAATGCAAAAATTCATAGAACCACAAACAATGGGAGCAGTTGTGCCAATTGTGCGGGAGCAGTTGTGCCAATTGTGCAAGATGAGTCCTTGGAGGCGTATTTTGATGAGTACAGGGTTATGAGTGTATATTTCAAGGAAGCTATGACTCTCTATGAGTACTGCAACTTCAAAGATCAAAATAGACCTAAGGGATTCAACATAATGGCTGTTCAAAATTTTGAATTGCAGCACACCCTGGGAAATGTGACCCTTCCATGTTTTGATATGTCTTCAAAGTGCACTGCTAGAGCATGGGTGCAAAAACTTGATACATATTTCCAACTAAATCCCATGGAAGAAATAGATGCCATCAAAATGGCCACCCTACATCTTGAAGGAGACGCAAATCACTGGTGGTACCATGGCATGAGAACCTTGTGTCATGCCAATTTCACATCCTATGAAGAATTCACAAGGAGACTCATTGATAGGTTTGATAGAAAGGACCCTGAAATGACTTTTAGAGAGCTGGTCTAATTGAAGCAGATAGGCACATCGGAGGCCTATATTTCAGATTTTCAAAATCTTGCATTCATGGTAACAGACCTCTTGAAAGCCCGCTTAATATTGATTTTCACTAAAGACCTAGCAGAACCATTAAAGGGCTTGGTGAAGGCTTATAGACCTGCAACTTTGTTGGATGCCATCAGTAGAACTCGAGACCTTCAGGATGCACTTCCGAAACAAGGTTTCCTATGAAAACAAACTTTCCAGCTACATTCAAAGACAAGAAGTCTTTCCAAAAACATACAACATGGACAGACAAGAGGGATAGCAATATCCAGGATGAGCTAAGGAAGAAGAAGCTATGTTTCACATGCCAAGGGCCTTGGGTTCCGGTCATAAGTGTGCAAAAGGGAGGCCTACTACATAGAAGCTTTTTCTGAAAGTGAAGGGGAGGAAGAAGATGTTGAAGAGCATGAGATAATCCAAGCAGATGGATATGAGATAGAAGAAGAGGAGCAACCCCAACCGAGTCAGGGAAAGGTGATATTGTTGTTCTATCAGGGGTCCCTCGATACTACACTCTCATATTCAAGAGAGTGGTGCAAGGCCAAAAAGTCACAGTGTTCGTTGATGGAGGAGCCACTCACAACTTTATTGATTTATTGATGCTGCATTGGTGGAAAGGAGAAACTTGCCTACTGAAACAATTGATGGATTTATGGCGATTATCCCAGGTAACAATTCTATGGATTGTTGTAGGTGGATTTCCAAACTTCAGCTCACCATAGGTAACTATACTGTGACAGATAGTTTTTATGTTGTGAATGTTGTTGATCAAACATAGTTTTGGGGGTACAATGGTTGTTTTCCATTGGTGAACATTACATGAACTATAGGGTGCCCGAAATGAACTTTAAGGGAGTTGTTGGGAAGCAAATAACCTCAAGGGGCATGAACACTTATCCCAATAAGGTGGTTTCTACACATAATATGAGGGTTGTCCTAAGGCAGGGAGACATAGAATGGGCTGCAGAATGCTTGGTTACAGCTAAGAATCCTATAGTAGACACCTCACAGTATCCATAAGACATAAGGAAGCTGCTACAAAAGCATGAGAAGGTTTTTGGAGACCTACCTCCTGGTAGGCCACCAGATAGAAGGGTGGAGCACATTATAGAATTGGAGGTGGGAACTCAACCCATCATGATTCAGCCATACAAACACCCCAAGCGGTTCAAAAATAAAATTGAAAAATCCATAAATGAACTTCTTGATTTGGGACTCATCAGGCCAAGTTCGAGTCCCTCTACATCTTTAGTGATCCTAGTGAAGAAGAAGGATGGAACAATGAGAATGTGCATTGACTAAAGGGCCTCAAACAAGAAGATTATCAAGAACCAGTACCCCATCCCACGAATTAATGAGATGATGGATGAACTACATGGGGCCTGTTGCCGCCTAATACACACCTGGGGGGGGGATGCGGCAGGAAACCTTCAAGCCGCTCGGTGTGTCCTTGGGGGCAAGTGAGAGTCAAGTGTTGTCACCTAATTACTCGACTCCTTCGTCTAGGCTTACTCCTAGCGAAGCCAAGCGGGGTGGTCCCTATGAAAAAAGAATCTAAGGCTTTTAATCTATTAACACAAATAGAAGTCTAATATAGGAGTTTATTAAATGATGAAATGATAATAACTGAGTACTGCTTAATGAATTAAATCAAAAGATCAACACCACACGAGATAGAAAGCATTGACGACATATATGATTGAATTTAAAATATAAACAAATAAAGACCAGTGCCGAGAATGTAGAATGCTTGCGAATGTTGTTGTGTCGGGTTGCTTCTGTAGTCTCAAGTGAAAGTACTTCAGTGTCTCAATTGGTTTATTTTATGATTATTAAATGAATAGTTAAGGAGTGGGTTAATTCTTGGTTTGGCCCACAAGAGACCTAACCCTTCGAACTGAGTGCTTTAGCAGCTTTACCAAGTGTCCAACCAGGCGAGGATGAACCTGCTTAAAGTAACCTGCTGACTCTATAGTTTCCGCCGATGCAACCTCCCGAGTTCTCAGAATTTGGTTCCAATGGATTGTCCTATTAAACTAAGTACCTTACACCCGTTTTTGATTGACCAGCTGTTCCGACTAAGCTACAGCGGCCAAGAGCATACTCTAGGTTTGGGGCGTTGGTATATTTTATTATGAAGTGTAAGTAGATGATTAATCTAATCTAAGCCCCAAGGGTATCTTTTCTTCACACTGCAATGTGGTGGAGTACTTCGGTAGATCAAGGGGGTTGATTTTATCTTGAAAGATTTTATAATAATTTCAGTTAATGGTTAATCTATGCAAACCCCAAGAGTATCTTTTCTTCCACTTAAGGTGGAATACTTTGATAAAGCAAGGGGGGTTAATTTTACTTGAAGTTTTTTAGAACAAGTTGTGGTTCATTTTGTAGCACTTAGGTGAAAAATTGTAAAAGATTGTAAGTCCCCCTGGGATGCCTTGTGTGCTTTGTGAATGTTATTTAATTACTAATAACAACAAGTAAACTAATCTAATGCAAAAGAAAGAAGAAAAATGTAAAAAAGTGAAAAAGTGAAAAAGTGAAAAATGCGAATCCCCCCCTGGGAGGATTGGGGTCCAAGCGCTGGAATTGCCTGCTTGCTCTTTTTATTTTGCTTTTACAAATGAACTAAAGATAAGAAATACTACTTGCCCCTTTACTTTAGGGAAACAAGTCAATTCACAAATTTTGCATAAAGAAAAGATCTCCAAAGTTGTTGGTTTCTTGCGAGTGTGTGGGAAGCATTGAGTGAATGGACTCCTTGTTTTATCAAGCTTCAACCTATCAAACATGGAGATCAGACCAGCAAACAAATGTTGATTAAAATGACAATCAGAACACTTTACGAGTGTTCTGACAATGCTAGAAATTGCAAAAATTGAAAACTAGCTAAACTAGTATGTAAAAAATGGAATTTTTGTACATTTTTTGGACTTTAAACTCTTTTAAAAGACTTTAAAAGTTTAGAACATAAATTTTTGGTACAAAAACCAGCAAGCTAACAAATGATTGAAATCTACTAAAACACACTTTAAGAGCATGTTTGCTTTATGTGCAAAGATGGAAAAAATTCTAAGTTAAAAGCATGAAAAGAAGAGAAAAATGACTAAGTAAGGCAAGCTAGAAAGCTTGCCTTTTTCAAATCTTTGTTGTCTCTGTAAGAGATGACAAAGAAATGAAGTACTACTTACTTGATAAGACTTTGAAAGACCTTTTAAATGAAAGCTAATCTACTTTACTTTTTCTTGAGATCTACTTTGAACTTTTAAGTCAAATAGAAAAACTTTTAGCAATCTAGACTTAAAATGAAGATAAACTTTGTAAAACGAACATTTAGATTGCTACTTGCTTAGATCTACTAATCAAATGAACTTTTAAAGCAAGATTTTTAAGAAGAAGTAACCAAGATAGATTTAAAAAAGGGAGATCTAGAAAGATGAACCCATGGGGTTTGAGTGCTTTTGAAGAGAGAGGTTATGGAGTCAAGCTCCTTGATGCACCGATGAGATCTACACTTCGGTCGACTATGTTGAAATGAAGACAAGATCAAGCAGCTTCTTTGTCCTCTCCAACTTGGGCTATCTGTAAACAGCTACAAAGAACTAACAAGGGGATTAAAAGCATTTGTATAACAATAAACCATAAAACAATAGAAAAATGAATTTCAAACAAGAAACACCATCATTCTTTGCATCATGATATCATTTACATATGTAAGCATCCTATAAAGAGTTACTTACAGATCTATAAGAAGATAACTTCCATTCCCAAGAAATGCAATCCCAACAATATTAATCAATGGAACATAAATACAGGTTACCTCATTCATGCATGTAGATCCAATCCAAGACAATCACCAAATTAGATTAGCCTCCAAAGACTTCTCTTTATTAACTCAGAAAAAATATTACAAATACAAATGAGCAGAGGTTCCACCTTCAAGATGCATTACAATGAAGAGAGCTTTGCTTAAATAAAAAACTACAGAGTGGGAAGGGCGCATGATCAAAGGAAATGCGCACAAGTGATTGAAGGAGTTCAACTTGAGTTTGAATGAGAGCCAACCCAAGGGATATGTGCCACCTCACGGGAGGTAGGCGCATCCCTCCTTCGTTGTATCAAGGCCAACAACCAGCTGCCGTGTGGAGAAGAGTGGACCACGTGAGGATGGCGCATATGCTTCATGAGAGAGGTTGACGTGAGGACCCAACCGTAATCCTAGTGATTACTGTGTGATTGGGAGCCAAGCCAAGGGAATAACGCCATCTCAAATGAGGTAGGTGCTCCCTTCCTCTTTTTCATCACAACCCATGCGAGCTTGCCCAGTGGGGTGGCTGCCCACGTGAATGCAAATCCGTACATTTTTTTTTAAGTTTCAAACCTCAAATTAGCCCATCATATGACTTCATAACATAATGCTTTATCCTTATGACTTAGTCGCCTTCCATATACCATCTCATTTGGCATGTGCCAAATTGATTTTTTATATATTTTATTTTTTTGTACTTGGTGCATTTTGATGCATTTTAGCATTAAAATGCCATTGTGTAGCTTTGATAGGAAGAACTGCTCCTCGGGGTGATTTGAACTACCCGAAACATAGGAAGATCGAGTACCGAGGTAAAGAGGGCACCCTGAGTTTGAAAACGAACATCCATGCGCCAAATTCCAACTCCGGGTCACACTTTTATTATCTTTTGAATTTTTTCATTTAAACCTTTAAAAAATGGCTTAAAATGCGAAAAAAAATATTTTTCTTAAAATTGACTGAAACTTCAGGGGGATCTAGTACATGTCAAAACAAAAAAATCCTAGCGTCTAGCATGTTTCTAAACATTATAAAATGGACTCTAATAATCCCCCAAAGGGGATCTAGTACATGTCAAAACAAAAAAATCCTAGCGTCTAGCATGTTTCTAAACATTATAAAATGGACTCTAATAATCCCCCAAGGCCTAACCACCACTTTGGGCATTCCAGCTTTGGAGGAGCAGGAGAAAACCTCACCGATTATACTCGGCTAAAGTCAAAGCATAATTGACAAGGGAAAAAACTCCTTGGAATGCCTTCTTTGGTTGTCAAGTCCTAGGGAACCGAGTCACTCAAAGACCACCATGCTAGCACGCTTTATTACAAACCTTGTGGGGCACGGTCAATTATTACAGAAATGAAAAAGATGGCCAAAATTGGCCAAGGCTGGAACATTTGAACTCTGATAAGCACAAATAATTGTGCAATACTGGCGGCTCACTGAAGTCTAGCTGATGTGCAATTCAGCTGGTAACATATGGCTCCAACTGCGAGACGTGTGATTGATCTTTCCTAGGAGAGGAGATCATTCGAGAACTCCAGAATCTTAGTTTCCTGCATGGAAACATAAGTGTGTCAGTCACATGTGTACGAAAAATAACCAAATGAAACATCTAAGTTGCAACATTTATTTATAAACGTGAAACTATGGTACATAAGCAAAACTTTTAAAGTAATGTACAAAAATGAAACTAGTATACAACAATAATATACATAAAGTAAATCTAATCTAAAAAAATGAAATGCAAGCGTAGGATTTAGAAATTTTGATACAGAGATGCCCCCATGGCCATCGGATATTTTCACTATAAAATAGTTTGAGAAGGCCCCCGTTGACTGGGAGGGTACACTTCTCGCAATCCATACTGCTCACGTGGAAAGAGTTTGTTCCTGCTACATCGTGAATGAGATAAGGGCCTACCCTTAAACTGTCAAACTTTCCATGTTTCCCAGGTTTTTCCCTTCTTTTATCCCATAGTAGTACTGTGTCACCGACTTGAAATATTCTTGGTTTAGATGACTTGTCAAAATTCTTTTTAACCTTCTCCTGATTCTTTATACTTTGGCCCACCGCCCTTCGTCTGATTTCATCCAATTCAACTAACTGATCCATCCTATATTGAGATGCATCCAGATACGTGTTGCACTCCTCTAATAACTGATACACTGGCAATTTTAGATGAACAGGTAGAGTAACATCCAATCCATAAACTAATTCAAAAGGAGACTTTCCTGTTGAACTCTTCTTTGTGATCCTATCTGCCCAAAGTGCAAATCTGATTTTGCTATCCCAGGCTCGCTTGTTATCTCCAACAATTTTCTTAACTATGGTCATTAAGTTCTTATTGCTAGATTTTGCTAGACCATTACCCTAGGGATAGTAGTTTGATGAGTGTGATAGGATGATGCCATATTTAAAACAAAAGGATGACATTTCTGTTGAGCTGAATGCCTTGGCATTGTCGGTGGTGATTCTAGCAGGCACACCAAACCTAGTGATTATTTTATCTTCTAAGAAATCCATGATCACTTTCTCGGTTGTTGCTTTAGTGGGGACAACTTCCACCCACTTGGTGAAGTAATCAGTGGCCGTAAGGATCCAAGAATAACCATTACTAGAATTATCCTTAAACTGGCCAATGAAATCAAGACCCCATTGCTGAAAAGGGGCTTGGACAACCACAGGTTTAAGAGGCAAGGCTGCTAACTTTTGTTTTCCCATGAAAAGTTGACATTGTTAGCAACTTCTGACATGTTTGTGGACATCTGAAAACAAAGTGGGCCAATAATATCCCGCTCTAAGGACTTTATGGGCTGTTGTCTTGGCCGCATAATGCCCTCCACAAAATCTAGAGTGAAACTCAGCCATGGGTTTTTTGGACTTTGGCTCATCAATGCATCTTAGAATAAGACCATCTGGATTTTTCCATCCCAGCCCATCCTGGGTGATACAAAATTTTGTGGACTTCAACCTCAAAGCTCTTCTTTTATGGCCCACAAGATAATCTAGGCAAGTGAGGTTGGTTAAAAAGTAAATGATATCAGAATACCATGGAACCTGTTCTAGACGTTGAAGCTCATATGATCTGACTTGTGCTGGCTCGGTGTTGTGACATACCATCCCTAAGGCCTATTCATTTCCTTCAACCATCATGCGAGCTAAACCCTGACCTTTGACTAACTTGGTGGGTTTGATTTGTAGGTCGTATTCATGGATCTTGAAGACCCATTTACCCCTAATCCCAAGACAATCCTGTTGTGATAAAATATCCTTAACTACCGCATGAGGCACATACCCTATAACCTTAGAGTATCCTATATACATTCTGAAATGCTTAAGTGATTAACTAAGGCATAAGCTTGTTTATCCATGATAGTGTACTTAAGCTCAGAATTCTGTAAGGCTTTGCTCATAAAGGCTATGGGTTGCTCCTGGCCATCCATATTCTTCTGCAACAAAACTCCGGCTATGGTGTCTGGTGAAGCAAATGAAAATATCTGGAAGTCTTTGGAATAATCAGGACTAATCAATACTGGTGATCTACAAATAGCATCCTTTATTCCACTAAAAGCTTCCTTACCTTCTTTATTCCATTCAAACTTAGCATCCTTTTTAAGCAATTTTTGCATGGGTTTCATTAACTCTGCTAAGTTGGGAATAAAACGCCTGATAAAGTTGATTTACTCGTTGAAAGACTATAATGCTCTTTTATTACAAGGTAAAGGAACTTTCTTTATGGCTTCTACCCTCTCTGGATCAATCTTGACCCCATCCTTTGATATGATATGACCAAGTAACTTCCCCTCGTCAACACCTAAGACAGACTTAGCTAGGTTTAGAGATATGCCGAACTTTCGACATCGTTCAAAGATTTGTCTTAGGTGGCCAATGTGATTAGTTCTTTCCTTAGAAAAAACTGTGAGATCATCTTGATTTATTTCTATAATTTTACCGATTAGCTCATTGAAGGCATAATCCATGGATCTCTAGAAAGTTGCCCCAGAATTGAGCAATCCAAAAGGCATTCTGAGATATTTGAAAGTACCTCATGGGGTAGTGAAAGTTGTCTTATGCCTGTCCTCTTCGTTGACCACAACCTGATTATAACCCGAAAAACTATCCAATATTGACATCATTTCCGAACCAGTTACCCTTTGAAGTAAAGTTTCCATATTGAGAAGAGGGTAATTGTCTTTTAAGCATGCCCAATTCAAATTTCTAAAATCAGTGCATAGTCTTAAATTTCCATTTTTCTTTCTTACGACAACTAGATTTGAACACCATGAGGAATGTCTAGTTGGGGCTATGATTCCTGCTGCTAGCATTTTCTGAAGCTCCTTCAAAACTATGGGGGCTACCTTGGGATTCATTTGTCTCAACTTCTGGCGAAAAGGTTTGGCATCTTCTTTCAAAGGGATAGTATGCTGGAAAACATCTTCCCGATATGACTTGAGCTCATCATAAGAGAAGGAAAAAGCATCCCGATATTCCCGAACTAGGCTTATAAGGTCATTTCTTTCCTTTTCACTTGTACCCTTACCAATTTTGATTAGCTTAGGTTCAGTTTCAGTCCCAATGTTGATCTCTATGTGATTTCCAGCCTTTAATATTTCCTTTTATGGCTTATGCCTATCTTGTCTGTCAAAAATGTGCTCCCATTCAACTATGCGTTTAGGTATAGCATTCCTAGGGTTATCCTCTTCTTCCTTATAGTCATACTTTTCTTCCTTATATCTTATCTTACAATCAATGAATTCTTGAACATTGTGTATGAATCTAAGGATTTGCTTGTCATCTTTGAAAACCTGCAAATGATCTACATTATCCGGGATGGATGGTCTGAAAATGATCTCAAATTTTCCTTGACCCTTGATTAACTCTTTAGTTGGCTGAAAGGTTGAGGCTGCTACTGCTAGTTGATATGCTTCCTTGTTTTCTTCCCTAGGTACTGACGTGATGTTTAGGGCATCAAATAGTTCCATTGTATCCCAACATGCATTCCTATACTTCTTTAGCCTTTGACTCTTGCATGCAAAGATGTTCTTGATTTGACAAACAACTAAGTCTGAATCTCCTTTAGTTATTTGTATTTGACAAATAACTACGCCCTGCAAGAGTGCTTCATACTCTGCAACATTGTTTGAAGCATCGAACTCAAGTCTGAAAGCAAAATTGAAAGTTTGTTGAGATGGAGAAGTAATAACAATTCCCGCACCCTTTCCTGATCTAGAAAATGCACCATCAAAACTCATCTTCCATATTCCATTTTCTCTATTATCTTTTATCTTTTCTTTAATGGGGGCTAATGTGTTTGCAAAAATAGAATAATTACCATAACTGTTAGCCTCATGAACATATTCATTATCTAACAAATTAGGGTCTTCAACATGGAATTTCCTTTCCTTTTCTCTATACAACCTGACATGAGCATCTTCATTAGCCGGAATCATGGCATAGGTCCAATCCATCTGAATGCAACCACCAAGGGAAGCAACCCATTTTCTAGATAGCAACATGCCCCAAGTGTTAGGGACATCGATCACCACTACATCCATAGTCAAATTCACATCAGGATATGTAGCTAACTTAACAGGTAAGTTCATGATAATGCCCATGGTATCAATCTCTCTAGAATCCATTGCACACACATTCTGATAAGGTCTTGTGACTTTCAGGTTCAATTGTTCCATGACTTTTTTAGTTATGACGTTGGATGCGGCACCTGAATCAAGCATGCAATTATGAAGCAACATGTTGTTGACAACTAAGGATACATAGAAAAGAGGATGCTCTTCCTTCTGAGGATTTATACTATGTAATATAATAGGAAGATCTTCATTGATTTTCTTAGGAATATCAGGAATGACTTGTTTAGGTTTCTCAGGAATGACCTCTTTCGGTTTTTCCTGAACTTTATCCTTAGTCTTTTCTAGGACCTTTTCCTTAGGTTTTTCATACATGACTTCCGTGGGTGCTTCATCAATATTTCCACTAGCATCTAAAGACTTTATCAATCTATCCTTCTGACCTGACATTTTAATGACTTCAGTTACAGGAACCAGCATTTTAGCACCAGCTAGCCAGCTAACAACATCAACATTCAGTTCTGGGGAAGGAAGATGAGTTACCTTACGAATATGCAGATCTGATTTGATGGGGATGGCAGTCTTCCTTCTCTGATAGGTGAAGCCTTTGAACTTCGCTAATTCTTTGATCTCTTCAGGTGTAGGTTTCTCTCCATAAATTTTAGTAACGTTGTCCTTTTCCTGTGCCACTTCTTTAGCTTGTTTCCAGACATCCTTTGGCAAAGTGTGAGTTTTACCAACATGGTTGATATACTCATGTTGATTTGAATACCCTACAAAGTTGTTGACTTCTGGAGGACATTGCTCATTTATGTAGTTAAACTTAGGATAAGTTGTCTCATCATGGAATTCATTACAAGCCCTACAAAACGGAGGCACCTCCTCCATAACCATGTTAGCTGATTCAAGCTGACTAGGGATCCTCTGATTATTGGATGGATACTTTGGCTTCCATTCATTATTTTGTCTGGGAGGATACCTATTGGAAGGAATTTGAGACTTTTCTCTTTCCATAGCAATAAGTTTGTTTTGCATGGAATTCATTTGTGCAGCATGATTGGCTTCCATAGCCTTGATCACATCTGTCAACCCCCTCAAAGGATCTTTTGCTAGGTCCTTACTATCTGTTGATGAAGACTTGTCTTTGTTGTCAGATTGTTTCGATGAAGTTCCTCTGGTGAAACTTGGAAGATTTGATTTTTCGGATGATTGCATATTTTTATCAATTTTTTCTGCTATCACTTGGGCTTTCTTCAGATGCACAGGTTCTTTGTCCCTAAGCTGATATCTCATCTCTCCATTGAAAGACTCAATATAGTGAATGAGGATCGAGCCATCTGGAGGCTTGATCTCGGCATGAAGGCTTGAAATGAGGTTAATAAATCTTTTATTGAATTCTTCCGTTGTCTCATTTTTATTTTTCTTCATGTTATTCAGGGATGCTAACAGATATCTGTCTTCTTTTTTATCTCCCCATTTGTTCAGGAAACCCTTTTCGAATTCTTTGAACGTTTTGTAGCTGTCGGCATCTAGGTCTAAAAACCAATCAAAGGCATCTTCTTCTAAGGATAACACAAACAGCTTCACCTGCACATCTTCATATTTAGCGTTTAGGCACCATTTATTATAACATTGTGAAAAATATTTCAAATGTGCCTTAGCACTTATGGAATTGTTACCCTGAAAAGAAGGCAATTTTTCAATTGCTTTCTCAGTTTCGACATGAGGGTACACTACAATTGCAGTAAAGTCTAGAGGGATGAAAAAATCTCCCATGTCTTCTGTTGGATTAGACACTTCAAACAGATGGTGAATATCTGAAATTGACTCAAATCTAAGATGTTTGAGTTTTCTCCGAGAGCTTTGTTTATTTAATCTTCTTCTATATGCCTTTTCAGGTTCAGGGATAAGATTGAATAACCCTTCTGAATTTCTTCTTGTTGAATATCTCGTTGAATTATTTAAACGTGGAGTTGCCAGATGGACCGAGTAAATTTCAAATTTTCACAGGATACATCAAACAAAATAAAACAAGGTCGTGACTCGGGAATAGAAAGATTTATCCCCAGCAACGGCGCCAAAATGTTGCCGCCTATACACACGTTGGGGGGGAACGCGACAGGAAACCTTCAAGCCACTCGGTGTGTCCTTGGGGGCAAGTGAGAGTCAAGTGTTGTCACCTGATTACTCGACTCCTCCGTCTAGGCTTACTCCTAGCGAAGCCAAGGAGGGTGGTCCCTATGAAAAAAGAATCTAAGGCTTTTAATCTATTAACAGAAATAAAAGTCTAATCTAGGAGTTTATTAAATGATGAAATGATAATAACTGAGTACTGCTTTATGAATTAAATCAAAAGATCAACACCACAAGAGATAGAAAGCATTCACGACATATATGATTGAATTTAAAATATAAACAAATAAAGACTAGTGTCGAGAATGTAGAATGCTTGCGAATGTTGCTGTGTGGGGTTGCTTCTGTAGTCTCAAGTGAAAGTATTGCAGTGTCTCAGTTGCTTTATTTTATGATTATTAAATGAGTAGTTAAGGAGTGGGTTAATTCTTGGTTTGGCCTACAAGAGACCTAACCCTTCGAACTGAGTGCTTTAGTAGCTTTACCAAGTGTCCAACCAGGCGAGGATGAACCTGCTTAAAGTAGCCTGCTGACTCTATAGTTTCCGCCCATGCAACCTCCCGAGTTCTCGGAATTTGGTTCTAATGGATTGTCCTATTAAACTAAGTACCTTACACCCGTTTCTGATTGATCAGCTGTTCCGACTAAGCTGCAGCGGCCAAGAGCATACTCTGGATTTGGGGCGTTGGTATATTTTATTATGAAGTGTAAGTAGATGATTAATCTAATCTAAGCCCCAAGGGTATCTTTTCTTCACACCGCAATGTGGTGGAGTACTTCGATAGATCAAGGGGGTTGATTTTATCTTGAAAGATTTTATAATAATTTCAGTTGATGGTTAATCTATGCAAACCCCAAGAGTATCTTTTCTTCCACTTAAGGTGGAATACTTCGGTAAAGCAAGGGGGGTTAATTTTACTTGAAGTGTTTTAGAACAAGTTGTGGTTCATTTTGTAGCACTTAGGTGAAAAATTGTAAAAGATTGTAAGTCCCCCCTGGGACGCCTTGTGTGCTTTGTGGATGTTATTTAATTACTAATAACAAGTAAAGTAATCTAAAGCAAAAGAAAGAAGAAAAATGTAAAAAAGTGAAAAAGTGAAAAATGCGAATCCCCCCTGGGGGGATTGGGGTCCAGGCGTTGGAATTGCCTGCTTGCTCTTTTTATTTTGCTTTTACAAAAGAACTAAAGATAAGAAATACTGCTTGCCCCTTCACTTTAGGGAAACAAGTCAGTTTACAAATTTTGCATAAAGAAAAGATCTCCGAAGTTGTTGGTTTCTTGCGAGTGTTTGGGAAGCATTGAGTGAATGAACTCCTTGTTTTATCAAGCTTCAACCTGTCAAACACGGAGATCATACCAGCAAACAAATGTTTATTAAAATGACAATCAGAACACTTTACGAGTGTTCTGACAATGCTAGAAATTGCAAAAATTGAAAACTAGCTAAACTAGTATGTAAAAAATGGAATTTTTGGACATTTTTTGGACTTTAAACTCTTTTTAAAAGACTTTAAAAGTTTAGAACATAAATTTTTGGTACAAAAACCAGCAAGCTAACAAATGATTGAAATCTACTAAAACACACTTTAAGAGTATGTTTGCTTTATGTGCAAAAAATGGAAAAATTCTAAGTTAAAAGCACGAAAAGAAGAGAAAAATGACTAAGTAAGGCAAGTTAGAAAGCTTGCCTTCTTGGGATCTTTGTTATCTCTTTAAGAGATGACAAACAAATGAAGTACTATTTACTTGAGAAGACTTTGAAAGACCTTTTAAATGAAAGCTAATCTACTTTACTTTTTCTTGAGATCTACTTTGAACTTTTAAGTAAAACAGAAAATTTTTTTAGCAATCTAGACTTAAAATGAAGATAAACTTTGTAAAATGAACCTTTAGATTGCTACTTGCTTAGATCTACTAATCAAATGAAATTTTAAAGCAAGATTTTTAAGAAGAAGTAACCAAGATAGATTTAAAAAAGGGAGATCTAGAAAGATGAACCCATGGGGTTTGAGCGCATTTGAAGCAATGTTACAAATATCGTGTCGGCGAATGTATCGCCGAGGGTCCAAAAAGAAATTATCGGATTTATCGACGAAAATGTTGGCAAACATCAACAATATATCGGCAAACTTAAAAAAATACAAAAATATTCATTTTTTTTCAATTTTCTAAACATCTAAAGCAACAACAACATCAAATAAACACATTGCCACACTAACGGCCATTGCACACTAATGGCATTTTGTGGATTTAAAATGAGGGTTTTTTGTGAATGCAAAACTCTGATTTTTCATTTTATTATGTAAAATTACTTACTCAGAATTAGAAATTAAAATTAGTAATTAGTAATTAGTAATTAGTAATATGGATTTTGGAAAATTGGAAATTAGTAATTACTAATTACTAATTTCCAATTTTCCAGAATCCATATTGCTTCAAGAATCCCGAATCAGAACAAAACATTTAAAAAATTAAAATTAAGTAGAGGGATGGAGAAAAGTTTAAAAATAAAAAAAATGTGAAAAGGGAGGGCTGCTGCATACCTCGAATTGGACCCTAAACTGTCCCGAAATCTTCCACAGCAGCTCGGCCTTCTGCCTTCACACTGTCACAGACCTGTCACTGTCTCGGACTCCCGACTCCCACTCTCCATGTCCCTTCTCCTCCACGTCTCAATCTCCTCGCAGGCTTCAGCGTGAATGACGACCACAAGGTACTTTACCCTAGCTCTCAGCGTGAACATCGACCACAGGTTGCTTTTGCCCTAGCTCTCAGCGAGAACGACGACCACGAGGTTCTTTTGCCCTAGCTCTCAGCGTGAACGACGACCACGAACAGGCTCTTAGCGTGAATGACGGCGACCACGAACAAAACGAAAAAAAAAAAGGTGTGTTTCTGAGTTTCCCCGCGAGCGGACTGGTGATGTTTTGACATCGACTCGCGATATTTTCCTAAACATTGCGATATTATCGCGATTTTTCTACACAAAAAATCGCCCTAAACATCGCCGCGATATTTTCCGATATTATCGGCGGGGAGATTGTATCGCGATGTCGGCGGTATATCGTCGATATTTGTAACACTGATTTGAAGAGAAAGGTTATGGCGTCAAGTTCCCTTATGCACCGATGAGATCTACACTTCGATCGACTATGTTGAAATGAAGACAAGATAAGCAAGTTCTTTGTCCTCTCCAACTTGGGCTACCTGCAAACAACTACAAAGAACTAACAAGGGGATTAAGAGCATTTGTATAACAATAAACAATAAAACAATAGAAAAATGAATTTCAAACAAGAAACACCATCATTCTTTGCATCATGATATCATTTACATATGTAAGCATCCTATAAAGAGTTACTTACATATCTATAAGAAGATAACTTCCATTCCCAAGAAATGCAATCCCAACAATATTAATCAATGGAACATAAATACAGTTTACCCCATTCATGCATGTAGATCCAATCCAAGACAATCACCAAATCAGATTAGCCTTCAAAGCCTTCTCTTTATTAACTCAGAAAAATATTAAAAATACAAATGAGCAGAGGTTCCACCTTCAAGATGCATTACAATGAAGAGAGCTCTGCTTAAATAACAAACTACAGAGTGGGAAGGGCGCATGATCAAAGGAAATGCGCACAAGTGATTGAAGGAGTTCAACTTGAGTTTGAATGAGAGCCAACCCAAGGGATATGTGTTGATTAAGTTGTCATTGATGCCAACAGTGCTTGGTCATTGATGCCAACAGTGTATATTCATTGATGCCAACATGTCTTGGTGCCCCTTGAGGAGCCCCTGAGGGTTAAGTAATTGTCAGTGTCTAGGGAGACCTTTTGATCTTGTCCAAGCCCAAGTTTGAAGCCCTTGGAGCCCTTGGGACAATGACAAAAGCCCTGAACACCCTGTAGAGTGTTTAAGTACCCCAAAGATGTTTTGCGGTTCCCCGGTTGTTTCTTTGGTTCCTCAGTACCACAACTTATGCCCCAGCACGCTACAAAAGTGTTGAAAAAGTTGCAAGAGTCCAAATGACCCTTTCAGTGGTCATTTGTGTTTATTGAGGTCATGGTACCCCAGGAGAAGGTCTAGCAACCCCACAGGTGATTTCATGATGGATCTTGACCCTTGGAGGTCTCCTGGTGTGGTTGAGGTTGTTGAAGAAGCCTATGAATCCCCTTGCTTGATGAAGAATCTTGATGGCTTAATGGTCCTTGTCCCCTTAAAGGTGATGATGTGGTCATTAATTACTTGATGAAGACTTGGAACCCTTGATGAAGATCTTGATGCCCATGTCTCCCTTGTTGGGGTCATGGAACCCTTGGAGATGGTCATTATGCATGAGAAGGTCTGGCACCCACATAAATGGCGGCATGAAGACCCTTGGACACTATATGATCATTGATGGTGCATTTGGAAATGATTTGGGTCTTGAAATCCATACATATGGTGGTTTGTAATCCCATGATTGTTGGAGCCTTTGATATGATAGAACCCTTGGTCATGATTCCCTCATTACTTGGAGACAGAGTCCTATGTGATGGGCTTGAAGTCGATGGAAAGTATCTTGTTTAAATATTATATGATATCCTTGAAAGAGTCCTTGAAACCCTTGCATGCGGTGCCTTGGGTCTTGAACCATGGTGATGTATGGTCCTATTTGTGGTTATATGGCTATTGGGGTGTAGATGGAGGTAGATCCCACGGACGTGCCTTGATATGTTGAAGAAGACTTTGAAACTCTTGTAGTTAGTGGTATGGTCTTTGGCACTCTCATGTGTGGGGTCTTTGACGTCCTGGACACATTGAATAATTTAAGGGTATTAGACCAAGAATTTGCAAATAAACCCATCATAGGGAGATAGTCCTCGTCAAGCCATTTCCATTGATATGTGGAGCATCTTCTAACTCCTTACGGTTGAAGAGATATGAATTTTTGAAGTTGGTGTACCCCACCTTTTTGGGTGAGCCGACCAAACAAAAGAAAAATTAATTATTTGTAATTTTGAATTGCATGTCGGCCCAGTTTGAGGTAATAAATTTCCTCTACGACCTATATAAATAGAATATCAAACATTTCATTTGCTCATCAATTGGAATTTCGCAACTCTTGGAGAAAAGTGCGAAATTTTGTGGAGGAGAAATTTTTGGGCATCTTTACTAAAATTGGCATAACTTTCTCATACAGAATCGGAATTACAAAATTCTTGGCTCGTTGGAAAGCTTGTTACGAGGGCTATGTGATGACATGATATAGAGTTTATTTTGGTTTGTCTATTGTTTCTTGACCTTATGATCTTCAAAAAGGTATGGCTCATGCTTCTAGGTTTCTCTTGTAATTGCACATGTCTCTCATGGATAGAGTTCATCTTTGATATTAGTATGTGAGCCTATATATTGGTATATATATTTGAAGTCATTATGGAGGATATGATGATGATGTTGCATACATTTATTCTATGATATTATACACTTTATGATGATAATGCATGTGATAATGATGTACACTCTATGAAGTTGATGCACTCCTATACAATATGATGTACATGCATACCATAGTGTGATGATGCTCTCCTATGCATTATGATGTATACTTGATGTTGATGATGCATACACGGTGCACACTGAAGTGACAATTATGCATATTTTATGATGATGATGCATACCCTATGACGATGATGCATACCTATGATGATGATGCATGACGATGCATGCCTTATGTTCAGTGGAAGTAGAGAAGGATTATTTGTTCAGTGACTGTGTATGATGAGGTGTACAAGGATGTACATGAGCAGTGTATGGCAGTAAAATGACTTGTTGGTATACATGGATGATTTGGCAGTGATAAGAGTGCAGAGGTTATCAGCAGTAGATTCAGGGTTTGGTGTGCAGTTGGTTAGACTCAGATTGACTGAGTCGGATGATGTGAACAATAGATTGATTGGTGCAGACAGATTGGTTGGTCAGTTGATGAGTAGTGTGGAGCAGTTGTGGTGCAGTGGTTAGTGGACAATTGATGAGCAGTGAACAGTTATGGTGCAGTGGTTAGTGGACAATTGATGAGGAGTGGTCAACAGTGAAAGTGGTTTTGCAGTGTGATACAGGTTGTGCAGTGTGGTACAGGTTGTGTAGTGTGGTTTAGAGATTTTGCAGTGTGATACAGGTTGTGCAGTGTGGTACAGGTTGTGCAGTGTGGTTTAGATTGTGCAGTATGGTACAAGTGTTGGATAGCAGGTCCGTAGGATCAGTGCAGTTTGTGGTTCAATAGTTCAGTATTTATCTTCATATCAGGGTGGCAGGACGGGGCAAGGAAATTGAGGGAGCTAAGGCTTCCTTCAGGTTGTAGCCTGTAAACCAGGGGGTTGTAGCCTCCTTCCAGTTGTAGCTAGAGAATTGAAGTCTTTGTAACAAAGGGGGTTGTTGCCTCCTTCCAGTAGTTACTGGTAAATTATTATTATAAAGGCTTCCGTGGTTTTTCCCCCAGGACTTGGGTTTCCACGTAAAAATCTTGTGTACTGTGTTTTTCTATGCTTCCTATGTGATGATGATATGATGAGCTGTAACTGTTAATAATGTTGATGATATAATGATAATGTGATAATGCATTAATGAATGATATATTGAATAAGCTGCTGATGATTGTTAAAGTTGAAAAATAATAAAAGCTACACACACTGTTCACCCCCCCCCCCTCTCAGTGTGCTCGGTGTGTCCAACAATATGCGCCACCTCAAGGGAGGTAGGCGCATCCCTCCTTGGTTGTATCAAGGCCAACAACCAGCTGTCGTGTGGAGAAGAGTGGACCACGTGAGGATGGCGCATATGCTTCATGAGAGAGGTTGACGTGAGGACCCAACCGTAATCCTGGTGATTGGTGTGTGATTGGGAGCCAAGCCAAGGGAATAGCGCCATCTCAAATGAGGTAGGTGCTCCCTTCCTCGTTTTCATCACAACCCCTGCGAGCTTGCCAAGTCGTGTGGCTGCCCAGGTGAATGCAAATCCGTACGCTATTTTTTTTTAAGTTTCAAACCTCAAATTAGCCCATCATATGACTTCATAACATAATGCTTTATCCTTATGACTTAGTCGCCTTCCATATGCCATCTCATTTGGCATGTGCCAAATTGACTTTTTATTTATTTTATTTTTTGTACTTGGTGCATTTTGATGCATTTTAGCATTAAAATGCCATTTTGTAGCTCTGATAGGCGGAACTGCTCCTCGGGGCGATTTGAACTGCCCGAAACATAGGAAGGCCATGTACCAAGGTAAAGAGGGTGCTCTAAGTTTGAAAACGAGCATCCCTACGCCAAATTCCGACTCCGGATCACACTTTTATTATCTTTTGAATTTTTTTATTTAAACCATTAAAAAATGGCTTAAAATGCGAAAAAATTATTTTTCTCGGAATTGACTGAAACTTCAAGGGGATCTAGTACATGTCAAAACGACAAAATCCTAGCGTCTAGAATGTTTCTAAACATTATAAAATGGACTCTAATAATCCCCTAAGGCCTAACCACCACTTTGGGCATTCCAGCTTTGGAGGAGCAGGAGAAAACCTCACCGATTATACTTGGCTAAAGGCAAAGCATAATTGACAAGGGAAAAAAACTCCTTGGAATGCCTTCTTTGGTTGTCAAGTCATAGGGAACCGAGTCACTCAAAGACCACCATGCTAGCACGCTTTATTACAAACCCCGTGGGGCACGGTCAATTATTACAGAAATGAAAAAGATGGCCAAAATTGGCCAAGGCTGGAACATTTGAACTCTGATAAGCACAAATAATTGTGCAATACTGGCGGCTCACTGAAGTCGAGCTGATGTGCAATTCAGCTGGTAACAGGGCCAAGTTATTTTCCAAGATTGATCTTCGTTCTGGCTACCACCAAATTAGAATGAGAGAAGGAGACATACAAAAGACAACCTTGAGTTGTTACTATGGCCACTTTAAATTCCTAGTCATGCCTTTTTGCTTGACTAATGCACCTGCTACATTCCAATCTTGCATGAACAAAATCTTCAACAAGCAGCTCCATATGTTTGTTTTAGTATTTTTTGATGATATTCCGATTTATAGCAAGACTTGGGAAGAACAATTGCATCATTTGTATCCTAGTCATGTGATTGGACAATATGGAGATAAAGTCCACATGGAGAAAATTCAAGCCATTCTTGATTGGCCAACCCCCAAAAATTTAATAGAATTGAGAGGATTCATTGGGATTTGTACATACTACAAAAATTTTGTCAAGGCAGCTCCTTTGACTGATCTTACCCAAAAGGGAGCCTTTGCTTGGTTAAAGGAGGCTGAAAAAACTTTCAAAAAGATGAAGGAAGTGATGATTAGTTGTCCGGTACTTGCTTTACCAAATTTCATTCAACCATTTGTGCTTGATTGTGATGCTTCCAGAGAAGGCATTGGAGCAGTTTTAATGCAAAATCAACACCCCATTGCTTTTGAAAGCAGGAAGTTGCAGCCCCATGAGCGCCACTACTCTATCTATGACAAAGAAATGTTGGCCATTATGCATGCCTTGGCCAAATTCCGACAATATTTAGTGGGAAGCAAATTCGTGGTCAAAACAAATCACAATAGCTTGAAGCATTTTCTAACTCAAAAGGAGCTGAATGACGAACAACAAAAGTGGGTAAGCAAGGTCCAAGCCTATGACTTTGATATAGAGTACATGAAAGGAAAAACAAATGTTGTTGTAGATGCACTTTCTCGAAAACTAGCCCTCTCCTTAATGAAGATCTCAACAGATTGGATATCTCAACTCTTGGTAGAATATTCAAAGAATAAGTTTGCCTGTGAATTGTTGGATGGGTTGGTACAGGATGACCAGTACAAAGTCATCAATGAGGTCATCTACTATAAAGATAGAATCTATTTGGTCCCCGAATCAGCCTTGAAGAAGAAAGTTTTGGGAGCAGCTCATGATTCCCCACTCGCAGGTCATCTGGGATACTTGAAGACATATAAGCAAATAAGAGAAAGATTCACATGGAAGGGGCTGAAAAATGATGTCTTTAAGTATGTGAAGGAGTGCAGCACATGTCAACAAAATAAGATAGAACATACACATCTTTCTAGTCTACTACACCCTCTACCCATTCTGGAACAAAAATGGGAAAGGATCTCAATGGACTTCATCACCGAGCTGCCCAAGGTACAAGGTAGAGATTGCATATATGTAGTAGTGGATAGAGTCACTAAATTTGCTCATTTATTTGTTGTTCCACCCACTTATACAACTGCCCAAGTGGTTGATTTATTTTTAGAGAAGTTTCAGATTGCACGGGTTGCCAAAAACTATTGTTAGTGATAGATATAGCAAGTTTACTAGTGCATTTTGACAATAATTGTTTAAATTGGCAGGAACAAATTTGGCCCTTAGCACTAGCTACCACCCCCAAAATGATGGTCAAACAGAGAGAGTCAACCAATAGCTAGAAGGATACTTGATAAATTATGTAATAGGACAGCAAAAAGCTTGGCTTAGATGGCTGCAATTGGGAGAATTATGCTACAATACAACTTACCACTTATCCATTGGAATGTCTCCATTCAAAGCATTGAATGGTTATGAAGCTCCTACCTTTGTTGACCAAACTTTTGGAGAATGTAGAGCCCCTAAAGCTAGTGATTGGATTCAAGAGATCCAAGACATCTTGAAAGCACTTAAAGATAATTTGCAAACCACTCAAATCAACAGAAGTTATATGCAGATAGGCATAGAATAGATGGTAGTTTCCAAGTCGATGATTTGGTATACTTAAGGTTGTAGCCATAAAAGAAGTCATCATTGAAGGTAAAGGGGGCTGAAAAATTGAAGCCATGGTTCTATGGACCCTATAAAATTTTGAGGAGAGTTGGAGAAGCAACATATGAGTTGGAGCTTCCAGAAGGAAGCAAGATACACAATGTGCTCCATGTCTCATGTCTCAAGAAGGCAGTTGGCTAACTAGTGAAGGTAGCAACAGAGCTTCGTCCGTTGGATGATGAAGGACAATTGGTCTTGGTTCTGGAAATAATTTTGCAGATAAGAGAAAGAAGTTTGAGAAATAGGACCATTCGAGACTACCTTGTTCAGTGGAAAGATATACCGAGTGAAGATGCTACATGAGAAGGTGAACAAGTATTGCAGCACCCAGGTTTGCAAATATTTGTGGACAAGCAATCTTGGTGGGAGGACTATAATGTCCCCTCTCTAAGCCCACTAAGTTCATTCCACTAACCTATCAAATTCCCATAGGTTGGAGTGGAAACTAATTTGACAAGAAATTAATTAGCCCATAGTCATTATATGAGGGAAAAAATTGAACTATGATGGATGATGTGGGTCACAATGTTGAGTTAACAAATGCCAAATATTCATAAATGATCTGGAATAGGTCTTGTTATCACATCCAGAGTAGCCGGGATACCATGATTGTAGAGCAGTTTCCAGTATATTTTTGAGCCAGTCCTTTACACCTTTTTTATGAGATCAGCCTCTGATGAGCAGCATTTTGTCGATCACTCACATATATTCAATGGATCCAGAGTTTGCATACTTACAGTCTCATGCCAGGACTAAGCCCCATGATCCCAGGTCGACGACTGAGATAGCCATTCCTCTATCATACAGAGCAGATTGATGACAGTGCCCTTGTTATATTCAAATGCAGTGCTTCAGTGTGGATCAAGTAGTTTAGATCAGGGACTCAGGTACATGATCCAACAGGTATATTTTGGTACATCTGGGTTGTTGATGTGCTTTTCCTTTCATCTAGGTAGTTTATGATTGGGTATATTATGATGGTTGTTGGCTCTATATTATTTGATGCTTACTTGTTGTTTAGATTAAAATTGGTTGGTTACGATTAACAGGAGGTTCTTGAATATACTCGTTGGTCATACCCTTACTCCATGAAGTACTGACTTGTCCATTCCCTTATTTTAGGTATTTTGTTATCCATGGCACCATTAGTCATTTTCTTCGTCCATCCGTTACCTTCCAGTTTTGGTTTTATCCCGACTCACACCTTAGCTAGTGATCTTGAGGACTTCCCCCACCCAGACCTCTGTATTGGATAGATTCCCAGTTTGCATTGTGTCTCAGCTCTGGAGTGTGTGATTTTAGTCACAGTGGTTGTTCTCCTCTATCCCTCGAAACCAAGTTTTCCTACAAACAGTGTTGCTAAACACTAGAGGATCGGATCTTAAATGATATAACTAAGGGATGCTTAGTCAACAGAAACAACGTTGTTAAACACTAACCATGAATATCTATATTATCTAGTCAGTGGCCAAGGGACACGCACTCACCCTTTGTATGGTGTAAGGTCGTTTGCTCCTACAGGGAAACATGGTCGTCACTCCATTGCACCTATGGACGGTGGCGGTCAATGGATGTCATACCGAGTCATTATCTGAGGCCCTCCAGGCTATTCAAGGCACTTGCTCTTGGAGGTTGGCTAGTGAAAATCTATAAAGTGAAATAAATGTGAAATCTTAAATATGATGACAAATAATAAATTGCTAAAAGGTTGCTTGTCTAGAGTCTATTGGAAGCATTCTCATCACTCTACCCATTTGTGAGACACGGCCATTCCTCGTGTTATCTTCTATCCAGTATATGTCTAGGTGGTCTCCTTGGTTCCTCCATCTGAGAGATTGCAATGTTGAGGTTGTTGAGTCCTTCCCTTAGCCTAGCCTTTGTTTTTCCACCTTCACCCATGGTTAGCAAATTGTTCAACTCAGTAAACAAGTATAAACTTGAAAACCTTGTTTTTAGTAGCTAGTTACTTTGATCTAGGCTTATCTTATTATATTATTTGCAAGCTTACGCCAGTCAAACATCATTATATGCTTTGCTCTAGCTACTGATATAATTGAAGGAGCATATCATGACCATTTGTACTTGCAGCAGCAGTTTTTCATGGTCTGGATCATTATCTTGATCATTCTTGACTTGGTCAACCCAGTTTGACCAAGTCAACTGCAAAGTCCAGGATGAGTTTGGGCAGACAGTGTTCGAGATGCATTATTCATGGCCCATATGTGTCCATTAGATGGTTCCATGCCTCAGACAACAGTTTCAGATGATGGTTTGATGGATTTTTATTGGTTATTATTATTTACAAACCATTATTTTTATTATTTCGGGCATGGATGAGCTTACAGAGGTATATTCTGATGGTCACATAGTGTATGAGTACTCATTCCTAGTGGATTTGAGCATTTTGAGCCCATCGGTGCACTCAGTTATCAATTCTGAGCACTTACAGGTGATGATATGGTCAGATTGCCATTTCTCTCTAGTTTGCCATTCTAGCACGTTCTCCTCGGGCGCTACAGAGGGAGATGGGGGTCTAGCCAGTCATTGTTACCATTTTACCCATCCCCAAACACTTTGGTACAGTCAAATTTGTGTTCGGGACACTTGGCAGTGAGTTACAGGCATTTTTGTACCTTCAAAGGTCTTATTCCGGGAGAGAAATGGCTCATTGAGGAAATCGATTTGGCTTAGTGGGGCAAGGAAATGGCATGAGATTGGTCTGGGATACCTTGATGATGATGTTCATACCTTCTAGCACTTGTTCCGGCATTAGTGGGGTCCACACGTCCCAGTATTCGTCATTTTGGATATTTTATTAGGTCTTTGAGGGGGCACGATTTGGTCATATGGTCCCTTTATGATGTTATATTGTCATATTATTTGTTATTGTGCCATGGGGCCATGCTAGTGAAGGATATGATTACCTCCTAGCCCCACCATGTGCTTATATCATGTGTCTTAGTCATTTATCATGTGGTGCGTCCCCCCCTGGACGTTTTAATGAGTGTGCCCCCTCTATTTGTGAGTTGATCCATGTATTGTATTTCCGACTCATCTTAGCCGTTGATTATTTTTTATATATCTTTTGATTTCCACCGCTCATTTAAAAAGTGGTTAGGGTTTTGGTCTCTCTCATTCCTATTTAAGGTAGAGACCCCGCTCATTGTAAAGGGACTTTTGGCTCTTGGCTTTTGGAATACAAAGAAATATCTTGGAGAATTCTTGTGATCTTGGGTTGAATGCTTGGCTATGGTGATTGAAACTACTTTTCCATTGCATTGAAGGATCCTGGAAGCTATTGTTATCACAAAACTTGTAGTTGCCCCTAGTGGTATCCCATCCGGGACGGTAGAGGAGATGGACAACTAAAGAGGTGACCCAAGAGATGCCACGGTTCCCAATGCAAGGTGGGAGTCACGTCAACCGAGGCACTCTTCACTTTAGATCTAGATGAGTCAAGACCTAGGGGGAGACCCTATTACCAATCAAAGATGATTAGACCCAAACAAAGGTTCCTAGGGATAAGTAGATAATGAGTTACGGAAACCAATGCAAGGTTAAGTGGACCTAGAACTTAAAGTATGGTTGAAGGTGGTTTGAGAAATGATTAGTGTTTCAACCAATGTATGATTTAGGCCACATGATTAGTTATAATGACAAGGTATAGTACCATGTGTTAAACAAGTGGGTCCTACTTTCTTGGGATATGTGAAATGGCTTAAAGTGGACCCACAAGGTGAAATTAAGGGATGCAATTAGCACTAGAGGATATGTAATGAGTAGATCTATGGATCTAAGTTGAAATTAGAAGTACCCACTTACTGGATCTAAGGTTTGACACAATTCCCAAGGAGTGCAACTTGCTTAAGGAGGAGTAGTGCCTTGTTGGATGGGTTAATGGAGTCAAAAGATATGTCAAAGTGTAGATCGGGACACCTAGAGGTCAAGACAAGTGGGCTAATTGAGATAAAGTGGTTGGATCTTGCTAGATCTAGGATTTCATGAAATGACCCAAGTGGACCACAATCCCTTAAAACAAGGAATGCTACCCCCAAGGCAGATCGTCACAAAATGATACTCTAGATATAGGTTTCAAGGTATGCCCGTTCCAAATCCACTGAAATCTCAGCTACCCAGGTCCTAGAAGTGGACAAACTCAGTCACCCAAGGAAGTGCGACCTTGCTCAAGGAGGGCTAAAAGGTGGATAAGGTGTGTCAAATCAAGTCCAATGGCCACCAAATTGTAGATCCAAGTAGTTTAGGCACTGATCTATGTGGATCTAGAAAATCAAGCCAATCCAAGGATTAGATCTTACTAGATCTGAGTCTTAAGGTGCCAAGTAATTCAAAAGGGGGTTTTAATCCCTTAAAATGTGGAATGATGCCCACGAGGTAGAAATCACCCAAGTAAAAGTCTAGGGGTAGGTTATCAAGTGTGTAGATTGCAAATCAAATGGGATCTCACCTATCCACATACTAGATCTAACCCAACAAGCCTCTCCAAGGAAGTGCGATTTGGTTCAAGAGGGCTATATTGCCTTGAAAAGTGTGTCAATTTTAACCCAATCACCACCAAACTATAGATCCAACTAGGGGTGGATGCTATAGAGGTGGCTTCTTAAGATCTTTTCAAAAGCAAGGCTAGATCTAAGTAGATCTAAGAAAAACCAAAATGAGGGTTTAATTAATTAGGGTTTGTGACCAATGAAAAGAGAATGGATGGAAAGAAGCACATACCTTGTAGATCTTACCTCAATTGCTTGTGGCCACCTTGCAAATTGATAGCATTCTCCTATGTGTATATTCAAGAGTGAGATCCAAGAGCTCCAACCAAAACGTCATCTTCCAAGATAGCCAAATCGTCCTCCTCCTACAAGACAAGATCAAAGAAACAAGTCAAGTAAGATGATTATGAAAATATGAGAAAGATGTAATAGAAAGCATCAACTATGTCACGAAGATACAATAATGATACTCCCTATCACAAGATCAACCCAAGAGAGAATATGTGGATCCCTCCAACAATAACCCTCAAGAAATCACCCTCCTCTCCACCAATTCGACTTTCCTGCAAGAAAACTAGTAGAAGCACCAAAATCCACAATGATACATAGAAGATATACTGTATACTCAAGATGCAAGAGAATCCACAAGACAAGAGAGATATGCTCCACAAAGAAGTGTTCTATTCCAATATTCCAGAGCTCCAAAAGGTGAGCTATACAATAGGGGGTCTCCTCCTTATATAGGATAATAAAGACCAAAACCCTATACCACTCTACAATACTACATCAAATGAGTGGTTGAGATTAAAAGATCTCAATACATGATCAATGGCTAATAATGAATCATAACAATATATCACATGGATCACCCAATGTAATGATGACGCCCTAACTAAATGGTACAAAGTGAGGATGACGTCATCCACTAGAGGGGTAAAAGTACAAAATCCACCTCATAATGACTAGGACATAACATAAGAAGCACATGGTGGGACTAGGAGGCATCAATCCTTACTAGCTCATCGCCAAGGAGCAATAAAATAATAAAATATGCCCAAGATAATATAAATGATCAAATCTGTTCTCAAAATCTGTGACAGACAAGTAGTAAAAGACCTCCTGTGATCTCTGTGGGCCTACCCACATGGTGAAAACTGGCTAGAAGATAGTGGGATCACCCTAGAAGACCTCTGTGAAAACCAAGTGCCAAAACCTTGCCCCAATTGCCCAAATCAAATTCCTCAATGACCACTTTATCCCATTTTTTAACTGCCTCGATAACTGCGAAAGTGCCAAAAATGCCTCCCAGGGCATCTGCGCTGTCCAAATGAGCCCACCATGCTCTCCAGAAAGGGGGGTAAATGGTAATAACAAGTGGCTGGACCACCCCCTCCTCATACAGCGCACTAGGTGAACTGGCCTCTCATGGCTCCTGTTGCTCAGGCTGGGAAATCAGCCCCAAATCTGGTCAACAAGTGTAAAACTGCATCAATCACTGTCAGAAATGCCCGGAACTGAAAGATAAGTGTCTCACTGGATCCAGAAGACCCAAATCCACTAGGAATGTGTACTCATACACCATGGGTTGCCCTAATGGGCCAGCTATAGGGTCCACCATATATGGATAGTGTATAATCTGATGATCTGGAGTAATAAATAAATCTGCTGAACTACATCAATCATCATCTGCATCATATATCCATCATATGGCACCATCATCAGGAGTATGTGGGTCCATCAATCATCATCTATAAACGTATGTGGCCCACATCATCACAGATCCCAAAAAATGACCATAGTCAAACTAGGTTTGACTAGGTCCATATATATAACCAAGGAAAATCATATCAGTGGACTAAGACATGTTCCTCTAATCATTCTCACAGCCCAGCTCAAAGTATAACATCCATTCAGTGGCATTAATCAAGTTAGCATATTCCTTTATTATATGAGATTACTTGCACAATAGTTCAAATGACAAACTCACCCATTGGACATGGTCAAACTGCTAGTGAAGGATGAAGGCTAGGAACAAGGTTGGGCCAAGGGGTTGACTTGTCTAACTTAACGCAAAAATACTTTGGACTAGGAGAAGGGGGAAGCTACAAACTCTGTGCTGGACAAAATAACACGGGGAATGGCTGTGCCTCACAAATGGATAAGTTGTTTAGAGAGTGCTTATTCAACTTAGGCATCATGTCTACATCAAGTTGATCCAGGTTCATTAGGATCATTCAATTTCATTTAATGGCCTTTTTGGCCTACATAACCCTTCGGATCTCAAGTGTGCTGATAAGCACAACTAGTTGCAGCTTGCATCCAGGGCATGTTTTCATATATATATAAGGTCAGCAATTGTTTAGATATAGCTTTTAAGAACCATTGCTCTTTGGACCTTTCTTATACTCTTCGAGGAGTATTTTTAGCAGTTCATCGCTCTTGCCCTTTTTAGTTTCCATGGGCGAATTTATAAGTTTCCATAAGTAGTACATGAGCTTTCAGTTTTAGCCAACAACATCTCAAGTGACTAGGGGGAGTTCGAGCCAATGCCAAACATCGGGATAACCGACCAGAATGATTTCGGCCTACAATCCAACTCACTAAAGGCAAGTTTTGTCACCAACTTAGAGCCGAGACACTGAACATACAGGGATGCGGTCCAAACACAGAGGTAGAAAAATGGGGAAGTCCTCAGTATCAGAAAGTCAAATGAGACAGGTCAAGGTTTAAAGTCAAACAAGGAAAGTCATGTATGGATGGAGTCAAGTGAGTATGGACTCTACACTAGCAGACAACTGGTGTCAGGAAAGACCATATCTATGTAAGGTGGTAAACCAGTGAGTTTCGTCAAACAACCTAAATGTGCAAGTAAATGTCCATTTTATGATTTATAGTTCATTTTAAACAGTTTGCCACATCAGGAATAATATACCAAGCAGATGCTATGAACATGACTAAATTAACAAGATAATAATCCACAGTCAATGATAAAATATCCATAGGTCATATAACATCATCACAATAATAATCATCATATATCATCTGAAACACTGTTGCAATACATCTCTAAGCACTGAACTGAAACTCTATGGGATAAAGGGTCACATCGGTCATCAAATCTGAACTCTCAAGGCTCAGCCTTGACACAAGGTCTAACATAAGTCTGAATAATACACTGCTCTAATCATGAGTGATCACAAAATATACAATCATCATAGCCATGCTCTGAATAATGGAAGCTCTGGAACGTGCAGATCTCTGCTAAACAAGAATAGTAGCCCTGCTACTACGGTGTGATAACATCTGGCTCCAGCTAGGACAAGTGCTCTAAGGGAGAGAGCGCTTGAGAACCTCAGAATCTCTGTTCTTGATCTGCTCTGCATCAATCTTCAATCCAGCACTGCACCATCCTTGCTTTCAGCTTTTATTTTGCACATGCACCTGCGCTCACAAACACTAGAATACCTTATGGAGCATGTATGGGAAAAATATAAAATAAAACTGAAACTGAAATCTACTCTAAAGCATAATCTGAAATGCATAAAAGAAATTTTAAATCTAACATGGCATATATATTTTATTCATCATTCATTATTTTTATTACTGTGCAGGAGGAAAAGAGAACTTTTTCAAGCAGGTAATCTCAACTTGCACAGGCAGCCAAAAATGCAACAGGAAATTAAAATTCTTTAATGCATGCAGGAGAAGAGACCAGCTTAGGAAGGAGCAAGGCTCAACTCAAAAACAAGCAGACACTCCAAGCAGAAAGGAAAAATTGGCAACTTATCACACAGAAAAGAAAAAGCACACAAATCCTATTGCTCAAGTGAGCTTATTCGGAAACTACCTACTCTAACAGGCAAGGCAAGAATGATCATTCAAAGGGAATAAGGGGGTAGTAGTGTTTCAACAATACCCCATTTACTGGTAGCTCTAGTTCATACCCATCCAATGTTTCCAACCAAAAAGAGTTTTTACCTGCAACTCTACTTATTTCATAGGGACCCATCCATATCTTCTCAAACTTGCCATGATTTCCAGGTTTCTCTTTGTTCTTATCCCATAGTAGAACAGTATCACCTACTCCAAAACATATGTCTCTGCTTCGTTGATCAAAAGTTCCTTTTATTCTTTCTTGTTCCAACACCATTTTATTCCATGCTTCTCTTCTGTTTTCGTCTAGTTCCACTAACTTGTCAATTCTTGCTTGCATGGCTTCTTGCTCAGTGGAACACTGTTGCAGTAGTTCATAAACAGGGATTTGGAGATTGATTGGAAGCCTACAATTTTGCCCATATACTATTTCAAAAGAAGCTTTTCCTGTTATTCTTTTAACTGTCGTTCGACCTGCCCAAAGGGCATACTTAAGCTTGACATCCCATGTCCTTTTGTTTTCACCGACCATTCTTTTTAGAAGCCTGATTAGGTTCTTATTGCTTGACTCAGCCAACCCATTACCCTGGGGGTAATAATTGGAGGAGTGGGATAGAGTGATGCCGTGGTCAGAACAAAAGGTCGACATCTCTGTTTTGCTAAAGGCTGGGGCATTATCAGTTGTGATTTTACAAGGGAAACCATATCTGGAAACAATATTTTCTTCTAAAAATTTGACCACAACTTCTGCGGTGCACTTCTTGGTAGGGACAGCTTCAACCCAGCGAGTAAAATAGTCTGTGCAGGTCAAAATGTATTTGTATCCACCTGAAGAGCTTGGGTTTATTGGTCCTACAAAATCCATTCCCCATTGTTGGAAGGGAGCTTCTATAATGACTGGGGTCAAAGGCAAGGAAGGTAGTCTAGGTTTTCCTGAATAGAATTGACACTCTTGACATGTTCTTACAAAGGTGTGCACATCTTTGAACAAGGATGGCCAATAATACCCAGCTCTCATGATCTTAGCAGCTGTGGTTCTAGGTGCATAATGCCCTCCGCACAATCCAGAATGCATTTCCTTGATGATTCTTTGGGAGTCATCATGATTTACACATTTGAGTATGATTCCATCTGGATTCTTCCAACCCAAACCATCTTCAGTTAATACATACTTAGATGCTTTTAACCTTAAAGCTCTTCTCTAGTGGTCTACAAGGTGATCAGGACAGGTCATATGTCTGAGGTAGAAAATGATGTCCTTGTACCACTCGTGATCTTCATCAATATAAAGAACCATGTTATTTTGCTGCATTTTGGAATCAGTCAATAGTTGTGCTAACCCTTGGCCCTTCACTATCTTGATTGGCTTGATTTCAATATCATACTCTTGAATCCTAGAAATCCAGTTTCGCCTAACCCCTATGCCATCAAGCTGAGACAAGACATCCTTTACCTACTTGATAAGGGACATAGGCAACAATCTTGGAGTATCCGATATACGTCCTAAAGTGTTTTAAAGACTTGACCAAAGCATAGGCTTGTTTTTCATTGGTTGTGTAATTTAGCTCTGTGTCTCTAAGGTTTTTACTCATAAATGCAACTGGTTGCTCATGGTTGTCTTCATTCTTTTGCAACAACACACCTGCTATGGTGTCCTCAGATGCATAGGACTAAATAAAAAATTCTTTATTGTAATTTGGACTTACTTGGATGGGTGCAGAAGCAATTGCTTTCTTTAGAGACTCGAATGAGGCGTCACATTTCTTATCCCAAATAAACTTTGCATCCTTCTTAAGCAAGTTATTTAAGGGCTTGGCCAACTCAGCTAGGTTAGGGATGAATCTACTTACGAAGTTTATTTTCCCGAAAAATGATCGTAATGAGCTGACATCTTTTGGGGGAGCTATTCCTTGAATTCCTTGCACTCTTTCAGGATCGATTTTAATGCCCTCTTTGGAAACAATGTGACCTAACAACTTCCCTTCATCCACACCAAAAGTAGACTTTTTAGGATTTAAAGATATTCCAAATTTTCGACACCTTTCAAAAACTCTCCTTAAGGGTTTTATATGGTCCCCCCTATCTCTAGAGAAAACAGTTAGATCATCTTGATAGATTGCAATGATTTTTCCAATTAAGCCTTCAAATGCATGATCCATTGCCCTTTGAAAGGTTGATCCTGCATTTAGAAGTCCAAATGGCATCCTTATATACTCAAATGTTCCCCACAGGGTGGTAACGGTTGTCTTCCCACGATCTTCTTTCTTAATTTGAACCTGGTTATAACTAGAAAAACCATCAAGTAAAGATAACATGCCAGCCCCTGTTACACTTTGCAACAGATTTTCCATGTTAGGCAATGGATAATTATCTTTTAGAGATGCTTGATTCAGGTTCCTAAAGTCAATGCAAATTCTAATCTCCCCGTTTTTCTTCCTTACGATTACGGGGTTGGATACCCAGGTTGTATGCCTAACTGGCCTGATGATACCTGCTGCCAACATCTTTTCCAACTCCTTTTTAATTAAGGGAGCTAACTTAGGGTTCATGTTTCGCAACTTTCGTCGATACGATTTGGCTCCCTCTTTGAGAGGAATAGTGTGTTCTATAATGGACTGATCATAAGTTTTCAAATCATCATAGACCCATGCAAATACATCTTTATACTCTCTAATTAGTTCTATAATTCTTCTTCTTTCTTCTTTCGAGGCATTTATCCCAATTCTGATCATTTTTGGGGAACACGAAGAGCCTACATTTATTTCAATAACCCCATCCACTGGCTCAGATCTCCTACCTTTGTAGTCATCATGCCTATTGAAATTTTTCTCAAGGGGGAAAGTGATTTCCGTGACATCCATTCCTTCAATTGAACTACCTTTCATTTCATCTTCAAAGTTTACCATTGGGGTTCGAGAAGCAGTAAAAAATCGGATGACTTGGGCATCATTATCAAAAACCTGCCAATGGTCTTCGTGATCAGGGACAGAGGGTCTGAATAAAACTTCAAGTTTGCAGTTTTGTTGCTTTAAAAACTTAGAGGTTTGAAGAGTACTAGCCATAACAGACAGCTCATCAGCCAAAGTGTTTTGTTCACGGGGAACAGCCTTAATCCCGAAGGCATCAAAGCACTCAATGGTATCCCAAACTGCATTCCTATAGTCTCTAAGTCTATTATTCTTAGCAGCGAATTCGTTTTTGACTTGGGACACAATGAGGTCAGAATCTCCTGTGACAGATAAAGAGTTGATGTTTCTTTCTCTAGCAATTTCCAAGCCCAAAAGCAATGCTTCATAGTCAACCACATTGTTAGTGCACTCAAACTCCAATCGAAAAGAGAACAAGTTCTTTTCTCCTGATGGTGAAATTAAAACTATACCGGCTCCTACACCATGCCGGGAACGGGCCCCGTCAAAGTGCATTTTCCAGACTTGTTCATGTGAAAAGGGCTGCTTCTTAACTTCATCCCAATAATTCGCTAGAACCATGAAGTTTCCAATCTCATCACTTGAACCATTGCTTCAGTAAATAAATGTTCAGGCATCTCAACATGCTCCCGCATAGGTGGTTCATTAAACAAAGTTATGGATGACCCTTCCTTAGTTGGGATTGTGGCATATGTGAGATCCATTTGGATACTTCCTCCCAATCTTGCTGACCATTCCCTGGATAGCAACATTCCCCAAGCATCAGGGATATCTAGGACTAGGACACTCATTGAGAGCTCAATGTTAGAGCAGGCAGCCAACCTAACAGGCAAATTTTCAATTATCCCAATAGATTCCATAGTTTTTGAATCCATTCCACAAACATTTCTATAAGGTCTTGTGGGTACCAACTCAAGTTGTTCCATGACTCTTAAGGGCATGACACTTACTTCAGCTCCAAAATCAAGCATGCAGTTATGCAATATCAAACCATTTACTTCCAGCGCAATATAGAAGGGCGGGAAACTTCCATAGTTGTCACCCAAGACACTTTGGATCATGACAGGGGAATCCTTGATCTCTGCAGAAGCTTTCTTAGGAACTTGCTTCCTTGTTTGAATCCCAAGATGAGTAGTAGCTCTTTTGCGGAATGAAGGGATCTTGAAAATTTCACAGAAGGGAATAGGCATATTCACCTTCGCCAGGAAGCCTGTAACATCAATGTTCAGGTTGTAGGGGTTCTCCTTATCCTTTTCGTTTACACCTAAACCTAGGAACTTCATGATGTCATACTTGACAGATGGGATTTTGATTAGGTCTTTTAAGGAAACCAAAGCAGATGAATTGGTTAGCTTACTAGGGATGTTTGTTCTTGGAAGCTCCCGATTAGGTTTTAAAATTGTGGGAGGCTTTGGTTGCTTTCTCCAAAGGGTTGCTTTGGGAACATTAGTTTTAGGAGGAGGATCAATTTTTATCTCTTGATCTGCTTTTTTGTTTGTAGGAGAAGCCTGACTAGTGTTGTTTACAGCTTTACCCTTTGAGATGACCTCAGATGAAGGCTTTGGAGCTTTTGGCAAGATTCTTCGCACAGGTTGATGCACTGCCTTGTTAGGTTGTGGATCAGCCAGCTTGAGCTGCTGAGTCTTGGGAGGACTAAGCTTTGGAGGGGTCGAATTGCTACAGATGGATTTTAACATTTCTTTGGTTTGTTGATCACGTCTTTTAAAATCCTCATCTTGATTCTTAAGATACATAGCAATGTTGGTGACCATTTCACACATGTTTCACATAAATTCCATGGTCATTTCGGGAGAGATGTTATCTAGAGAAGACATCTCTTTGTGGGTTCGATTCTCAGCGGAGTCATGAATAGGAGTCGCCAGGTAGACTTTTAAACTCTTCTACCAAGATGTATGTCGTTTGAATTGCAAGGAGAGAGTGAGACAAGACAGGTATGTTTGAACCAAGGTAGGCCTCTACCTCCCTGGCAACAACACCAAAAATGTTGGCAAAGAGAACAGGAGTAGGGCTTGAAAATATATGTCGAACCAAGGTAGGCCTCTACCTTCCCCGGCAACGGCGCCAAAAATGTTATCACACAACTTGTAGTTGCCCCTAGTGGTATCCCATCCGGGATGGTAGAGGAGATGGACAACTAAAGAGGTGACCCAAGAGATGCCACAGTTCCCAATGCAAGGTGGGAGTCACGTCAACCGAGGCACTCTTCATTTTAGATCTAGATGAGTCAAGACCTAGGGGGAGGCCCTATTACCAATCAAAGATGATTGGACCCAAACAAAGGTTCCAAGGGATAAGTAGATAATGAGTTACGGAAACCAATGCAAGGTTAAGTGGACCTAGAACTTAAAGTATGGTTGAAGGTGGTTTGAGAAATGATTAGTGTTTCAACCAATGTATGATTTAAGCCACATGATTAGTTATAATGACAAGGTATAGTACCATGTGTTACACAAGTGGGTCCTACTTTCTTGGGATATGTGAAATGGCTTAACATGGACCCCCAAGGTGAAATTAAGGGATGCAATTAGCACTAGAGGATATGTAATGAATAGATCTAAGTTGAAATTAGAAGTACCCACTTACTGGATCTAAGGTTTGACACAATTCCCAAGGAGTGCGACTTGCTTAAGGAGGACTAGTGCCTTGTTGGATGGGTTAATGGAGTCAAAAGATATGTCAAAGTGTAGATCGAGACACCTAGAGGTCAAGACAAGTGGGCTAATTGAGATAGAGCGGTTGGATCTTGCTAGATCTAGGATTTCATGAAATGACCCAAGTGGACAACAATCCCTTAAAACAAGGAATGCTACCCCCAAGGCAGATCGTCACAAAATGATACTCTAGATATAGGTTTCAAGGTATGCCCGTTCCAAATCCACTGAAATTTCAACTACCCAGGTCCTAGAAGTGGGCAAACTCAGTCACCCAAGGAAGTGCGACCTTGCTCAAGGAGGGCTAAAAGGTGGATAAGGTGTGTCAAATCAAGTCCAATGGCCACTAAATTGTAGATCCAATTAGTTTAGGCACTGATCTATGTGGATCTAGAAAATCAAGCCAATCCAAGGGTTAGATCTTACTAGATCTGAGTTTTAAGGTGCCAAGTAATTCAAAAGGGGGTTTTAATCCTTTAAAATGTGGAATGATGCCCACAAGGTAGAAATCACCCAAGTAAAAGTCTAGGGGTAGGTTATCAAGTGTGTAGATTGCAAATCAAATGGGATCTCACCTACCCACATGCTAGATCTAACCCAACAAGCCTCTCCAAGGAAGTGCGATTCGGTTCAAGAGGGCTATATTGCCTTGAAAAGTGTGTCAATTTTAACCCAATCACCACCAAACTATAGATCCAACTAGGGGTGGATGCTATAGAGGTGGGTTCTTAAGATCTTTTCAAAAGCAAGGCTAGATCTAAGTAGATCTAAGAAAAACCAAAATGAGGTTTTAATTAATTAGGGTTTGTGACCAATGAATAGAGAATGGATGCAAAGAAGCACATAACTTGTAGATCTTACCTCAATTGCTTGTGGCCACCTTGCAAATTGATAGCATTCTCCTATGTGTATATTCAAGAGTGAGATCCAAGAGCTCCAACCAAAACGTCCTCCTCCAAGATAGCCAAATCGTCCTCCTCCTACAAGACAAGATCAAAGAAACAAGTCAAGTAAGATGATTATGAAAATGATAGAAAGATGTAATAGAAAGCATCAACTATGTCACGAAGATACAATAATGATACTCCCTGTCACAAGATCAACCCAAGAGAGAATATGTGGATCCCTCCAACAATAACCCTCAAGAAATCGCCCTCCTCTCCACCAATTCGACTTTCCTGCAAGAAAACTAGTAGAAGCACCAAAATCCACAATGATACATAGAAGATATACTGTATACTCAAGATGCAAGAGAATCCACAAGACAAGAGAGATATGCTCCACAAAGAAGTGTTCTATTCCAATATTCCAGAGCTCCAAAAGGTGAGCTATACAATAGGGGGTCTCCTCCTTATATACGATAATAAAGACCAAAACCCTATACCACTCTACAATACTACATCAAATGAGTGGTTGAGATTAAAAGATCTCAATACATGATCAATGGCTAATAATGAATCATAACAATATATCACATGGATCACCCAACATAATGATGACGCCCTAACTAAATGGTACAAAGTGAGGATGACGTCATCCACTAGAGGGGTAAAAGTACAAAATCCACCTCATAATGACTAGGACATAACATAAGAAGCACATGGTGGCGCTAGGAGGCATCAATACTTACTAGCTCATCCCCAAGGCACAATAAAATAATAAAATATGCCCAAGATAATATAAATGATCAAATCTGCCCTCAAAATCTGTGACAGACAAGCAGTAAAAGACCTCCCGTGATCTCTGTGGGCCTACCCACATGGTGAAAACTGGCTAGAAGATAGTGGGATCACCCTGGAAGACCTCTGTGAAAACCAAGTGCCAAAACCTTGCCCCAATTGCCCAAATCGAATTCCTCAGTGACCACTTTATCCCATTTTTTAACTGCCTCGGTAACTGTGAAAGTGCCAAAACTGCCTCCCAGGGCATCTGCGCTGTCCAACTAAGCCCACCAAGCTCTCCAAAAGGGGGGGTAAATGGTAATAACAAGTGGCTGGACCACTCCCTCCTCATACAGCGCCCTAGGTGAAATGGCCTCTCATGGCCCCTGCTGCTCAGGCTGGCAAATCAGCGCCAAATTTGGTCAACAAGTGTAAAATTGCATCAATCACTGTCATAAATGACCGGAACTGAAAGATAAGTGTCTCACTGGATCCAGAAGACCCAAATCCACTAGGAGTGTGTGCTCATACACCATGGGTTACCCTAATGGGCCAGCTGTAGGGTCCACCATATATAGACAGTGTATAATCTGATGATCTGGAGTAATAAATAAATCTGCTGAACTGCATCAGTCATCATCTGCATCATATATCCATCATATGGCACCATCATCAGGAGTATGTGGGTCCATCAATCATCATCTATAAACGTATGTGGCCCACATCATCACGGATCCCAAGAAATGACCATAGTCAAACTAGGTTTGACTAGGTCCATATATATAACCAAGGAAAATAATATCAGTGGACTAAGACATGTTCCTCTAATCATTCTCACAGCCTAGCTCAAAGTATAACATCCATTTAGTGGCATTAATCAAGTTAGCATATTCCTTTATTATATGAGATTACTTGCACAATAGTTCAAATGACAAACTCACCCATTGGACATGGTCAAACTGCTAGTGAAGGAACAAACTCACCCATTGGACATGGTCAAACTGCTAGGAACAAGGTTGGGCCAAGGGGTTGACTTGTCTAACTTAACTCAAAAATACTTTAGACTGGGAGAAAGGGGAAGCTACAAACTCTGTGCTGGACAAAATAACACGGGGAATGGTTGTGCCTCACAAATGGATAAGTTGTTTAGAGAGTGCTTATTCAACTTAGGCATCATGTCTACATCAAGTTGATCCAGGTTCATTAGGATCATTCAATTTCATTTCATGGCCTTTTTGGCCTACATAACCCTTCAGATCTCAGGTGTGCTGATAAGCGCAACTAGTTGCAGCTTGCATCCAGGGCATGTTTTCATATATATATAAGGTTAGCAATTGTTTAGATATAGCTTTTAAGAACCATTTCTCTTTGGACCTTTCTTATACTCTTTGAGGAGTATTTTTAGCAGTTCATCGCTCTTGCCCTTTTTAGTTTCCATGGGCGAATTTATAAGTTTCCATAAGTAGTACATGAGCTTTCAGTTTTAGCCAACAACATCTCAAGTGACTAGGGGGAGTTCGAGCCAATGCCAAACATCGGGATAACCGACCCGAATGATTTGGGCCTACAATCCAACTCACCAAAGGCAAGTTTTGTCACCAACTTAGAGCCGAGACACTGAACATACAGGGATGCGGTCCACACACAGAGGTAGAAAAATGGGGAAGTCCTCAGTATCAGAAAGTCAAATGAGACAGGTCAAGGTTTAGAGTCAAACAAGGAAAGTCATGTATGGATGGAGTCAAGTGAGTATGGAGCCTACACTAGCAGACAACTGGTGTCGGGAAAGACCATATCTATGTAAGGTGGTAAACCAGTGAGTTTTGCCAAACAACCGAAATGTGCAAGTAAATGTCCATTTTATGATTTATAGTTCATTTTAAACAGTTTGCCACATCAGGAATAATATACCAAGCAGATGCTGTGAACATGACTAAATTAACAAGATAATAATCCACAGTCAATGATAAAATATCCATAGGTCATATAACATCATCACAATAATAATCATCATATATCATCTGAAACACTGCTGCAATACATCTCTAAGCACTGAACTGAAACTGTATGGGATAAAGGGTCACATCGGTCATCAAATCTGAACTCTCAAGGCTCAACCTTAACACAAGGTCTAACATAAGTCTGAACAATACACTGCTCTGATCATGAGTGATCACAAAATATACAATCATCATAGCCATGCTCTGAATAATGGAAGCTCTAGAATGTGCAGATATCTGCTAAACAAGAATAGTAGCCCTGCTACTATGGTGTGATAACATCTATCTTGCATATTTGTTCCACTTTTTCGATTTGCAGGTGAAGGAGGCGACTTGGGAGAAGGGCGCATTGGTTGGGGGAATCACCCTGGTACCTTCTGTCAAATCTTCGTTTTCACAAGGAGTGATTTTGTCTTTGTAACAATTATTATCTATCTTTTACTTCTAGCTTGCATCTACCTCCATCTTTGTTTACTGATTGAGCTTTTGTTCCTTGGTTTTGCAAAGAGAGGAGGATGCACTTGTTGATATGGGCAATTCGTTGGAGCAAGAGAAGTGACAATGCTTTCATTTGATGTTTGCAGGAGTAATTTTCGTCATACCGACATTTATCTTCATCAACCAGGTACGGTCACAAGTTACATATTTGGCTCATTAGCTTACCTATCTGTCAATTTTATTCAAACCCTAACCTGCAAAATCTTATAAAAAATCCCTAGCTCTTACAATTTGGAATTTGGGCGAATGATTTCTGGGTTTTTCACTTAAGGCCTAGCCCCAAGTGGGTCCTCAAGGGTGTCACCCTTGGGAGACTCCATCTACCCTAAGGGCCACCAACCATTTGGGAATCCAACCGAAGAAACAAACACTAAAACGTGTTTTGGTTGAACCTAAAGACTCCCCTGTCATGATCCAAAGTGTATCTGGTGACAACTTTGGTGGATATCAGCCCTTTTATATAACTCTTGAGGTAAATGGGTTGATATTGCATAATTGCATGTTAGACTATGGTGCTGAGGTAAATGTTATGCCACTCAGAGTTATGGAACAACTTGAGATGGTGCCTACAAGGCCTTTTAGAAATGTGTGCGGCATGGATTCTAGAACGGTAAAAGCCATTGGGGTAATTGAAAATTTTCCTGTTAGACTATCCGCATGTTCAAGTATCGAACTCACCATGAATATCCTAGTTCTCAATGTCCCTGATGTTTGGGGAATGTTGCTATCTAGGGAATGGTCAGCCAGACTGGGAGGAAGTGTTCAGATGGATCTTACATATGCCACGATTCCAATTGGAAATGATTCATCTATCACTTTATTTAACGAACCACCTATGCAAGAACATGTAGAAACACCCGATCACTTATTTAATGAGGCCATGTATTCAAGCGATGAAATTGGGAACTTTATGGTGTTGGCTAATTATTGGGAAGATATAAAACATCCATTCCCACCAGATCAAGTGTGGAAGATGCAGTTTGACGAGGCTCAATCTCGACATGGTGCAGGTGCCGGTATTGTCCTAACCTCGCCTTCCGGCGAAGAAAACCTATATTCCTTCTGTTTGGAATTTGATTGTACAAATAATGTGTCTAAATATGAAGCTTTACTCTTAGGTTTGGAGATTGCCCGAGAAAAGAATATATCAAGTCTATAATTGCCATAGGTGATTCCGACCTTATTGTATCGCAAGTTAAAAATCAATTTGCTGCAACGAATAACAGACTTGGGGATTACAGAAATGCAGTTTGGGACACCATTGAATGTTTTCATGCCTTTGGAATTAAGGTTGTCCCACGAGAACAAAACACTCTAGTTGATGAATTATCAGTTACGACCAGTACCCTCCAAGCCCCTGAATCTTTGTCTCAAAGAAATTGTAAAGTTGAAGTCTTGTTCAGACCCTCTGTTCCTAATAATCAAGAGTATTGGCAAGTCTTTGTTGATGATGCTCAAATCATCCAATTCCTGACTGCTTCTCAAACACCCATGATTAATTTTGAGGATCAATTGAAGGGCGGTTCTGTGGAAGGTATGGACATAACGAAAATTGCTTTTCCTTTGGAGAAAAACTTTAATAGACATGATGAATATAAAGGAAGACGATCTGAACCAGTGGATGAGGCTATTGAAATTTATATTGGTCCTTCTTGCTCCCCAAAAATGATCAAAATAGGGAAGAACGCCTCTAAAGAAGAAAGAAGGAAAATTGAGGAAATGATTAGAGAATACAAGGATGTCTTTGCATGGACATACGATGATTTGAAAACTTACGATCAATCTGTTATTGAACATATCATTCCTCTTAAAGAAGGAGCCAAACCTTATCGTCAAAAGCTCCGTAATGTCAATCCAAAATTGGCTCCATTGGTCAAGAAGGAGTTGGAGAAGATGTTAGCAGCAGGGATCATTAGGCCTGTCAGACATACTACATGGGTTTCGAATCCTGTAATTGTAAGAAAGAAGAGACGAGAAATACGAATTTGTATAGACTTCAGGAATTTAAATCAAGCTTCCCTAAAGGACAATTACCCATTTCCTAACATGGAAAACTTACTGCAAAGTGTAATCGGTGTTGGGATGTTGTCTATGCTTGATGGTTTCTAAGGATACAATCAAGTCCAAATTAAGAAGGAAGATCGTGGAAAACCAACTTTTACCACACCTTGGGGAACATATGAATATATTCGAATGCTATTTGGTTTATTGAATGCTGGTTCAACCTTTCAGAGGGCAATGGACCGGGCATTTAATGATCTGATTGGAAAAATTATTGTGATTTATCAAGACGATTTAACCATGTTCTCCAAAGAAAGGGGTGATGACCATGTAAGTCATTTGAGGAAAAATCTTTGATAGATGTCGAAAGTTTGGAATTTCCTTGAATCCTAAGAAGTCTACTTTTGGTGTTGACGAGGGGAAGTTGTTCGGTCACATAGTTTATGTTTCCGCCTAATACACACCTGGGGGGGAACGCGACAAGAAACCTTCAAGCCGCTCGGTGTGTCCTTGGCGGCAAGTCAGAGTCAAGTGTTGTCACCTAATTACTTGACTCCTCTGTCTAGGCTACTCCTAGCGAAGCCAAGGGAGGTGGTCCCTATTAAAAATAATCCAAGGATTTTAACTAGTAAAAAAGAAAAAAGTAATTTCTCGGAGTTAATATGAGGAATTTGAAAAAATGTTACAACTAAGCAAGATCTGCAATTAAAAATTAAATTAGATAACACACAACACATGATATAGATGCATTCACGACATTTTATAATTGAAATTAAAACATTTGAAAATAGAGACCAGTGTCGAGAATATGATTGCGAAATGCGTGTTGTGTTGTGTCGTGAAAGTATTGCAGAGGCTTGTTGTAAATTTTAATTTATTAATGATTATTACGGGAATGGGTTAATTCTTGGTTTGGCTCGACTTTGCCTTACTTCCTTGGAATGGGTGTTGTGACAGTTCTACCAAGTGTCCAACCAAGCGAGGATGAACTTTCTTACGGCAACCTGCTGACTCTATAGTAAACCTCACGCGACCTCCTGAATCCGTAGAAATTAGACTTAGTAGGATTGCCCTATTAAACTAGTCACACTCAACACCTTTTTTTGATTGAGCCAACTGTTCAGACTAAGCTGCAGCGGTAAAGAGCATACTTCAGGTTTCAAGCCTTGGTTGATTTTATTAAAAATGTGAGGTGAATTATTTAGACTAAACTAAGGCCCAAGAATCTCTTTTCCACACACCAAAGAATGGTGCAGTACTTCGGAAAAGCAACGGTAAAATATTTATTATGTTTGTTTTGAACAATTGTCGATGCATGCACAAAATAAGATAAATAAATAAAAGTTTGTCTAAGTCCTTCAAAGACGATTGTGTGTGCTTCGTGATGTTATTTAATTACTAATGACTTAAAGGAACTAATCTAACACAAAAAAAAATTTAAAAAATTAAAAAATTAAAAAAAAATCAAAAAATGTGAAACCCCATGGGGGGATGGGGGCAGGCGCTGGAATAGCTTGCTGAGCTCTTTTTATTTTTTCATTACATTCAAGGATGAGGAGAACTATTGTTGGTCCTTTATCATTAGGAACCAAGACAATTTACAATATCCAGTAGACAGCAAAGGTTGCTGAAATAGGTTCTCTGGACGGTCACAGGAGCCTCCAAATCAAAAAAAATTGTGTTCAAAATGCTCAAACCTACTAAGCATGCAAAGAAAACCAACGATCTTAGTTTATTAAAAAGTGGCCAAAAACACTTTAGGAATGTTTTTGGCAATACTAGAAACTTGCTATGAAAAATCTAAACAAACTAGTGGGTCGAAAAGGCTTTCCGAATGATCACGGAAGCATCCAAATCGAAAATGTTTATAATTTAAATGTTCAAACCTGCTAAGCATTTAAAAAAAACGAGCGTTATTTGTTATGAAATGGCCAAAAAACACTTGTTATCACACAAACTCTAGCTAATGGAAAATGGATGTCCCAACAGGGATGGTAGAGGGTGATCAACTAGAATGGTGTAACCTGCAATAGCAAGGTCCTCCGTCCAGGGAACGGAAGTCACACCGGACAAGACTACTGTCGCTTCAGACAAGGCACGTAGCCAAGTCAAGGGGGAGACCCCGCTCAACCGATGATGGTTGAGACACGAACACACAACCAAACCAAAGATGCCAAGAAGTACAAACAGGAGATGAGTGCGGATTAAGTCCTAAATCTAGCTCCAACCAAGAGATGGACACAAGCAACAAAAATGGGGACGATGTGGAAGTGACCAGCAATCAATTATAATGAAACAAGCTAATTAGATTAGTGATTGCAAGGCTGAAATAGACTAGGACGTACAGTAAGCTAGAAGTGAAAGAATGGATTAAATCTGCCCAAGGGAGAGAGTTAAGCAGTGCAGAAATGGACCTAGGGCAACAAATAAAACGTGATTTAAAATACTTCTAGCGATTGGTAGTTTGATTCCTAGACATAAAATGATGATTTGAAACCGATTACAAACTACCCAGAACCCCAAAACCACCCAACCAAGCAGAAGGAGAAAAACGCCCTAGGGGGGCATTTTTGCCAGGTAGACTAGTGCTGATTCTATGGACAAATGGAGTCCAACAGAAATGAAACTTTAGATTTAGGCTTTCAAGAGCATTTCATTAACGGGTTTTAAATTAAAACAAATTATAACGGTGAAAAATTAAGTTTTGTATTTTTGGGGGTTTTTACATGAGATTTCTGCTCAACACACACACATTTAAATTTAAAATGCTAGAGACCAATAAGAAGGACCTACTTGGGAGTGAATAGATGGACGAGGTTGCCGAAGACTAGCCTTCCAAACTCAGTTGCCGAGCAGCAGCGTGTTCCCTTCACGTTTTGAGCTTCCAGTGGCCAAATTCGCCCTAGGTACCTGCCACAAACAAGATCAAGTCAGTGATGCAGCAAATAATAAGAGAAACCAACAAGTAAAATGACACGAAATGAGAGAATTGAAAAGTGAAAATGCAAAAACAACTCCCTTGTTGATACTTTAAAGAATTTGAGCAGTTGTGGGGCTCCCACTCCAAAAACTGTGCCCTCCTCCAGCTGAGCTCTTCACCTGCAAGTCGTTGGCCAAGGACAATATGGAAACAATGCACTAGCAACTCAACAAAGCTATGACAGACTAGATATCAGTCAAGCAACACATAATCCATCCATAAAACTCTCAAGAACTGTGGAAGAATGGCTCTATATCATTAAAAACTCAAGTGTACAAATGTGCCAAGAGAGGCAACAATGGAGTGAGCTCATTCTCTTATAGAGATGGCTCAAAACCTAGCTTCATTTCCCCCCAAAACCTATGGCTGGGATTGACTCTCCCAATCACCAAATCGAGGGTGGAGATGAGCTCATGGAGGGGGTGCGAATTGCCCAAGGATAGCACACAAGTGGAGAGGGGGTCCCCTTGTGGGGCCCCTACAATACATACAATGTGGTTGGGGGGTGTCTATAGGGTGTTTTATCCCCCCAACTCACTATACCAAGGTCCCACAATATACATCATCATCAAAAATGAATTTGCCAAGGAGAAAAAATGCCCCCATGGGGGAAATTCGACCCATCTAGAGAGTTGGCCCAATGGAGGGACTCACAATGTACAAATGCCATGTTAAACATTAGCAATCTACCTTAGGAATCACCCCTTTATTTGCCAACCACTGATTTTTACCCTTTGCTATAGTTGCCTTTGTCAATTTTTGATTTTCCATGTATTTTATTGCTAGTTTTATCGCTGAAGATGAAATTTGGGCTTTTGACCCACCTAGAGTGCCCGGATTGCCGAACTGTCTGCTGCAATGTGATCGTGGACTCCAAAAATAGTAGGAATGACCACTCGAACGACCCCGATCCATCACTCAGGCACTATTTTCCCAAAATCCATGATTTTTAATTAAAACAAGTCATTAATGACCAGTAATAATTAAAAATCTCACAAACGCCTCGATCTTTTTGCATTCTGTCACTTGGAGGCTCATATGGGTCCCCTGTAGATAATAATTGACCAAAATCGAAATTCCAGTCACAACATTTTTTCGGGCCCATTTTTGGCCTAGTCAACCTAGTTTGACCAAGTCAAATTTGGTCAACAATAGTGCTAGCTGAATCCCTGTATGCAATCATGAAGCGAAAGGCTTCCTTATACAAGTTAGTACATTACTAAACAATATGACAATAAAATGGTGATAAAAAACTGCATTAAATCTCGGGAAATACAAGGCCCTAGGTGAGGTGGGCCCACCACATCCAAAAGACTCAACTGCTATGCACAACCTATAGACTTGACCACCTAGCTGACTTTGGGAGATGTGGAATACATGGCGAAGGATAAGGGATGACAAGGATGAGGATCACGTGACCTTTCGGATAACTCCGGAAAGTAGGGTCCACTGAGAGTATACCATGACAAAACACGGGGAAGGGTGGTGCCTCACAAATGGGTATAGTGCAGGGAAACCGCCACTGGTCTTCTAACAAGTATCTCACAACTCACATCCGTGTCCGAAGACTCTGTGAGGTTCTTTTCTAGAGCCGCCAAACTGGGTGTCCGGCAAACCGTAACTTGAGACTCTAGGGGACAATCTTCAGCTTGTCCCTTGCTCCCTCTCATCTCCTTGCCCCGCAGGACTAGGTGAGGAATAACCACTATAAATGCTGACATGTATGGCTGACCTATGTCCATGTGTGTTTACAAACACATTGCATGGATTTTACAATGAATTTCATACTTAGCCCTTTTTTGGCTAGATTTACATTTACAAAAAGCCTTTTTGGCTTGCTTTACATTTCTTCATTTCTTCAATTTACATCAAGGCCCTTTTGGGCTACATACATATCTCAATAGATATAAACATGGTGCCCATACTGCAAAGTAATGGGGGTGAGCAATGCATGCTTCGATGACCAATGGGGAACACCCGGTGAGGCTACACAATCCTAACTGCATTGCAACATCGGGGGCAACTGCCAGGTGCAAATCCTAGGTTTGAGAGTGCATCTCACACACTAAAGAGCCGAGGCACAATAGACAAGGAGTCATGGCATACTCAGAGATCAGTGGGGAAAGGGATCCTCAAGGTCACAAATCGGAATCCAAGTCGGGAAAGTATATCATGTATGAGTCGGATGGATGGAGAAGGTGAAGGTGGATCCAAAGTCAGCTGCCTAAGGGGACTAAATGACCAAGTCTATACCAAGAGTAGGGGTGTAACCCGGTGTGCATATAACAGGAGCCTACTAAGAAGGTGTGGACTGACATCACCAAGGGCCCAATCACATATCATAAAAACTAGATCACCAAATCAATCATCATCTGTAGAGTCAGTATACTATCATGTATAAACAAGTCTAAGCAACAATCATGAGCAATAAACATCAAATGCAATACCTGCCGCACCATATACCTACTGCTAAGGCTGTCTCTGAACTGGATCTCTGCTGAATCCAGGCACAAATAGTAAACCAGCAATACTCTGTGATAGTCTCAATCAAAACAAGACTAGGCAACTGTCTCAATGGGCTCATATCAAATCCTAGCATGGAAGGGTGACCCTGTGGTAAATGCTAAGTAACATGTCTATACCACTGTACAACCATCTGTCCCCTCTGATACATCTGCTCGGGGCAATCTGAACAAAACTGTGTGCCTCCTCTGAAGGCATCGGATCTATGATCTAGAAAAAAAAAGTATTGTGCAGTCCTCAGCTGCACAGTCTGCAGTATGGTAGCTCCAGCTAACATAGATGTGATAACATCAGGCTCCAGCTGGAACAAGTGCTCTAAGGGAGAGAGTGCTTGAGAACCATTGAATCTCTGGTCTGTAGCACCCCTCTCATCATCATCAAAGTACATGCACATGCACACTATCTGCATCATCATCATCAATATGTACCTATCCCTGTAAAATGCAAACGCTATACCAATCTTTGCAGACCGCTCGTCAGGACATACATCATATAGATAATATAATCCAGCAGAAATAAACAAAATGACAATGCTAAAATGGAAATATATCAATAACGAAATCAACTCTACAGCATTTTAAATTTTATTAAGCCGACACATGAGGTGTAATAAGGCGAAAAAACAGCCGAACAGAAACTACGGTACAAAAGACCCTAGAAAAAGGGCATATGGTGTAAACAGGCGCGAAATGGCCGCGAGATAAAACAAAACAAAAAAGGGCAACCGGTCATCAGACAAAGGTGGGGAAATCAAAGGCAAAGGACAACCGGCTACTGCTCTCGAGAGCTTATTAGCCACAAAAAGGAGAAAGGACAAGAGTCACTCATTTTCCATAGGTGGGAAGTAATGTTTCAACAACCTACCATTTACAAGCAACTCAAGTTCCTCACCTTCCAGCGTCTCTAAACGCACAGACCCCTTTCCTGCTATTCTGGCAACCCTATACGGGCCCATCCACAGTCTATCCAGCTTACCATGTTTTCTAGGCTTGTCTTTGTGTTTATCCCACAACAAGACCACATCACCAACCTTGAAATGTTCATTTCGAGTACCTTGATCGAAGGTCCCTTTTATCCTTTCTTGCTCTATGACAGTTCTATCGAAAGCTTCTCTTCTCTTCTCATCCAGTTCAACTAATTTATCTATCCTTGCTTGGATCGCTTCCTGATCAGACCCGCATTGGTGCAACAAATCATAAACAGGGATCTGCAAATTGATAGGGAGTCTGCAATCTTGCACATACACTAGTTCAAACGGGGATTTACCTGTTATCCTCTTCATCGTAGTTCTATCGGCCCAAACAGCGTACTTTAGCTTGTTGTCCCAACTTTGTCTATTATCCTCGACCATCCTTTTAAGGAGCCTGATAAGGTTCTTGTTACTCGATTCGGCTAATCCATTTCCTTGGGGGTAATAGTTCGAGGAGTGGGATAACACTATGCCATGATTAAGGCAGAAGATTGACATTTCCATTTTGCTAAAAGCCTTGGCGTTATCCGTAGTGAGTTTGAGAGGACACCCGTACCTTGAGACAATATTTTCTTCTAGGAACTTTACCACAATGGCGACTGTGGCCTTCGTAGGGATAGCCTCAACCCAACGGGTGAAATAGTCAGTACAAGTGAGGATATACTTGTAACCATTGCTCGAATTTACATCAAATGGTCCCACAAAGTCCATTCCCCATTGCTGGAAAGGGGCTTCTACTATCACAGGGTTTAGGGGTAAGGCAGGTAGTCTAGGTTTCCTGGTGAAGAATTGACATTCCTGGCATGTCTTTATGTACTTGTGGACATCTCCAAACAGCGTGGGCCAGTAGTAACCTGCCCTCATGATCTTGGCTGCGGTCGCTCTAGGGGCATAATGGCCACCACATAGCCCAGAATGCATTTCTCTGATAATCACGTGCGATTCGTCAGGCGCGACGCATTTCAAGATAATCCCATCTGGGTTTCTCCACCCCAAGCCATCTCGTGTAAGGACAAACCTTGAGGCCTTCAACCTGAGGGCCCTCCTTTGGTGATCAACTAGATGGTCAAGGCATGTTAGGTATTTTAAGTAGAAAATTACGTCCCTATACCATTCATGCTCTTCCAACGAATTAATGTTCACATCAAACTCTCCGCCTTCACCTACTTGATTTACCTGGGCATCACTCTCCTTTTCAGTCAATAGTTGGGTTAGACCCTATCCTTTCACGATTTTTATTGGCTTGATTTCCAAGTCGTACTCTTGGATCCTGGAGATCCAATTTCCCCTGGCACCAATTCCATCCGTTTGAGATAAAACATCTTTCATGGCTTGGTAGGGTACATAAGCTTTAATCTTAGAAAAGCCCACGTAGGTCCGAAAATGTTTTAGGGCCTTGACCAAAACGTACGCTTGGTTCTTAGTGGTAGTGTACTTGAGTTCCGCGTCCCTGAGATTTTTGCTCATGAAGGCGATGGGTTGCTCATGATTGTCTGTGTTCTTTTGTAACAGGACTCCCGCGATGGTGTCCTCAGAGGCGTATGAATAGATCAGGAAGTCCTTGTTGTAATCAGGGCAGATCAGGACAGGGGAAGAAGATATGTCCTTCTTTAACTTAATGAATGCCTCCTCGCAATCCCTATTCCAAATGAACTCAACATCCTTCTTTAATAGAGTATTTAAAGGATTTGCCAGTTCGGTGAGGTAAGGGTTGAATCTTCTTACGAAGTTGATCTTTCCAAAGAAAGACCTAAGCGAGGTAACGTTGTGAGGGGGAGGGATATCTTCGATAGCACGGATTCTCTCTGGGTCAATCCTAATTCCCTCCTTGGATACGATGTGTCCCAACAACTTACCTTCATCAATCCCGAAGTTTGACTTTCTTGGGTTAAGGGATATCCCAAACTTTCTACATCTGTCAAAGACTTTTCTCAAATGGTCCACATGATCAGCCCTCTCCTTGGAGAACACAGTTAGGTCGTCTTGGTAGATGACTATGATCTTTCCTATGAGGTCACTAAAAGCCTGGTCCATAGCCCTTTGGAAAGTGGATCCGGCATTTAGCAGTCCAAAAGGCATGCAGATGTATTCATAGGTTCCCCATGGGGTGGTGAACGTGGTTTTCCCCCTATCTTCCTTCTTAATCTGGACCTGGTTGTACCCTGAGAAACCATCTGACATGGACAACATTCCTACCCCGGTGACACTTTACAACAAGTTTTCCATGTTGGGCAAAGGGTAGTTATCCTTGAGGCAGGCCTGATTTAGATTCCTGAAGTCAATGCAGATCCTGATTTCACCATTTTTATTCCTCACTATCACTGGGTTGGATACCCAAGAGGTGTGCCTTACAGGTCTAATGATTCCGGCTGCCAGCATTTTCTCAATTTCCTTCTTTATCAAAGGGGCTAGTTTTGGGTTGACATTTCTTAACTTTTGCCTGTATGGTTTGGCACCCTCTACTAGTGGGATAGTATGTTTGATGACTGATTTATCATAATTTTTTAGATTATCATACGTCCAGGCGAAGACGTCTTTGTATTTGCAAATCAATTCTATGATTCTCCTGCGTTCCTCCTTGGACGCATTCTTCCCAATCCTTATCATTTTGGGGGATACTGCGGAGCCTATATTCACCTCAATTACTTCATCAACAGGTTTGGCTCTCCCCCCCCTATACTCGTCATGTCTGTTGAAATTCTTTTCGAGTGGCAAGGACAGATCCAAAATGTTGGCGCTACATAGCGATTGTTCCGATGACTAGTCCTCTAGGGTGATCATTGGATCAAGGGTGTTGTCTATTCCTTGCAGAAAACGCACTATATGGGCATCATCCTGGAAAACCTGCCAGTAGTCCTGGTTATCGAGCACAAAAGGCCTAAACAAGACCTAGACCTTGCACTTTCACTCACTTAAAGCATCGGGGACCTCAAAGGTGCTAGCAGCCACAGCTAGTGCGTTTGCCAGCGAATTATCTTCTCTAGGGACGGCCTTTATTGAGAAAGCATCAAATAACTCAATGGTGTCCCACACAGCATTTTTGTAGGTGTGCAATCTATCATTCTTGGCAGCAAACTGCTTTTTAATTTGAGAGACTACGAGATCGGAATCACCAACAACACTTAAGCACTTAATCTTACGGTCTCTGGCTATTTCGAGTCCTAGGAGAAGGGCCTCATATTCTGCCACATTGTTAGTGCAATCAAACTCCAAGCGGAATGAGTGTAAGGTCTCTTCACCGGCAGGTGAGGTTATGACCACCCCAGCACCGGCACCATGCCTGGAGCGAGCCCCATCGAAATGCATCTTCCAGACCTCACTAGGCAAGAAAGGGTGTTGCCTAATGTCTTCCCAATAATTTGCCAACACCATAAAGTTTCCTACCTCCTCCGTTGGGCGGATGGCTTCTTCATAGAGGTACTCAGGGGCCTCCACGTGTTCTTTCATGGGGGGCTCATTAAATAGGGTGATGTTTTTGTCTTGCCCTCTCGGGATGGTTGCGTAAGTGAGATCCATTTGGATGTTACCACCCAGCCTAGCAGCCCACTCTCTAGATAGCAGCATGCCCCAGATATCCGGGATGTCGAGAACGAGAACATCCATGGACATCCCAATATCGGGGCATGCAGCTAATCTCACATGAAGGTTTTCAACAACTCCAACCGCTTCTACCGAACGGGAGTCCATCCCGCACACATTTCTAAAAGGCTTGGAAGGGGTCAGCTCAAGCTGTTCCATGACTGGCAGTGGCATGATGTTGACCTCCGCCCCCGAATCAAGCATGCAATTGTGGAGTATGAGTTGATTCACCTCGAGGGCGAGGTAAAATGGAGGGCACCCCTCAGAGTTGCCAGACACACTATGAATGTTTATTGGGGGGTCAGGTGCTACCTCAATTGGTTTTTTAGGAGGGGCCCCTTTTGGTTGTATTCCCCAAAAGGTACGGGCTCTATCATGCATCTCAGGAATCTTCAAAATTTCATTTAGGAGTAAGGGCACGCTGATCTTGGATAGAAAGTGTCCCATGTCGACTTGGAAGGCATGTTGTTTCAATTGGTTAGTCGGAGGGGATTTTATGCCGAGGAACTCCATGATCTGAGCTTTGATGCCCAGGATTTTGACTAACTCCCTAAGAGGGACGTGAATCAAAGAGTCGGACAGCTTGCCTGAAATGTTCACATTACTGGGATCGAAACTATGGGCTTCCTTACCAGAGGTCCCCTCGGGACATTTGACATCCCTCTTCCACCTGTTAGCTTGCGAAGGAGTGGTTTTTACTTCAGGCTTTGGGCTAGACTTGGTCGTACTTTTAGGCACGCTTGTTTCCTTTGTTTGCGGGTTCTCGCTCCCTCTAGTCGTAATTCTGGGGTTTGGTTTCGAAGTCATTTGTCCCTTTGGGCTAGGTTCATCCTTTCCTTGGGATCTCTCGGGACTAGGGCTAGGCTGAGGACTGTTCCTTTTGAGACTTTCGGGATTAACCTTGGTATGACCAGGGTCCGTTGGGCAACCTCTTTTCTTAGTCAGTTGGCCCGGGACCTGGGCGGAGGTGGTGGAATAGTTATAAGCTCCCTCGTAAATGTGTCGGATATGTTGGTCGCGTTCCCTATTATCTTCATCTTGTTGTTTTAGAAGGAACGTGACATTGGTGACCAGCTCAACTAATTAAGATAGCACTTTCATGGTCATCCCGCCTGCCATTGCATCCTTTTCCGGAGCGGGCATCCTTACGGGTGCAAGGGAGAGTTCTTTCAAAATTTTCGTATGACGTAAGTGATAGGCGTGCTATGCGATGTGTCAAAACAATCAAGGCTACGTAAGTTGTACGGATGAGTTCGACCTCCAGTGGAGCCGCGAGGTGGAGTTGCCAAGTGAACTAAATACCTTGTTCACCGAAGGTGGGATGTCGTGAAGGGGAAGTGGTGAATGAGACAAAAATGTTGGCTAAAATAAATTAAGCAAACAAAAATCAGCCAGCAGAGAATTAAGTTTGAATGCGGTATGATGAAAAATAAAGCAAAAGACTCAAACTCAAAAGACCGTGGGGAAAACCTCTACCTCTTCGGTAACAACGCCAAAAATGTTATCACACAAACTCTACCTAATGGAAAATGGATGTCCCAACAGGGATGGTAGAGGGTGATCAATTAGAATGGTGTAACCTGCAATAGCCAGGTCCTCCGTTCAGGGAACGGAAGTCACACCAGACAAGGCTACTGTCGCTTCAGACAAGGCACGTAGCCAAGTCAGGGGGGATACCCCGCTCAACCGATGATGGTTGAGACACGAACACACAACCAAACCAAAGATGGAAAGAAGTACAAACAGGAGATGAGTGCGGGTTAAGTCCTAAATCTAGCTCCAGCCAAGAGATGGACACAAGCAGCAAAAATGGGGACGATGTGGAAGTGACCAGCAATCAATTATAATGAAACAAGCTAATTAGATTAGTGATTGCAAGGCTGAAATAAACTAGGATGTACAGTAAGCTAGAAGTGAAAGAATGGATTAAATCTGCCCAAGGGAGAGAGTTAAGCAGTGCAGAAATGGACCTATGGCAACAAATAAAACGTGATTTAAAATACTTCTAGCGATTGGTAGTTTGATTCCTAGACATAAAATGATGATTTGAAACCGATTACAAACTACCCAGAACCCCAAAACCACCCAACCAAGCAGAAGGAGAAAAACGCCCCAGGGAGGCGTTTTTGCCAGGTAGACTAGTGTTGATTCTATGGGCAAATGGAGTCCAACAGAAATGAAACTTTAGATTTAGGCTTTTAAGAGCATTTCATTAACGGGTTTTAATTTAAAACAAATTCTAACGGTGAAAAATTAAGTTTTGTATTTTGGGGGGTTTTTACATGAGATTTCTGCTCAACGCACACACATCTAAATTTAAAATGCTAGAGACCAGCAAGAAGGACCTACTTGGGAGTGAATAGATGGACGAGGTTGCCGAAGACTAGCCTTCCAAACTCAGTTGCCGAGCAGCAGCGTGTTCCCTTCACGTTTTGAGCTTCCAGTGGCCAAATTCGCCCTAGGTACCTGCCACAAACAAGATCAAGTCAGTGATGCAGCAAATAACAAGAGAAACCAGCAAGTAAAATGACACAAAATGAGAGAATTGAAAGGCAAAAATGCAATAACAACTCCCTTGTTGATACTCTGATGAATTTGAGCAGTTGTGGGGTTCCCACTCCAAAAACTGCGCCCTCCTCCAGCTGAGCTCTTCACTTGCAAGTCGTTGGCCAATGACAATATGGAAACAATGCACTAGCAACTCAACAAAGCTATGAAAGACTAGATATCAGTCAAGCAACACATAATCCATCCATAAAACTCTCAAGAACTGTGGAAGAATGGCTCTATATCATCAAAAACTCAAGTGTACAAATGTGCCAAGAGAGGCAACAATGGAGTGAGCTCATTCTCTTATAGAGATGGCTCAAAACCTAGCTTCATTTCCCCCCAAAACCTATGGCTGGGATTGACTCTCCCAATCACCAAATCGAGGGTGGAGATGAGCTCATGGAGGGGGTGCAAATTACCCAAGGATAGCGCACAAGTGGAGAGGGGGTCCCCTTGTGGGGCCCCTACAATCCATACAATGTGGTTGGGGGGTGTCTATAGGGTGTTTATCCCTCCAACTCACTATACCAAGGTCCCACAATACACATCATCATCAAAAACGAATTTGCCAAGGAGAAAAAACGCCCCCATGGGGGAAATTCGACCCATCTAAAGAGCTGGCCCAATGGAGGGACCCATAATGTACAAATGCCATGTTAAACATTACCAATTTACCTTAGGAATCACCCCTTTATTTGCCAACCATTGAATTTTACCCTTTGCTACAGTTGCCTTTGTCAATTTTTGATTTTCCATGTATTTTATTGCTGGTTTTTATTGCTGAAGATGAAATTTGGGCTTTTGACCCACCCAGAGTGCCCGGATTGCCGAACCGTCTGCTGCAATGTGATCTTGGACCCCAAAAATAGTAGGAATGACCACTCGAACGACCTCGATCCATCACTTAGGAATTATTTGCCCAAAATCCATGATTTTTAATTAAAACAGGTCATTAATGACCAGTAATAATTAAAAATCTCACAAACACCTCGATCTTTTTGCATTCTGTCACTTGGAGGCTCATATGGGTCCCCTATAGATAATAATTGATCAAAATCAAAATTCCGGTAGCAATATTTTTTTGGGCCCATTTTTGCCCTGGTCAACCTAGTTTGACCAAGTCAAATTTGGTCAACAATAGTGCTAGCTGAATACCTGTATGCAATCATGAAGCGAAAGGCTTCCTTATACAAGTTAGTACATTACTAAACAATATGACAATAAAATGGTGATAAAAAACTGCATTAAATCTCGGGAAATACAAGGCCCCAAGTGAGGTGGGCCCACCACATCCAAAAGACTCAACTGCTATGCACAACCTATAGACTTGACCACCTAGCTGACTTTGGGTGATGTGGAATACATGGCGAAGGATAAGGGATGACAAGGATGAGGATCACGTGACCTTTCGGATAACTCCGGAAAGTAGGGTCCACTGAGATAAGTATACCTTGACAAAACACAGGGAAGGGCGGTGCCTCACAAATGGGTATAATGTAGGGAAACCGCCACTGGTCATCTAAGAAGTATCTCACAACTCACATCCGTGCCCGAAGACACTGTGAGGTTCTTTTCTAGAGCCGCCAAACTGGGTGTCCGACAAACCATAACTTGAGACTCTAGGGGACAATAATCTTGAGCTTGACCCTTGCTCCCTCTCACCTCCTTGCCCCGCAGGACTAGGTGAGGAATAACCACTACAAATGCTGACATGTACGGCTAACCTGTGTCCATGTGTGTTTACAAACACATTGCATGGATTTTACAATGAATTTCATACTTAGCCCTTTTTTGGCTAGATTTACATTTACAAAAAGCCTTTTTGGCTTGCTTTACATTTCTTCATTTCTTCAATTTACATCAAGGCCCTTTTGGGCTACATACATATCTCAGAAGATATAAACATGGTGCTCATACTGCAAAGTAATGGGGTTGAGCAATACATGCTTCGATTACCAATGGGGAACACCCGGTGAGGCTACACAATCCTAACTGCATTGCAACATCGGGGGCAACCGACAGGAGCAAATCCCAGGTTTGAGAGTGCATCTCACACACTAAAGAGCCGAGGCACAATAGACAAGGAGTCATGGCATACTCAGAGATCAGTGGGGAAAGGGATCCTCAAGGTCACAAATCGGAATCCAAGTCGGGAAAGTATATCATGTATGAGTCAGATGGATGGAGAAGGTGAAGGGAGATCCAAAGTCAGCTGCCTAAGGGGACTAAATGACCAAGTCTATACCAAGAATAGGGGTGAAACCCGGTGTGCATATAACAGGAGCCTACCAGGAAGGGGTGCCCTGACATCACCAAGGGCCCAATCACATATCATAAAAACTAGATCACCAAATCAATCATCATATGTAGAGTTAGTGTACTATCATGTATAAACAAGTCTAAGCAACAATCATGAGCAATAAACATCAAATGCAATACCTGCCGCACCATATACCTGCTGCTGAGGTTGTATCTGAACTGGATCTCTGCTGAATCCGGGCACAAATAGTAAACCAGCAATACTCTGTGATAGTCTCAATCAAAACAAGACTAGGCAACTATCTCAATGGGCTCATATCAAATCCTGGCATGGAAGGGTGACCCTGTGGTAAATGCTAAGTAACATGTCTGTACCACTATACAACCATCTGTCCCCTCTAATACATCTGCTCGGGGCAATCTGAACGAAACTGTGTGCCTCCTCTGAAGACATCGGATCTCTGATTTGGAAAAAAAAAGTACTATGCGGTCCTCAGCCGCACAGTCTGCAGTATGGTAGCTCCAGCTAACATAGATGTGATAACAACACTTAGAAAGCGTATTTGGCCACACTACAAAATTTGTAAAAAAATTCCTAAGTAAACTAGTTATAAAAATGAAAAAATGAATTAAATAAGGCAAGCTAGAAAGCTTGCCTTCTTAGGATCCTTGCTTGCCTCTTTAAGAGATGGAAAGCAAATGTTTAAGCAGGATCTTTGCTTGCCTCTTTAAGAGATGGAAAGCAAATGTTTAAGCACTAATCTTACTTGATAAAAACTTTTAACTCAAACAATCTCTTCTATTTTGCTCTTTTAGATCTACGATTTGAAACTTGCAATAATGGAGAGATGCAATCTAGATCTAGAATTATTTGATAAACGTTTCATGAATTTTAGATTGCAAAACTTAGATCTACTTTGAAATCAACTTTAAAATCTAGATCCAAGTAAGAAATAGAACCGATAACAATAATAGATGATAGAGAATTTGTGGATCTAGAAGTCGGAACCCATGGGGGTTTGAGCAAATGAAGAGGGGCTATGGAGTCTACTTCTTGATGCACCGGTGGGATTCTTCTCTTTGTTTAAATTTGCTGGAGAAAAGGAAGATCTAACATGTTCATCCACTTGTCCAGCTTAAGAAACCTGTAAGATCAAAACACCACTAGCAAAGGGATTAAAAGCACCTGTGTGAATAATTAAAAGAAAGCATGAGACATGATAGATTCAAACAAGAATTTTTTCTACCTATAGCATTCTCATATTATTAACAATAGAAAATAATCTGTAAAGCACTACTCACTATTCCTTATGAAAATACTTTCCCTTCAAAGACAGATGAACCCAACAATTACTAGCATGATATGATGATACAGATTTACCTCATAAGGAACAAAGCATGAAGATCCAACACCAAAGACATCACCAGGGTAGCCTCCAAAGCCTCTTATTTAATCAAATAAAAATATTACAATAGCAAGCAGAGGTTCGACCTTCTGATCTGAATGAAGGAACAAAAGCTCTCATTCTATAGCAAAAACCATGCAAAGTAGGGCGCAAATCCCAAGCGAGGGCGACTTCCTTGATTGAGGGAGTTAATTGGATGCTTGGAGAGATAAGTTGTGAGTGATGGTGAGTTAAACTTATGAGGGATGCGCCACCTCTCAAGAAGTAAGCGCACCCTCTTCCTTGGAACTATCACCTCCAACCACCATCTGCCATGTCACAAAGTCGCCCCATGCAAGCGAAGGGTGCATTCCTTCATCTCATGTCAACTGGATCTTTACTGAGTTGATTGGATCAATCTATTTCGGAGCTCAGATAACTCAGTGTTGACTGTACAATGGCTTTAGTTCAACTCCAGACCAACTCCGGACCAATCCCACTGATTTAGGAACTTGTCCTTTTTTATTTAATATGTTTTTTTTTACATTTATTTTGTCTTTTTGAGTTTTCTGAGTAAATATCATTTTTTGAGATAAATACTTACTCAAAACTTAGGAAAAGTGGGTTTATGGGTTAAATGGGTGCCCTAGCTTAGAAAACGAGCATCCCATCGTCAAATTTCACCCATAGACCACTTATTTATTACATTTTGAAAATTTTCAATTAAACCATACAAAAATGGTTTAATTTATTGAAAAAATTAATTTTAATTAAACCAAAAAATGGTCCAATACCGCGAAAATAATTTTTTTTAAACTTGAAAATAAGCAACTAGGGACCTAGTACATGACCAGATGACTTTATTTGAGTGTCTAGGATGTTTATATATGTTGAAAAATGGACTTTAATAACCCCCCAAGGCCTAACCACCACTTTCGGCATTCCAACTTTGGAGGTGTAGGAGAAAAACTCATCAATTATACTCGGCTAAAGGAAAAGCATAATTGAAAAGGGAAAAACCTCTTGGAATACCTTCATTGGTTGTTAAGTCCTAGGGATCCAAGTCACTCAAAAGAACACCATGCTAGTACACTTTATTACAAACCCTGTGGGGCATGGACATGCATTACAAATTTAAAAAGGGGCCATGAAAATGCCTGATTCAAAACTTCCAAACGCCGAAATGCACAAGTATTTGTGCAAGCTTTGGCGGCTCTCTAGAAGTCAACCTGAGTGCAACTCAAGTGGTAACAGTCTCTAGGGAAGGTATTAGAATAGATCCTGAGCGAGTACAAGCCATCCAAGCCATTGCTCCACCATGTTATGTCAATTCCCTGCGATCCTTTTGTTATCACACAAACTCTAGCTGCTAATGAAGGATATCCCGTCCAGGATGGTAGAGGGTGAGCAGCCAGGTAAGTGTAACCTGCAAACGCCAAGTCCATTGTTCAAGGAACGGTAATCACACCAAAAAAGGGGTTTGTCACTTCAGACAAGGCAAGTATCCAAGTCAGGGGGGAGACCCCGCTCAACCAGTGATGGTTAAGCAACAAATTAGACACCCAAACCCCCAAAGAAGATAAAAAGATGCAAACAAGAAGTGAGTATCATATGGATCCTAAGCTCAATTTCAGCCAATGGTTGGACACAAGCATGAAATAAGTACGTGGAAGGAATGTGACCAGCAATCAGATGTGATGAATAAAATAGATTAGATTAGTGATTATATGGCTGGAAATTTAGCTAAGAATCCGGAGCAAACTAGAAGTGATGGAGAGATGCAAATTTTGCCCAAGGAAGGGACTGTTTAAGTGACTGAATGGACCTAGGGCAACGATAAATTAGCAATTATAAACACTTCCAGCAAACAATAGCTTGATTTCTAATGATAAAATGACGATTTAAACACAAATCAAAACTACCCACAACCCCAAAGTGACCTAGCTAGACAGTAAGAGAAAAACGCCCAAGGAGGGCGTTTTTGCCAGATGGACCAGTGCTAGTTCTAAGGGCAAATGGAGTCTAATCAAACTGAAACTTTAGATTTAAGCATTTAACAACATTTCTTAAGCGGTTTTAGAAAGAAAAACAAGTTTTAACAGTGGAATTTTGAGTTTTTAATATTTAGGGTTTATTTTATTGTTTGCAGCTTAACATTCACAATGGAAATGAAAATACGAGAAACAAGCAAGGATTTCCTACCTGAAATGATAGAGATGGAGGAGCTTGGTATTGAAGACAAATCCCGAAGACCAAATGCTGAGTAGTAGTACGTTTTTGGTGCAGCCAGTTGACCCAGTTGCCCTTGTATCTGCCAGAGAGCGATAAGTAAGTAACTATGGCAAATAGCAAGAAATCATCAACAAATGAACGACAAATAATGAAGGAAAACAAGAAACAAGTGTAAGTTTACTTCCCTTGTTAAAAATCCCGAAGAGAGAGCACAACGTGGAGCTGCTAGCTCAAGAGCTGCGTCCCCCTCAAGTGGTTGATTTCACCTGTAATTTGTTTGGCCAAGGATGGATGGAGACACCACAACAATACTCAACAATGCACCGGAAATAAGCTAATAATCAACACCATAACATTCCATCACCATATTCACAAGTAGCTCGGAAGAAAATGTCTCTCTATTCACAAATCTCAAGTTTACAAAAATGCTAGGAAGACCTCCAAATGAGAGAGCTCCTCTCTTAAGTAGAGAAAGGCTCTCAATCAACCCTAATTCCCTCCATAATCAATGGCTGGGATTAACTCTCTCCCAATCCAAATCGATGGTGGAGATGCAAGATAAGGAGGGGGGGCGAATTGCCCCCTAACGCCCATGTGGAGGATGGGGCCCTTCGTGGGGCCCATAAAATACATACAAAAAGTGGTTGGGGGGTGCCTATGGGCTGTTTTAGCCCCCCATACCACTAAACCATAGTCTCAATACATAAAACTTGCAAAACATGAAGTTTTGTTAAGTTAAAAACGCCCCTCTATGGACAAATTCGTCCCACATGATGAGCTGGGCAAAGTGAGGGCCCCAAGACACAAATAGAATGTCCAAACATAGTAAAATTACCTTAGAAGACCCCCTTGTATTAGCCAACCTTTGCATTTGCCATTTTCCATAGCTACCTTTGCCATATTTTGATTTCCATATTAATTTATTGCTGGTTTTTATTGCTGAAGATGTAATTTGGGCTTTTGACCCACTTATATTGCCCGGATTGACGAACCGTCTGCTGCAATGTGATTGTAGACACCAAATATAGTAGACATAGTCACTTGAACAACCCCTATCCATCAATTAGGCACGGTTTGCCCAAAATCCAAGATTTTTAATTAAAACAGGTCCCTAATGACCCATAATAATTAAAAATCTCATCAACGCTTCAACTTTTTCAAACTCTGACACTTGGAGGCGCATATGGGACCCCAAGACATAATAAATGACCAAAATTGAAATCTTGATCGCAACTTTTTTTCGGGCCCATTTTTGGCCTAGTCAACCTAGTTTGACTAAGTCAAATCTTGTCAAAATGGCAATGGCTGAAAACCTGTAAGCAACATGAAGCATCAAGGCTTCCTTATTTATGTTAGTACATTACTTAAAACCATATAATGCCGATATGGCGATCAAAACATAAATATCTCAATAAAAACAAGCCCCGGGTGAGGTGGGCCCACCACCTTTGACAAAGACTCAATGCTATGCACAACTTATGACTTGACCACTTAGCTAACTTTGGGTGAGGTGGATAAACAAGGTGATGGATACGGGAAGACGAGGACCAAAACCATGTGACCCCTCGGATAAACAGGGAAGGAGGGACCCACTGACATAAGCACACCATGATAATACACAGGAAAGGGTGGTGCCTCACAAATGGGTATAGTATAGGGAAACCACCACTGATCATCTAACATGCACCTTGCAACTCACATCCGTGCCTTCAGAAGACTCCGTGAGGATATTTTCTAGAGCCGCCATGACTGGGTATCCGACAAACCGTAACTTGAGACTCTAGGGGACACTTAGAATTAGTTGTTCCTTACTCCATCTCACCTCCTTGCCCCATAGGACTAGGTGAGGAAATAACCACTACAATGCTGATACATATGGTTGGCCTGTGTCCGTGTGTGTTCAAAAACACATTACTTGGACTTTTACATTTGACTTTCATACTTAGCCTTTTTGGCTTCTTTTACATTTCTTCATTTCATTACATTTCAAGGCACTTTTTGGGCTACATACATATCTCAAAAGATATAACAAGGTGCTCATACTACAAAGTAATGGGGGCAAGTGAACATGCTTCGATGACCAATGGGGAACCACCGATGAGTCTACACAATCCTATACTGCATTGCAACATCGAGGGAAACCGACAGGAGCAAATCGCAGGTTTGAGAATGCATCTCACACACTAAAGAGTCGAAGCACAAAAGACAAGGAATCATGGCATACTCAGAGGTCAATGGGGAAGGGGATCCTCAAGGTCACAAATCAAGGTCCAAGTCGGGAGAAATCAACATGAATGAGTCGGATGGGTGGAAGGAGGTGACAGGTGGATCCAAGGTTAGCTGCCAAGGAGGACGAAATGACCAAGTCTATACCGATAGTGGGGTAGGGACCAGTGTGCATATACATGAGTCTACTAAAATGGGGTGGACTGACATCACTTAGGGCCATACACATCATAATACACAATCGAGATCACCACATCAAACATCATATGTCAAGTCCGTGTACTATCATAAATAAACAAGTCTAAACAACAACATGTGCAATAAACCATAAAGTGCTATACCTGCCATAACATATACCTGCTGCTGAAGCTGTCTCTGAAACTAGATCTCTACTGAATTCGGGCAATCAGTGGCAAACCAACAATATGTTGTAGTACTCTCATCAGAATATGGCAAAGCAACTCTCTCAAATGGGATTATGCAAAGCTCAACAAGGAAGGGTAACCCTGTGGCAACTGCTCTGTAGTATGGACCAATAAAAAACCCTCTGTCCCCACTAATGTCTCTGCTCGGGGCAATCTGGAAGCAATGAATGCCCCCTCTGAAGGCATCTGATCTTTGATCTGGAAAAAAAAATGTAGTATGGTCCCCGACCACACAATCTGCAGCATGGTAGCTCCAGCTAACATGGATATGATAACACCTTTTTTCGGAAAAATAAATTTTGTAAGGAGATTCATTCCCAATTTAGCTAAGTTGGCAAAACCCTTAAATGCTTTACTGAAGAAAGATGTGAATTTATCTCGGATAAGAAGTGTGTTGCATCATTTGAATCACTGAAGAAAGTCATTTCCACTGCTCCCGTGCTAGTGTGTCCTAACTACAATAAGGAATTCCTGCTTTGCTTGTATGCATTTGAGGATACTATAGCTGGTGTATTGTTGCAAAAAAATGAAAACAACCATGAACAACCTGTTGCCTTTATGAGTAAAAATCTCAGAGATGCTGAATTGAACTACACAACCACCAAGAAACAAGCTTATGCTTTGGTTATGTCCTTGAAGCACTTCAAAACATATATCGGGTATTCAAAGATATTAGCTTATGTCCCATATTAGGCAGTTAAAGATGTTCTATCTCAACATGATGGTATTGGGGTTAGAGGAAACTGGATCTCTAGAATTCAAGAATATGATATCGAGATCAAACCAATCAAGATAGTGAAGGGACAAGGTTTAGCTCAACTTCTAACTGAAACCAAAGCTCAATCTGATGCTAACCATGAAGAAATGGACACGGGCAATGCTATGGTATTTTATATTGATGAGGAACATGAATGGTATAAGGATATTATTTATTATCTCAAGAATCTATCATGCCCTGACCACTTATTAGATCATCAAAGAAGAGCTTTGAGGTTAAAGGCATCCAAGTACTTGTTAATAGAAGATGGATTGGGATGGAAGAATCCAGAAGGGATTATTTTAAAATGTGTAACACCCTAATGAGTCCCAAAAGATCATAACTGAAATGCATGCAGGATTGTGCGGGGGGCATTATGCACCCCAGAACCACCGCTGCAAAAATCATGCGAGCTAGGTATTATTGGCCAACACTATTTAAGGATGTGCATGCCTTTGTTAGGATCTGTCAAGAGTGTCAGTTTTTCTCAGGAAAACCAAGATTGCCTGCCCTCCCTTTATCTCCAGTTATCATAGAAGCCCCCTTTCAACAATGGGGAATGGATTTTATTGGCCCTTTTGATCTAAGTTAATCCAATGGGTATAAATATATCCTGACCTGTACTGATTATTTCACCCATTGGGTCGAAGCAATCCCTACTAAAAAGGAAACTGCGGAGGTGGTAGTGAAGTTCCTAGAAGAGAATATATTTTTTGGGTACGGTTGTCCTTTGAAAATCACGACGGATAATGCTAAAGCCTTTAGCAAGGTAGAAATGTCCACATTTTGCTTGAACCATGGAATTAACTTATCTCATTCTTTTAACTATTATCCCCAAGGAAATAGCTTAGCTGAATCAAGCAATAAGAATCTAATTCGGCTCTTGAAACGAATGGTTGGTGAGAACAAAAGAAGTTGGGATAATAAGCTTAAGTATGCTCTCTGGGCAGATAGAACAACCGTTAAAAGAATAATTGGCAAAGCCCCTTTCGAATTAGCTTATGGCCAAAACTGTAGATTGCCCAAAAATCTTCAAATTCCTGTTTATGAGTTACTACAACAATGTTCTTCTGATCAAAAAGCCATGCAAGCAAGAATTGACAAGTTGGTGTAATTGGATGAAATTAGAAGGGAAGCATGGAATAGGATGGTCATTGAGCAAGAAAGGGTGAAAGGCACTTTTGATCAGAGCACTCGTAATGATACTTTCATTGTTGGGGATATAGTGTTACTATGGGACAAATTTAAAGAGAAGCCGAGAAATCATGCTAAATTGGAAAAGCTACAGATGGGCCCTTATAGAATAATTAAGATAGCCGGGAAAGGATTGTTCGTCTTGGAAACCTTGGATGGTGAGGTAGTCGAGTTGCCTATAAATAGGAGGTTATTAAAACATTACTTCCATCCCATAAACCTTGAATGACTTTCATGTTTGGCTTAGAGTAGGTAGGTCTCTAAATAAGCTCACTTGAGCAGATGTCTGGCCCTTGTTGTCTTTCTGTTTTCCTAAACTTTCTTTATTCTCTGCATCAAAATAAAAGTTGTTAGATGTTAGATCAACATTTTACTTTCATGCATCCTCTTTCAGCATTTAATAATGTAACATAATTTGATTTTTTGTCTTAGATTAAAACTTTATTTTAGTTCCAGTATTTTATTTGTATACCATACATGCTGCTCGGTTAGTGTCTTCTTTCATGTGCGCAGGAACAACTACATTTTGATGATGAAGCAGATCGATCGGGTGCAGGATTGATGATTGATGCAATGAGTGTTGGGGACCAGATATTTATGAGGTTCTTGTTATCACATACATAGTAGTTGGGCTACCATGTTGTCAGAGCAGATATCTGCACTTTTCAGAGCTTTGCTTTTACACATTTCAGTGAGATCAGCTATGATGAACAACATTATTTATGATCACTCACACATCAGAGCATCTTTGTATTAGACATTTAGTAGACCTTATGCCAAGGTTGAGCCTTAAGACCTCAAATTTGATGACCGATATGGCCTTTTATTCCATACAATTGCAGTACAGTTCTTCAGTATTTCAGATACAATGTTCTCAGTGGTTATAGTTGGTTCAGATTACAGATGTTGATTGATGACCCAGTATATATATGTGATGTGCACTGATGTTATTACCTTGTTGTTTAGGTTATTTTGATAGTATTGACTTGGTATAAAGTGATTATGATCTGGCAGTGTATTAAAATTGAAATGAAATTGGTTATGGATTATATGTATTAGTTGTATTACTGACATTTGGAAACTCTTGTTTTATACTCGTTGGTCTTTACATTCATATGAATGTGAACATGATCATTTAGTGTCTTCCTGACTTGCTAGCTTAGGCACCGTCTTCACTTGTCTCCATCCATCCAGTTGTCCTTTCCCCATTTCTTGGTTTTCTACTTGACTTACACCTTCACTTGTGATATGGAGGATCTCCCCGCTTCTGCCTCTGTGTTGGACTTGCATCCATGTCTATTTTGTGTCTCGGCTCTAAGTTGGCAACAAAAATTGCCCTTGGTGAGTTGGATTTTATGCTTTTATCCCTCTAGTCAGTTGCCCCGATGTGTGGTTTAGATTGCAGAAGTCCCCCTAGTTGTTGTTAATGTAAATGTAACTTCAGAAGATATTCACTTGTATTTTATATTGTAATTATTATTCTATTTCATTTGTACCTCCGACGGAGATGTTTATTCCTTTGGTCGGAGAAGTCATTATTGTATTTGGGTCATGTAAAGTCATTGAGGTAAATCCTGCCATGTAAGTCGGGGCATTAGTTCCCCTAGATTCATTTGTATTGGGGTTTTTAAGTCCCCTAGAGGAGTCGGCCCAGTCAGCTTTAGTTGGGGCCAACTTGTCAAGTGGTAAAGGTAAAGTATAAATAGAGAGCTAGGATCTCTATTTATTCATTCACTCACACTCACTCAATTCGCATTAGTGAGAGAGAGGAGAAGTTCGCACAAGTGGAGAAGAGAGAAGTTGTTGAAGACCATCTCTATTTTGGGTTTTACTTTTTGTGACATTGTATTGGCGATCATTCTAATTCTGAGGAAGTTGCGGGGTTTTCTCCTTTATGGTTTCCCCGAGGAAAATCTTGTGTCTCTTGTGTTTATGCTGTGCTTGTTATTCTCTCATTAATATCCTAGATAACTATTGATTAAAAGTTGAAAATATAACATGGTATCAGAGCTAACTTGAGAAGAAGACATTGTGCAGCTGCGGGAAGTTAGGGTTTCCATTTCCGGAAACTAGTCATCTTGGCATTTTCGCTATAAATAACTTTTGGTGAAGGTTCAGGATCTGAAATTTGGACATCATGTACCTTGTGTCTAAGTTTCAGCCTCAGATTCTTTGCACTTTGTGAGATATAATCCGTACAAGTTAGGGTTTCTGCCTCTTCCAAAATGCAACCCTAAACAGGTGACCTAAGAAAAAAGGTCATATCTCGGGCTAGGAAGCTCCAAATGGAATTCCGTAAAACGTGACAGTTAGGGAACGGACTTTAGTCTCACAGGTCCGAATATTAGAGGCCAAAGTTGAAACAGTGACACGTGACACGCCGTACAAGTTCGCTATGCTGTTTCATCCCATAAATAGGTCATGTTGGGAAACTTAGCATATCTCTCTCATGGAGAATCCAATGAAGCTCAAATCTGTGGGGTTGGAAAGATGACAGGTTAGGTTACCACATGCCGAAGTTTCATACCCTGAGGATCCTAAATTTCAGAGATACACCAGAAACAATATGGCACATCTAAAATGGATCAACGGAGGAAATCAAAGAAGAGGAGGAAGAAGTTCTCACTTAGGGTTTTCAGTTTTTTAGGTATGGCAGGACCTAATACAATGTTGGAGACACCTAATGCAACATTGGAAACTTTGAAAATGGATTTGGAATCCCTTCATCATATATATTAATCTTCCATCAAAATGTTGCGGGAGGAAGGAGATTGAAAATTAGGGTTTTCGGGTTTTACAAGTAAGAAGAAACCCTAGCAAAGTTGGGAGACTCATAGGGCAGCAATGAAGGAGGTTTAAATGGCACTGGTATTCTATCATCCTAGCAACATGAATCTATATAATATGTTTACAAGTGATCTACCTTGGTCGATTAGGGTTTTACCCTTATAGAGAAGACTACAAGCAATCTCAACAGGTATGACTTGAGGAGATGCAGGTATGTTTTGAAATCTGTTTTATTTATCTGATAATTAAGTTCATGATAAGTTGGTCTTCATATTATTGAGGTTAGTACAATCATGATTAATTTTAGACTTGTCTGATCACCTTAGTAAAAGTATGAATGCATGTGAATGATATAAGACATTCATTGATTAGGGTTATGACACTTATGATTGTACTAATGCACTTGTGGTGTTGTATGAGGATGATGTTGTCTGCTAACATGAAAGTTACATGAAGAAAGACAAATCAAGTTCTAGATCAAGAATATATGACCATGATGACATGAAGACAAAGACTCATCCATAGTCTTTGATCACATAGAAGCTCTACTTACGAGGTATGTATGATTTGGTTCTACTATGCTTAACTTATGAGATATGCAGGTTACTAGCACAAGGTCTCTAAATCATTGAAGAGAACAAAGAAGATACTGTTTGGGTATGTAGACATAACTAGCAAGCATGCTAATCCAGGTATGTTTTCCTATATCGAGTTAGAATCCTACTTCGTGTTAGGATCTTAGATAAGTATACTTTCATATGGTTGATAATGATTATTCCTGAAGATAGAGTTTAGCTAATCAAGGCTTTATGTATATCGTGTTTCTTAGTTTGATTAATGACATGACAAACTATAAGAGTCCTATGGTCAAATCTGAATATGCACGAGTAAAAGACGTACTCCATGAAACCTTGAATATTAACGCTCATGATAAATTACCTGTGTATGAAATGATTATGACCATACGTGTTTAAGATTATTTAGGGTTATAATGTTTTGATCTTATTGAGATTATACTAATGAATGTGTGATTATGTATGAGATCTTGTCGATGACACAATGTTGAAACTAGTGCACACTTAAGGGTGCATAGTGCTACAGGATGGATAAAAGCTCAAAGGCACAAAATCATGATATTATCATGACATGGAAGGGAAGTAGAGATCCAGAGGGAGGCAACCTCCAGAAAGCAAAGATCAAGAGGGAGGCAATCTCATGAAAGCAAAGATCCAGAGGGAGGCAACCCCACAAAACATAAAAAGATAAGTATTTGAATTACTTCTTGAATCTCTGAATAGTTAATAATATGAATAGTTGTATGCATATTTGTATTCCTAGAATCGGGAAATGTATCATGCATAGGGTAAGCATTCATATATAATTGAACAGTGTACTACTCATATGCATATGATGGGTAAGTAGCCAATAGTGTTGGACAACATTCCATTATTGCTTGTCTAGAATGAAACCTCTTTGCTAACATGTTGGGAGCAATGCACGCTTTTGATAGTATGTTCTGGTAGATATGGAAGGCATCTAGATAGTCACCGTATGCATACAGGATATAGAAAAGTGTTGTGCCAAAGCATTGGCCAAGATAGTTGCATAACTATGTGAATCATATCAATATGCATAAAAGGTTATCATTGAAATGATTTGATGATTATGAAGTGTTACTAATCTTGTAATTGAATTTGATTTGTAGGAAAGATCATGTGCTATGATCTACAAGAGAAGGATGGTGAACACTTGTTCCGAAGAACAAGTGATGACTATTCAGCAAGAAGTCTTACAAATCAAACATACTACAGAGGTACAAGACAAGGTCTGTGGCTTGCAGTTTCTCACATGAAGAGGGAATTGGCTATACTCACGATAGCCGCAGTAATGAAATAAAAGATACATCAAGAGAACATGAAGGCAGCTTTACTGGATGATGAAGTGTATGTAGAGCAGCCACTAAGATTTGAGGCACATACATGTGTGAGGCCTTGGACAGACACTCTAAGCATGGGACCTAAGCTGCGGGGAATCACTCTACCCCCTATGCTCTGCTCCCAATTCGCGATCCCGGAGGAATCGATCCCGGAATCGTGATTCCTCATCGATTCCTCCCGGGATCGATTTCGAAATTCGCGATTCCTTGGTGAAAAAAATGATCCCTGGAATTTCAGGAATGGATGAGGAATCGACGCTTCCAGATCGATTCCTCATCGATTCCTGAGTGATCCCGGGCAAAAAAAATTGCTCCCGAAAACGCTTCCTGAGCGATTCCGCAGGCTTGGCGGACTTGATGAGTATTCTCATTTTTGCAAATTTTTTTTGTGTTTTAGGGACTGGCTAGGGTTAATTTGGGCAAATAAAGTCTATTGGACTCCATTTTGACTCATTCTATTCCTCATTTCATTGATTTCACTTCTCTTGCTAGGGCTTTGAGTGGGTTTGCTAGTTGTTTGAGAACAAATTTGTGGGAGCTTGGAGGGGAGATTGAAGGCTTCTATTTGTGAGAGCTTGGAAGGGAGATTGAAGGCTTCCATAGAGACATTCAACAACCATTGAAGAGCTAAAAGGTAGGCTCTAAAAACCCAATCTTTGTTTGTTTTTGAAAAAATATTTCACTATGTTAAAAAATTTAAACCTTGCAATGTTCTTTTCTCCTACTCTTTCCAATCTCTTCTTCTCCATCATTCTATTGCAGGCAACAAGTGACTCTCATCTTGCATCTTGAAACAAGAAACATGATGGGTATGTGGTTTTGGCTTTTCGTTCCACTTCTTCTCATTATGATGGTGTTGGGAAGCATATATGGTGGTGGTAGTGATGAGGGGGAAGAGGTAGAGAGTGACACAGACCATGGAGAAGAGGAGGAAGGGGAAGAGGGTGATGATGATGAGAATGAGAGTGATTAGGGGCAAAAACAAAAAGACACAACACCTTTGTGGAAGTATGTGACAAGGCTTGGGGGAGGGAGAGGGGGTCGAACCACGGAGTTTATATGCCCCCGTTGTAATAAAACTTACATAGGTTCATATACCCGGGTGAGAAAGCATTTGTGTGGGATTATGCCATGCGATCAAGGTAAGGCTACTGGAGTCAAAACTTGTGACAAAGTGCCAGCTAAAGAGAGAAACAAATACAAGATGGCAGAAGACGCCGCTCAAAACAATTCCAAGAGATCAAGGGTTGAATCTGAATCCTCACAGAGAATGTTTGGTAGTGGAACTGGATCATCATCGGCTCGATCAGGACCCTCATCTCCCCATGGTAGTGGAATCTCTCTTATGCAAAGAACATTATCGGATTTCCTTGACTAAGGTTGTAGAGATGATGTGGATTCAAAAGTTTATAGGTTTCTCTATCCATGTGGTGTGCCATTCAATGTTCTTCGCTCACCCTATTGGCATGAAATGGTACAAGCCATCAATGGTTCCCCTAAAGGATATAAAAGCCCCGGGTATGACAAAGCTAGAACCGTGGGACTTGACAGGGAAAGAGCCAAAATCAATGGTGCTCTTGGAAAGTTTACAAATGATTGGTCCAACTATGGCGTATCCATTGTATCTGATTGGTGGACAAATGTTAAGGGCAAGCCATTGATAAATATTCTTGGCGTTTATGCTAGCGGTGCGATCTTCCTTTCATCCCATGACTACTCAGAGCGCTACAAGACTGGTATTAATATTGCACAACCTTTACTTAAAACCATTCAGGAGATTGGGCCATACAATGTCATTCAAGTCATCACTGATAATGCTGCTAATTGTAAGGCAGCAGGAGCAATCATTGAGGATAAGTATCCCAACATATTTTGGTCAGGGTGTTTGGTTCACACATTGAACCTTTTGATGCATGATATTGTTAAGATGAAAGACCCTAATTACCGATGGATTGGTGCCTTGTACAAGAGAGGTAAGAAAATGATCAAATTTATTACCAATCATAGCATGGCCCACCACATTTTTCGCAATCACTCTAGCTTGGAGCTATTGAAGATTGCAAAGACTAGATTTGCTAGCTACTACCTCACCTTCAGGAGGCTTTTGAAGGTAAGAGAGGCATTGGCTAGTATCGTCTCAAGTGATTGTTATCACATCCATGTTAGTTGGAGCTACCATGCTGCAGATTGTGTGGTCGGGGACCATACTATACTTTTTTTTCCAGATCAGAGATTGGATGCCTTCAGAGGAGGCACACAGTTTTGTTCAAATTAACCCGAGCAGACATATCAGTGGGGACAGATGTTTTATTGTATTGTCCTGACATATATACATTATTGCCTACAGAGGCACCCTTCTTTGCCAGTCTTTGCATAAGCCCATTGAGACAGTTGCCTAGCCATATTTTGATAGAGTGCTACAGAGTATTGCTAGTTTTATTGCCAGGATTTAGTTGAGATCCAGTTTCAGAGTCAGCTTCGCCAGCAGGTATAGCATTTGATGTTCTATTGCTTATGATGTTGATTATACTTGTTTATACATGATAGTACACTGACTTAGCATGTGATGTTTGATATGGTGATCTAGTTGTTATTATGATGTATCGTTGGGCCCTTGGTGATGTTAGTCGACCACCTTCTGTAGGATCCTGTCTATGCACACCGGATCACATTGCCACTATTGGTATAGACTTGGTCACTTAGTTCCCCTAGGCAGCTGACTTTGGATCCACCTTCACTCTCTCCACCCATCCGACCCATTCATGTTTGGCCTTTTCCCGACTTGGATTCTAATTTGTGACCTTGAGGACCCCCTTCCCCACTGATCTCTGAGTATGCCATGACTCCCTGTCTTTTGTGCCTTGGCTCTTTAGTGTGTGAGATGCACTCTCAAACCTGGGATTTGCTCCTGTCGATTGCCCCCGATGTTGCAATGCAGTATAGGAGTGTGTAGCCTCACCGGGTGTTCCCCATTGGTCATCGAAGCATTTATGCTCACCCCCATTACTCTGCAGTATGAGCACCTTGGTTATATCTATTGAGATATGTATGTAGCCCAAAAAGGGCCTAGATGTAAAAAATAAATGAAGAAATGAAGAATTGCAAAGCAAGCCAAAAAGGCTATTGTAAATGTAAAATCTAGCCAAAAAGGCTAAGTATGAGTCATTGTAAAATCCATGCAATGTGTTTGTAAATAGACATGGACACGGGTCAGCCGTACATATCAACTTTGTAGTGGTTATTTCCTCACCTAGTCCTGCAGGGAAAGGAGGTGAGAGGGAGCAAGGCATAAGCTCAAGATTGTCCCCTAGAGTCTCAAGTTACGGTTTGTTGGACACCCAGTTTGGCGGCTCTAGAAAAGATCCTCACGGAGTCTTATTAAGGCACGGATGTGAGTTGTGAGATATTTGTTAGATGACCAGTGGCGGTTTCCCTACACTATACCCATTTGTGAGGCACCGCCCTTCCCTATGTTTTGTCATGGTATGTTCATCTCAGTGGACCCCGCTTTCCCGATCCATCCAAAGGGTCACATGATCTTTGTCCTTGTCATCCCTTGTCATTCACCTTGCTTTCCACCTCACCCAAAGTCAGCTAGGTGGCAATTCTATAGGTTGTGCATAGCAGTTTGAGTCTTTTGGATGTGGTGGGCCCACCTCACCAGGGGCCTTGTATTTTTGAGATATTATGGATTGTTGATCACTATATTGGCACCATATTGTTTAGTAATGTACTAACATGTATAAGGAAGCCTATCGCTTCATACTGCATACAGGTATTCGGCCAGCACCATGTTGACCAGATTTGACTTGGTCAAACTAGGTTGACCAGGCCAAAAATGGGCCTGAAAAAATGTTGCGACCAAGATTTCGATTTTGGTCAATTATTATCTTCAAGGGTCCCATATGAACCTCCAAGCATCAAAATTTGAGAATGTTGAGGCAGCGATGAGATTTTTAATTATTATTGGTCATTAATGACCTGTTTTAATTAAAAATCATGGATTTTGGGCAAACAGTGCCTAAGTGATGGATCGTGGTCGTTTAAGTGACCATATCTACTATTCTTGGGGTCCACGATCACATTGCAATAGACGGTTTGACAATCCAGGCACTATAAGTGGGTCAAAAGCCCAATTTACACCTTCAGCAATAAAAACCAGCAGTTAATTAAAGGAAAAATCAAAATTTGGCAAAGGCAACTATGGCAAATGTCAAAATCAAAGGTTGGCTAAGATAAGGGTGATCTCCAAGGTAATTTTGGTAATGTTGGACATTGTATTTTTGGTTGTGGGTCCCTCCATTGGACCAGCTCACTATAGGAGGTCGAATTTCCCCATGGGGGCATTTTTCCTCACTTGGAAAAATTCGATTTTGATGTTATATTGTGGTGGGACCTTAATGTATTAGTTAGGGGGATAAAACATGTTATAGAAACCCCCTAACTTGTGTCTTATGTATTGTATGGCCCCACAATGGGCCCCTCTGTCTCCACATGTGTGCTCTCTTAGGCAATTCACACCCCGTTCACGAGCTCATCTCCACCCTCGATTTGGTGATTGGGAAAGTCAATCCCAGCCATTCGTTTTGGGGGGGATGAAGCTAGGTTTTGAGCCATCTCTATAAGAGAATCAGCTCACTCAATTTCTACTCCCTCTTGGCATTGTAGACACTTGATATTGGAGCAATATAGAGATTTTTCTCCCGACTTCTTGAGTGGATGTGTATGAATTGTTAATGGTGTTGATTGTAAGCTGGTCTTCATAGCTTTGTTGAGCATTTTAGTGAGTTTTCTGTCCATTGTTTGGCTAACACGAATTGCAGGGAAGGTGGCCATTTGAAGGGAGGCGCTACACTTGGAGTGGGACCTCCATTCTAGCAAATCTCGTCAAAGTTATTCACAAGGGAGTTGTCTTTGCTTTCAGCTTGTCAATTCCTTCATTTTCAGCCATTTATTTGTTGTTCTTACTTGTTTATTTGCTGCACCTATTGACTTCCTCTTGTTGTGGCAGGTATTCAGGTCACTATTGGTCATCCGGTTGCTCAAACGCCCACAGAACTCGCTGGTTGCTCAACTATTGGATGTGAAGCTGGTCTTCAACCCATTTCTTCCATGCATTTCTATCCCAGGTATTCCTCATTGCTGATCTCATAGAGTTCCAATTTCAGTAAATGTATGTTAAGCTGCAAAACCACTAAACAAACCATAAAAATTAAAATCTTAAAATCTGACCGTCGAAACTCTTTTCCTCTAAAACTCGCCAATGATATGTGCTTAAACCTCTATATCTCAAGTTTCATTTAATTCCGACCCCGTTTACCCATAGAACTAGGCACTGGTCATCCAATGAATTCGCCCTCCTTGGGCATTTTAGCCAATCACACTGTTGGGTAATTTTCTGGGTTGTAGGTACTCTTGATTCGAGTTTAAAACATCATTTTACCTTAGAGAATCAAGTATCGTTTGCTGAAAGTGATTTTAAACGCTAATTTTTCGCTGCCCTAGATCCATTTAACTCATTGATTAACCATTGTCTTGGGCAGTTTCAGTTCACTTCTTGCTGATTTGCATTTCTTTTGTACTAAATCAGCTAGTAATCAATTTACAATTGCTAGAATGTGTGTTCTAATCGCTTAATTTACTGCTGCCATGCTTGAGTAGTCATAGTGAGCTTCATTCCCCATGGGCAGATTTGTTTAGTCACTCTTCTACTCAATTTCCATTTTCTGATTTAGTTTCCAGCCTTCTAATCTTCAAAGTATTCATCATTAAACACTCATAATCAGATCTGAGATCATTTCATTTAGTCTATTTGCCTATCCAGAGTCTCAATTTTACTAGGCTGGAAGAAATCTCACACTTAGGCATTCACCTTGTGTCTTGCTCTACTCATCTTTTGGCTTGGGTGTCTGATTGTTGAGTCTCAACCATCACTGGTTGAGTGGGGTCTCCCCCCTGACTTGGCTACGTGCCTTGTCTGAAGTGACAATAGCCTTGTCCGGTGTGACTTTCGTTCATTGAGCGGAGGACTTGGCCATTGCTGGTTACACCTTCCTAGTTGCTCGCCCTCTACCATCCCTGTTGGGACACCTTACTTCAGCAGCTAGAGATAGTGTGATAACAATGATCCATGGCAAGAATTAAAAGACAAACTTGCAAGCACAACTGATAGACATGACTTTCAGGAGGTGGAGGACATCATTCTTGATGGTCATTTTTGGTCACAGGTTAGGTATGTTTTGCAGTTCACCAAGCCAGTTTATAACATGATTTGTTTTGCAGATACATATCAGCCGGTGATTGGGGAGGTATATGAGCAGATGGATAGCATGCTTGGTCAAATCAAAGACATTGTTGAGCAAAGAGATGCAATCTTGTATGACCATATTCATAAACATGTGGTCAAAAGGTGGGATAATTTAAATGTTCCACTCCATGCCCTTGCATATGTCCTTACCCCAAAATACTATTCTCCAATTTGGTTGGCCCAACCTGCACATGGGGGTGGAGTTAGGAAAAAACCCCACACAGATCCAGAAGTGCAAAATGGGTATATGCTTGCATTAGACAAGTTGGTCCCTGATGAGGATGAGTGTGCTCAAGTACGGAGTGAATTGAGTGAATACATCAATGAGCATGGAGTCTTTGGTACCCTACATGCAACCAAAGATCAAGATAGATTGGATCCTATCCGTTGGTGGAACATGTATGGCTCTGGAGCCTCATATTTGCATAAATTAGTGGTGAGGGTGCTTTCACAGGTTGTTAATAGCTCTTTTGCAGAGAGGTGTTGGAGCACCTACAGCTTCATCCACAATGTAAAGAGAAACAGTCTGAATGTAGAATGCGCAGAAAGCTTGGTTTATCTGCACTACAACTTGGGGTTGTTGTCCCATTATTGTGAGGCGGCTGTTATCACATCTATGTTAGCTGGAGCTACCATACTGCAGACTGTGTGACCGAGGACCGCACAATACCTTTTTTTTTCCAGATCAAAGATCAATCGCCTTCAGACGAGGCATTTTGGTTCAGATTGCCCCTAGCAGACATATCAGAGGGGACAGACAGTTGGACATTGTCACTTACCATCTACCACAGGGTCACCTCTTCCTTGCCAGGCTTTGACATAAGCCCATTTGAGACAGTTGCCTAGTCTTGTTCTGATCGAGACTATCACAGTACATTGTTGGTTTACTATGTGCCCGGATTCAACAAAGATCCAGCTCAGAGATAGCTTCAGTAGCAGCAGGTATATGGTGTAGCAAGTATTATGTTTGATGATTATTGCTCATGTTGTAGATTAGACTTCTTTATACTTGTTAGCACACTAACTTTGCAGGAGATGATATATTTGGTGATCTAGCTATTGTATGATGTGATTGGGCCCTTGATGATGTCAGTCCACCCCTCCTGTTAGACTTATGTATATGCACGCTGAGCCATGTCCCCTACACTTGGCATAGACTTGATCACTTAGTCCTTCCCGGTAGCTGACTTTAGCTCCACTACCACTTTCTCCATCCATCCGACTCATCCATGATACTTGTTCCCGACTTGGATTCTGATTTGTGATCCCGAGGACCCCTTCCCCACTGATCTCTAAGTTTGCCATGACTCCCTGTTTATTGTGCCTCGACTCTTTCGTGTGTGAGATACACTTTTAGACCTAGGATTTGCTCTTGTCGGTTGCCCCCGATGTTGCAATGCAGTTAGGATTGTGTAGCCTCACCGGGTGTTCCCTATTGGTCATCAAAGCATGTATTGCTCACCCCCATTACCTTTGTAGTATGAGCACCATGTTTATATCTTTTGAGATATGTATGTAGCCCAAGAGGGCCTTGATGTAAATGAAGAAATGAAGAAATGTAAATCAAGCCAAAAAGGCCATTATGTTGTAAATGTAAAATCTAGCCAAAAAAGGGCTAAGTATGAAACTCATTGTAAATCCATGCAATGTGTTTATGAACACACATGGATCCAGGTCAGCCATACATGTCAGCATTTGTAGTGGTTATTCCTCATCTAGTCTTGCGGGGCAAGGAGGTGAGAGGGAGCAAGGGACAAGCTCAAGATTGCCCCCTAGAGTCTCAAGTTACGGTTTGTCGGACACCTAGTTTGGCGGCTCTAGAAAATAACCTCACAGAGTCTTCGGGCACGGATGTGAGTTGTGAGATACTTGTTAGATGGCTAGTGGTGGTTTCCCTGCACTATACCCATTTGTGAGGCACTGCCCTTCCCCGTGTTCTGTCATGGCATACTTATCTTAGTGGACCCCGCTTTCCCGAGTTGTCCAAAGGGTCACATGATCTTCATCCTTGTCTTCCCGTGTCCTTTGCCTTGTTGTCCGCATCACCTAAAGTCAGCAAAGTGGTCAATTCTATAAGATGTGCATAGCATTTTAGTCTTTTGGAGGTGGTGGGCCCACCTCATCGGAGCCTTGTATTATCTCAGGATTTAATATATTTTTTGATCACCATGTTATCATTGTATTGCTTAGTAATGTACTAACTTGTATAATTGAACCTTGTCACTCCATGATCGCATACAGGTATTCAGGTAGCACTATTGTTGACTAGATTTGACTTGGTCAAACTGAGTTGACTAGGCCAAAAATGGGCCCGAAAAAATGTTGCGATCGGAATTTTGATTTCGGTCAATTATTATCTACAGGGATCCCATATGAGCATGCAGGTGTCAGAATTGCAAAAGACCGAAGCATTTGAGAAATTTTTAATTATTATGGGTCAATTTTGACCTGTTTTAATTAAAAATTATGGATTTTGGGCAAATAATGCCTAAGTGATGGATCGGGGTCGTTTGAGTGGTCATCTCTAGTCCTTTTGGGGTCCACGATCGCATTGCAGCAAACGGTTCGGCAATTCGGGCACTAAAAGTGGAACAAAAGCCCAATTTTCAGCTTCAGCCATATAAACCAGCAAAAATTACATGGAAAATCAGAATTTGACTAAGGCAACTATAGGCATATGGCAAAATCAATGGTTGGCAAAGGTAAAAGTAATTTCTAAGGTAAAATGGTAATGTTTGATATGTTATTGGCACATTGTGGGGCCTTCTCCATGGCAACTCAACATTAGAGGTCGAATTGCCCATAGGGGCGTTTTTCTCCACCCAGGGGAATTCGATTTGATGGTTTATTTGCATGTGGGGCCTTATGTATTATGTTGGGGGGATAAAACATCCCATAGACACCCCCCAACCATGTTATATTTGTTGTATAGACCCCACATGGGTCCCCCCCTCTCTCCTCTAGTGCGCTCTCCTTGGGTAATTCGCACCCCCTCCTTGGGTAATTCACACCCCCACCTAGCCTCTCTTCTCCACCATTCGATTTGTGAATTGGGGAGTGATCTCAACCCTCCATTTTGGGGGGGAAACTATTTTGGGAGTGGCCATTCTCTATAAGAGAAGGCACTCACCCCATTGTGAACTCTCTTGGCATTTTTTGTAAACACTTAGACTGAAATAGAGAAGAGATTCTTGAGAGCTCTTGAGACATTTTTGCTTGGATGAATGTTGTGATGATTGATGCCATTTGCTGATGTATTGATGAGCATTTTTTTTGTATTTATCCATCTTCTACAGCTGAATCGATTTGCAGGTTGGAAGGCCACTTGAGGAGGAGCGCATTTTTGGGAGTGGGAGCTCCACACTTGGGTTTTTCCTCAAGGATTTCAAAGAGGGAGTTGAATTTACTGTTTATCATTCAATTTCTAAATTATTTGTCATTCAATTTGCTGTGTTAACTACCTATTTGTTGCAGATTTCTAACTTTCATCTCTTGTGGCAAGTAGCTAGGACGCACTTGCTCTCCGGTTGACTCAAAAGCCTAGGAAAAGCGTTGGTTGCTCATCATTTGGATTCGGCAAGTGGTCTTCACACAAATATTCAGCCATTCATCTTTGTTTCAGGTATTCCTCTCATGCTCAACTCTCTAGTTAGATTTTTGGTGTGTTTGCTAAGAGAAAACTCACATATAAACCCCAAAATTTAAAATCTAAAAATTTGACCGTCGAAACTCTTTTTCCTTTAAGACCCAATAATGATATATGCTTGAACCTCTACATCTCAAGTTTCATTTAATTCTGACTCCATTTACCCATAGATGAGGCACTAGTCCACTAGTCCACTAGGAGCGTTTTTCTCTTTCAACCTGTTTGGGTATATTTTGTGGTTCTAGGTACTCTTGATTCTTGCTTAAAACATCATTCTACCTTAGGAAATCAAGTGTTAATAGTTGGAAGTGAATATAAACACTGATTTCATGCTGCCCTAGGTCCACCAGTATCAGAATCAACGTCTCCCTTGGGCAGATCTTCTTCCATCAATCACTTATTGCATCGTTCACTGCCCTAGTTGATTTTCAGCCATATAAATCTATTACATTTATCATAAGTTATTGCTGGTCACTTATCACATTACTATCATTTCACTACTTGTGTCCGTCAATCGGCTGAGATCATACATAGGAGCTCATCTACACTCATTCCTCGCTTTCTTTGTCTCTTATTCTTTGGGTTTGGGTGTATTTGTTGTCTCTCAACCATCACTGGTTGAGCGGGGTCTCCCCCTTGACTAGGCCAAGTGCCTTGTCTAAAGTGACAGTAGCCTTGTCTGGTGTGACTTCCATTCATCTAAGCGGAAGACTTGGCTGCTGCCGGTTACACCTTCCTAGTTGTCCCCTCTACCGTCCCTATTGGAATATCTACCACAAACAACTAGAGATAGTGTGATAACAGCGGCCAAGAATGATAGAACATTTTTTGCTTGGGACAACAATCCAGAGGAAGCTAATGTGGAGGATGGAGCCATAGCTTTAGAGCGCTTGGAGGATGAATTACTGGGATATTTGGAGGATATGAAGTGGTTAGAGACATGGGGATTAAGAAACCCTATGTTTGGTGGGCAACTCATGGGGCAACATGCCCTCTTCTACAGAAGATAGCCATGAGGGTCATCTCTCAAGTTACTTCATCCTCTTGTTGTGAGAGGAATTGGAGCACATATGGGAACTTGTACAGTGTGAAGAAGAGCAGGCTTGAGCAGTCCAGGGCAGAGACGATGGTGTATGTGCACTCCAACCTTCGTCTTAATTTCAGGAAGAGGGAGGAGTGGGCGAAGGGAAATACAAAGATGTGGGATGTCTTTCCTAATGAGATGGGTTTGCACAGCAGTACTAAGTTGGCATTAGCCATCATGGATCTTATGATCCAGTGCTAGAGCCGGTCACTTTTGATGTGATCGTATGGAGGGGTCATCCTCCACACCAGCAGATGCAGTTAGTCAGATTGGCAAAGAGGAGGAGGAGGAGGAGGATGAGGATCAGGGCAGTGATGAGTTTGTTGATTCAGGCATGGAGGAGGACTATTGAGTCATTGACAGATGGGATTCTTCCATCTCGATCCACCCCTTTTTTGTATTTACTATTAGACTATTAGTCTATTTGGCATTTGCCAGTGCCCAGTGGCATTCTGACATCTATGTAATACATTTTAATTTTGATGACTTAATGAGAAATATGGTTCCGAGTCTCCAACATGCATCTATGTGTCTCATTGTGATTTGTGATTGTGAATGACAAATGTGTTGTGATTTGTGAATGACAAATGTGTAATCACTAATCATTAATGTGTTTTGATTCTAATTTCTATTGAATATTTGTAATTGTAAATGTTCTAGTTTCTAAATTTTATTGGATCTATATGTCTATATTTTTAAATTTTAATATATTTTAAATATATATATATATATATATGTATATAAAACGTGTCCTTTGTGTCCTAATTCCGGGGGTCACCGTGTCCCATGGGGACACTCGTGTCTCGTGTCCTCATGTCAGGTGACTTAGGTTCCAGTTTATCAAAACGGAACGTTACAATCCTCCCCCGCCAAGATTGCTTGTCCTCAAGCAATACCAATGCAACTCCTCAATTCATCGAGCTGAACCAACTGAATTTTGGGATGATCCCAGGGTCCCAGATCATCCTAGGATATCTGTAGGACCCTCTTCTCAAGGTACTATCGTGCGAGGTACCATCAAAAGAGATATCTTGAAAGCATCCTATAAGTAGAGTAATCAACCACGGTGGGAAATCGGCCAGCTGCTCAGCAAATACCTCTACTAAAGTCTCAATTCATTTTACCTTAGGATATCAAGTATCGTTGGCTGGAAGTGAGTATAAACGCTTATTTTTCTATGCCCTAGGTCCATTTTTCCACTGATTAACTCATTCCCCTAGGGCAGTTTCACTTCACTTCTTGCTGGCCTGTTTTTTTTTTGTTCTAAATCAGCTAAGTAATCAATTTATAATTGCTGGAAGATATGTTTTAGTTGCTTAATGCACTGCTACCATGTATGAGTAAATCATAACGAGCTTCATTCCCCATAGGCAGGGTTCCCAATCGTTCTTCCAGTCAATTTCTGTTTGCTGATTTAGTTTCCATCCTTATAATCTTTCAAGTATTCATCATTTCACACTTATAATCAGATCTAGGATCATTTCATTCAGTGTATTCTCTAATCCTTAATCTCGATCTCACTAGGCTGGAAGAAACCTCACATTTAGTTATCCATCTTGCTTCTTGCTTTGTTTATCTTTTGGGTTTGGGTGACTGACTGTTGAGTCTCAACCATAACTGGTTGAGTGGGGTCTCCCCCTTGACTTGGCTACGCGCCTCGTCTAAAGTGACTGTAGCCTTGTCCGGTGTGACTTCTGTCCCTTGGACGGAGGACCTGGCTACTGTTGGTTACACCTTCCTAGCTATTCACCTCTACCATCCCTATTGGGACACCTACCACCAACAGCTAGAGTTTGTGTGATAACATTTCTGGCGCCGCTGCCGGGGAGGTAGAGACCTACCCGTGGTTTTTGAAGTTTGATTCCTTTTGCCTTTTCTTTTTCATTTTCGCATTTACACTTAAACTTTGTTGGTTGATTTTCATTTTCATAATTCAGCCAACACCATTTTGTCTCATTCACCACTTCCCCTTCACAACATCCCACCTTTGGTGAACAAGGTAATTAGTTCACCTGGCGACTCCACCCCGCGGCTCCACTGGAGGCCGAACCCATCCGTACAACCTACGTAGCCTTGATCGAACTGACACATTACATAGCACACCTATCGTTTACATCAGACGAAAGTTTTGAAAGAACTCTCCCTTGCACCCGTAAGGATGCCCGCTCCGGAAAAGGATGCAATGGCACACGGAATGACCATGAAAGTGCTGTCTCAATTAGTTGAGTTGGTCACCAATGTCACGTTCCTTCTAAAACAACAAGATGAAGATAATAGGAAACGCGACCAACATATCCGACACATTTACAAGGGAGCTTATAACTATTCCACCACGTCAGCACAAGTCCTTACCCGGGGCCAATTGGCTAAGAAAAGAGCTGACCCAACGGACCCTGGTCATACCAAGGTTAATCCCGAAAGTCTAAAAAGAAATAGTCCTCGTCCTAGTCCTAGTCCCGTGATGTCCCAAGGATAGGATAAACCCAGCCCAAAGGAAAAAAAGATTCTGAAACCAAACCCCAGGGTTATGACCAAAGAAAAGGAGCACCCTAGAACAAAAGAGGCAGATGTTCCTAAAAACGTGACCAAGTCTAACCCAAAGACAGAAACTAAAGCCACCCCTTCGCAGGCAAATAGGTGGAAGAGGGACGTCAAAAATCCCAGGGAAATCTCTAATGAAGAGTCCCATGGCTTGGATCCCATTAAGGTAGATGTTTCAAGCAAGCTATCCAACTCCTCGATTCAAGTCTCTTTGAAGGAACTAGTCAAAGTCCCTGCCATCAGAGCCCAGATCATGGAGTTCCTCGGCATTAAAACCACCCCGATTAGCAAGGTAAAGCAATATGCTTTTCAATCCGACATGGGAAACTATTTGTCTAAGCTCAACATGCCTATACCCCTAAGTGAAATCCTAAAGATTCCCGAAATGCATGATAGAGCCCGCACCTTCTGGGGAATACAGCCAAAAGAAACCCCTCCTGAGAAACCAATCGAGATCGCACCTGACCCTCCAATAAACATCCACAGTGTATCCGGAAACTCTGAGGGGTGCCCTCCATTTTACGTTGCCCTCAAGATAAATCAACTTATCCTCCACAACTGCATGCTTGATTCAGGGGCTGAGGTCAACGTCATCCCGCTACGGGTCATGGAACAACTCGAGTTGACCCCATCCAGGCCCTTTAGGAATGTGTGTGGGATGGACTCCCACCCGGTGCAGGCAGTAGGAGTTATTGAAAACCTCCACATGAAATTAGCTGCCTGCCCCGATATCCGGATATCCATGTATGTTCTCGTTATCGATGTCCCGGATGTCTGGAGCATGCTTCTGTCTAGAGAGTGGGTTGCTAAGTTGGATGGTAACATCCAAATGGATCTCACGTACGCAACCATCATGAGGGGGCAGAACAAAAACATCACCCTACTCAATGAACCTCCCATGAAGGAGCATGTGGAGACCCCTGATTACCTCTATGAAGAAGCCATTTGCCCAACGGATGAGGTGGGAAACTTTATGGTGTTGGCAAACTTCTAGGAAGATACTCGACAACCCTTTCCCGCCTAGCGAGGTGTGGAAGATGCATTTCGATGGAGCTCGCTCTAGGCATGGTGCGGGCGCCAGGGTGGTCATAACCTCACCCGCTGGTGAAGAAATTGTTATCACACAACTATTAGTTGTCCCTAGTGGTATCCCATTCGGGATGGTAGAGCAGATGGACAACTAAAGAGGTGACCCAAGAGATGCCACGGTTCCCAATGCAAGGTGGGAGTCACGTCAACCGAGGCACTCTTCACTTTAGATCTAGATAAATCAAGACCTAGGGGGAGACCCTACTACCAATCAGAGATGATTAGACCCAAACAAAGGTTCCTAGTGATGAGTAAATGGTAAGTTACGGAAACCAATGCAAAGTAAAGTGGACCTAGAAGTTAAAGTATGGTTGAAGGTGGTTTGAGAGATGATTAGTGTGTCAACCAATCTATGATTTAGGCCACATGATGAGCTAAAAAGACAAGATCTAGTACAATGTATTACACAAGTGGGACCCACTCCCTTGGGACATGTGAATGGCTCAAATGGGACCCACAAGGTGGAATTTAAGGGAGGAAATTGGTACTAAGGGGTATGTAGTGAGTAGATCTATGGATCTAAGTTAAAATTAGGAATACCCACATATGGGATCTAAGGTTTGACACAATTCCCAAGGAGTGCGAATTGCCTAAGGAGGACTAGTGCCTTATTGGATAGATTAATGGAGTCAAAAGATATGTCAAAGTGTAGATCGGGACACCTAGTAGGCAAATCAAGTGGGCTAATTAGGATGTGATGGTTGGATTTTGCTAGATCTAGGGTTTCATGATATGACCCAAGTGGACCACAATCCCTTAAAATAAGGAATGCTACCCCTAAGGCAGATTGTCACAAATGATACTCTAGACGTAGGTTTCGAGGCCTGCTCGTTCCAAATCCACGAAAATCTCAACTACCCATGTCCTTAAAGTGGGCAAACTGAATCACCCAAGGAACTGAGACCTTGCTCAAGGAGGGCTAAAAGGTGGCAAAAGTGTGTCAAAACAAGTCCAATGGACACCAAATTGTAGATCCAATTAGTTTAGACAATGATCTATGTGGATCTTGAAAATCAAGGGGATCCAATGGCTAGATCTCCATAGATCTGAGATTGAAAGTGGCTCACCAAATTGATCCAAGTGGGCATAACCCCCAAAATGAGGAATGATACCCCCAAGGCAGAAATCAAAGAAGTGACACACTAGGGGTAGGTTATCAAGTGTGTAGATTGCAAATCAAGTGGGATCTCACCTACCCATATGCTAGATCTAACCAAACAAGCCTCTCCCAAGGAAGTGCGATTTGCCTCAAGAGGGCTATATTGCCTTGAAAAGTGTGTAAATTTTAACCCAATCACCACCAAACTATAGATCCGAATTGGCGTGGATGCTATAGAGGTGGGTTTTTAATATATTTTCAAAAGAAGGGCTAGATCTAAGTAGATCTAAGAAAAAACAAAATGAGGGTTTCAATTGATTAGGGTTTGTGACCAATGAAGAAGAATGGATGGAAATAAGCACATACCTTGTAGATCTTAACTCAATTGCTTATGGCCACCTTGCAAATTGATAACATTCTCCTATGTGTATATTCAAGAGTGAGATCCAAGAGCTCCAACCAAAATGTCCTCCTCCAAGATTGCCAAATCGTCCTCCTCCTACAAGACAAGATCAAGTGAAACAAGCCAAGTAAGATGATTATGAAAATGATGGAAACATGTAATAGAAAGCATCAACTATGTCACAAAGATACAATAATGATACTCCCTTTCACCAAGATCAACCCAAGAGAGACTATGTGGATCCCTCCAACAATAACCCTCAAGAAATCGCCCTCCTCTCCACCAATTCGACTTTCCTGTAAGAAAACTAGTTGTAGCACCAAAATCCACAATGATACATAGAAGAGATACTGTATACTCAAGATGCAAGAGAATCCATAAGACAAGAGAGATATGCTCCACAAAGAAGTGTTCTATTCCAATATTCCAGAGCTCCAAAGGTGAGCTATACAATAGGGGGTCTCCTCCTCATATAGGATAATAAAGCCCAAAACCCTATACCACTTTACAATACAATATCAAATGAGTGGTTGAGATTAAAAGATCTCAATATAAAATCAATGGCTAAGATGAACCACATAACATAACACATGGATCACTCAAAAGGTGATGACGTCATAGTCTAAAAATAATCATGGAGGGTGATGTCATCCACTAGAGGGGGTAAAAGTACCAAAGCCCACCTCATAATGACTAGGACATGACATATGGAGCACATGGTGGGGCTAAGAGGCATCAATCCTTACTAGCTCATCCCCAAGGCACAATAAAATAATAAAATAGGTCCAAGATAATATAAATGACCCAATCTGTCCTCAAAATCTGTGACAGACAAGCAGTAAAAGACCTCCTGTGATCTCTGTGGGCCTACCCACATGGTGAAAACTGGCTGGAAGATAGTGGGATCACCCTGGAAGACCTTTGTGAAAACCAAGTGCCAAAACCTTGCCTCAATTTCCCAAATCGAATTCCTCAGTGACCACTTTATCCCATTTTTTAACTGCCTCGGTAACTGTGAAAGTGCCAAAACTGCCTCCTAGGGCATCTGCTCTGTCCAACTGAGCCCACCAAGCTCTCCAGAAGGGGGGGTAAATGGTAATAACAAGTCGCTGGACCACCCCCTCCTCATACAGCGCCCTAGGTGAACTGGCCTCTCATGGCCCCTGCTGCTCAGGCTGGGAAATCAGCCCCAAATCTGGTCAACAAGTGTAAAACTGCATCTATCACTGTCAAAAGTGCCCGGAACTGAAAGATAAGTGTCTCATTGTATCCAGAAGACCCAAATCCACTAAGAATGTGTACTCATACACCATGGGTTGCCCTAATGGGCCAGCTGTAAGGTCCACCATATATGGACAGTGTATAATCTGATGATCTGAAGTAATAAATAAAACTGCTGAACTGCATCAATCATCATCTGCATCATATATCCATCATATGGCATCATCATCAAGAGTATGTGGGTCCATCAATCATCATCTATAAACATATGTGGCCCACATCATCACGGATCCCAAGAAATGACCATAGTCAAACTAGGTTTGACTAGGTCCATATATAACCAAGGAAAAATCATATCAATAGACTAAGACATGTTCCTCTAATCATTCTCACATCCTAGCTCAAAGTATAACATCCATTCAGTGGCATTAATCATGTTAGCATATTCCTTCGTTATTTGTAATTACTTGCACAATAGTTTAAGTGACAAACTCACCCATTGGACATGATCAAACTGCTAGTAAAAGATGAAGGCTAGAAACAAGGTTGGGCCAAGGGGTTGACTTGTCTAACTCAACTCAAAGATACTTTGGACTGGGAGAAGGGGAAAGCTACAAACTCTATGTTGGACAAAATAACACGGGGAATGGCTGTGCCTCACAAATGGATAAGTTGTTTAGAGAGTGCTTATTCAACTTAGGCATCATGTCTACATCGAGTTGATCCAGGTTCATTAGGATCATTCAATTTCATTTCATGGCCTTTTTGGCCTACATAACCCTTTGGATCTCAGGCGTGCTGATAAGCACAACTAGTTGCAGCTTGCATCCAGGGCATGTTTTCATATACATATAAGGTCAGCAATTGTTTAGATATAGCTTTTAAGAACTATTGCTTTTTTGGACCTTTCTTATACTCTTCGAGGAGTATTTTTTAGCAGTTCATCGCTCTTGCCCTTTTTAGTTTCGATGGGCGAATTTATAAGTTTCCATAAGTAGTACATGAGCTTTCAGTTTTAGCCAACAGCATCTCAAGTGACTAGGGGGAGTTCGAGCCAATGCCAAACATCGGGACAACCGACCAGAATGATTTAGTCCTACAATCCAACTCACCAAAGGTAAGTTTTGTTACCAACTCAGAGCCGAGACACTAAACATACAGGGATGCGGTCCAAACACTGAGGTAGAAAATGGGGAAGTCCTCAGTACCAGAAAGTCAAATAAGACAGATCAAGGTTTAAGGTCAAATAAGGAAGGTCATGTATGGATGGAGTCAAGTGAATCTGGAGCCTAAACTAGTAGACAACTGGTGTCAAGAAAGACCATATCTATGTAAGGTGGTAACCAGTGAGTTTTGTCAAACAACCTAAATGTGTAAGTAAATGTCCATTTTATAATTTATAGTTCATTTTAAACAGTTTGCCACATCAGGAATAATATACCAAACAGATGCTATGAACATGACTAAATGAACAAGATAATAATCCACAGTCAATGATAAAACATCCATAGATCATATAACATCATCACAAGAGTAATCATCATATATCATCTGAAACACTGCTGCAATACATCTCTAGGAATTGAACTGAAACTGTATGGGATAAAGGGTCACATCGGTCATCAAATCTGAACTCTCAAGGCTCAGCCTTGACACAAGGTCTAACATAAGTCTGAATAATACACTGCTCTGATCATGAGTGATCTCAAAATATCCAATCATCATAGCCAAGCTCTAAATAATGGAAGCTTTGGAATATGCAAATATCTGCTAAGCAAGAATAGTAGCCCTGCTACTATGGTGTGATAACAGAAACCATATACTCATTCTGTTTAGAGTTTGACTGCACTAACAATGTGACGGAATATGAGGCCCTTCTCCTCGGACTCGAGATTGCCAGGGACCGCAAGATTAAATGCTCGAGTGTTGTGGGTGATTCTGATCTCATAGTCTCCCAAGTTAAAAACCAGTTTGCTGCCAAGAATGATAGATTGCGCGCCTACAGAAACGCGGTGTGGGACACCATTGAGTTATTCAACGCTTTCTCAATTAAGGTTGTCCCTAGGGAGGACAATTCATTAGTAGACGCACTAGCCGTAGCTGCCAGTACCTTCGAAATCCCTGACACCTTGAATGAACGTAAATGCCAAGTCGAGGTCCTGTTTAGGCCTTATGTGCCTGACAACCAAGATTATTGGCAGGTCTTCCAGGATGATGCCCATATAGTACGTTTCTTGCAGGGGATGGAAAATTCCCTCGACCCAATGGTGAGCCTGGAGGACCAGTCTTCGGAACAATCCCCATATAGCATCAACCTATCAGAGTTGTCCCTGCCACTCGAGAAAAATTTCAATAGACACGACGAGTACAGGGGGGGGAGAGCTCAGCCTGTTGATGAAGTAATTGAAATAAACATAGGCTCTTCGGTTTCCCCCAAAATGATAAGGATTGGGAAGAATGCATCCAAAGAAGAACGCTGGAGGATCATAGAGCTGATTCTCAGATACAAAGACGTCTTCGCCTGGACGTATGACGACTTAAAGACTTACGATAAGTCGGTCATCGAGCATACTATCCCGCTAGTAGTAGCTGCCAAACCGTATAGGCAAAAGTTGAGAAATGTTAACCCGAAACTAGCCCCTTTGATCAAGAGGGAGATTGAGAAGATGTTGGTAGCTGGAATCATTAGACCTGTAAGACATACCACTTGGGTGTCTAATCCGGTGATAGTGAGGAAGAAAAATGGTGAAATCAGGATCTGCATTGATTTCAGAAATCTAAATCGAGCTTGCCTCAAGGACAACTACCCTTTGCCTAACATGGAAAACCTGTTGCAAAGTGTCACTGGAGCAGGGATGTTGTCCATGTTAGATGGTTTCTCTGGATACAACCAGGTCCAAATCAAGAGGGAAGACAGGGGGAAAACTACGTTCACCACCCCATGGGGAACCTACGAGTACATCCGCATGCCTTTCGGATTACTAAATGTCGGTTCCACTTTTCAAAGAGCTATGGACCAGGCCTTTAGTGACCTGATAGGCAAGATCATCGTCATCTACCAAGATGACCTGACCGTGTTTTCCAAGGAAAGGGCTGACCATGTGGATCATTTGAGGAAAATCTTTGACAGATGCAGGAAGTTCGGGATATCCCTTAACCCAAGAAAGTCAAACTTTGGGATTGATGAAGGAAAGTTATTAGGGCACATTGTGTCCAAGGAGGGAATTAGGATTGACCCAAAGAGAATCCGTGCTATCAAAGATATCCCGCCTCCTCACAATGTCACCTCGCTTAAATCGTTCTTTGGAAAAATCAACTTTGTGCGAAGGTTCATTCCCAACCTCGCTGAGTTGGCAAATCCTTTAAATGCTCTCTTGAAGAAGGACGCCAAATTCATATGGGACAAGGAGTTCCTGATCTACTCCTTTGCCTCTAAAAACACCATTGCGGGGGTTCTCTTGCAAAAGAACAAAGAAAATCATGAGCAAAAATCTCAGAGATGCGGAGCTCAAGTATAACACAACTGAGAAGCAAGCATACGCTTTGGTCAAGGCTCTGAAGCATTTTCGAACCTACGTGGGCTTTTCCAAGATTAAAGCTTATGTACCCTACCAAGCCGTGAAAGATGTTTTATCTCAAACAGATGGAATTGGTGCCAGGGGAAATTGGATCTCCAGGATCCAAGAATATGACTCGGAAATAAAGCCAATAAAAATCGTGAAAGGACAGGGTCTAGCCCAACTATTGAATGAAAAGGAGAATGATGCCCAGATAAATCAAGTAGGCGAAGGCGGGGAGGTTAATGTGAACATTAATACGCTGGAAGAGCACGAATGGTATAGGGATATAGTTTTCTACTTAAAATACCTAACGTGTCCCGATCACTTAGTTGATCACCAAAGGAGGACCCTCAGACTGAAGGCCTCAAAGTTTGTCCTCACGCAAGACGGCCTAGGGTGGAGAAACCCCGGATGGGATTATCCTGAAATGTGTTGCGCCTGATGAGTCACATGTAATCATCAAAGAGATGCATTCTGGGCTGTGTGGTGGCCATTATGCCCCTAGGGCAACTGCAGCCAAGATCATGAGAGCAGGTTACTACTGGCCCACATTATTTGGAGATATCCACAAATATATAAAGACATGCCAAGAATGCCAATTCTTCACTGAGAAACCAAGACTACCCGCTTTACCCCTAAGCCCTCTGATAGTAGAAGCCCCTTTCCAACAATGGGGAATGGACTTTATGGGACCATTTGATGTAAATTCAAGCAATGGCTACAAATATATCCTCACGTGCACTGACTATTTCACCCGTTGGGTTGAGGCGATCCCTACGAAGAAAGCCACGGCCACAGTTGTGGTAAAATTCCTAGAAGAAAATATTGTCTCAAGATATGGGTGTCCCCTCAAGCTCACTACGGATAACGCCAAGGCATTTAGTAAAATAGAAATGTCAATTTTCTGCCTTAATCACGGCATAGTGTTGTCCCACTCTTCGAACTACTATCCCCAAGGAAACGGGCTAGCAGAATCAAGTAACAAGAACCTTATCAAACTCCTCAAAAGAATGGTGGGGGATAACAAGAGAAGCTGGGACAACAAGCTTAAGTATGTTGTTTGGGTTGATAGAACTACAGTGAAGAGAATAACAGGTAAATCCCCGTTTGAGTTAGTGTACGGACAGGATTGCAGACTCCCCATCAATTTGCAGATCCTTGTTTATGAATTGTTGCAACAATGCGGATCTGATCAGGAAGCAATCCAAGCGAGGATTGATAAATTAGTCGAACTTGATGAAAGGAGAAGAGAGGCTTTTGACAGGACTGTCATAGAGCAAGAAAGGATAAAGGGGACCTTTGACCAAAATACCCGAGACGAATACTTTAAGGTTGGTGATGTGGTCTTGCTGTGGGATTCACATAAGGAGAAACCCGGAAAACATGGCAAGTTGGAGAGGCTATGGATGGGCCCATACAGGGTTGCCAGTGTAGCAGGGAAGGGCTCTGTACGTTTAAAGACACTGGAAGGTGAGGAATTGGAACTACCTATAAATGGGAGGTTTTTGAAACATTACTTCCCACTAATGAACAATGAGTGACCCGAACCCATGGCTCCCCCTTTTTGCGGCCAATAAGCTCTCGAGAGCAGCAGTCGGTCGTCCCTCGCTGTCATTGACCTCCACCTTTGTCCGACGACCTAGTTGCACCTTTTTGTTTTGTTTCATCTCGCGGCCATTTCGCACCTCTCACTTTTTTTCTAGTGTCCTTTTGTACCATAGTTTCTGTTCAGTTGTTTTTCACTTTATTACACCTCATGTGTCGACTTAATAAAATTTTAAAATGTTGTAGAGTTAATTTCGTTATTGATATATCTTTATTTCAGCATTGTCATTTTGTTTATTTTTGTTGGATTATTATATATGTATATTGTACGGCCTGACGTGCGGTCTGCAGATATTGGTATAGCGTCTGCATTTTATAGGACTAGGTACACATTGATGATGATGATGCAGATAGCATGCGAGTGCATGTACATTGATGATGATGAGAGGGGTGCTACGGACCAGAGATTCTGTGGTTCTCAAGCACTCTCTCCCTTAGAGCACTTGTCCCAGCTGGAACCTGATGTTATCACATCTATGTTAGTTGGAGCTACCATACAGCAGATTGTGCGGCCAAGGACCGCACAGTACTTTTTTTTCCCAAATTAGAGATCAGCCGCCTTCAGATGAGGCACTTTTGTTCAGATTGCCCCTAGCAGATATATCAGAGGGGACAGACAGATGTACAGTGTTACACACATTGTCACTTACCATCCACCACAGGGTCACCTCTTCATTGCCAGGCTTTGATACAAGCCCATTTAAGACAGTTCCCTAGTCTTGTTTTGATCGAGACTATCACAATACATTGCTGGTTTATTATGATTGCCTGGATTCAGCAGAGATCCAACTCAGAGATAGCTTCAGTAGCAGCAGGTATATGGTGCAGAGGTATTGCATTTGATGATTATTGCTCATGATTTAGATTAGACTTCTTTAAACTTGTTAGTACACTAACTTTGCATAAGATGATATATTTGGTGATCTAACTAAGGTATGATGTGATTGGGCCCTTGATGATGTCAGTCCACCCCTCTTGTTAGACTTATGTATATGCACGCTGAGTCATGTCCCCTACACTTGGCATAGACTTGGTCACTTAGTCCCTCTTGGTAGCTGACTTTAGCCCCACTCTCACTTTCGCCATCCATCCGACTCATCCATGATACTTGTTCCTGACTTGGATTCTGATTTGTGATCTCGAGGACCCCTTCCCCACTGATCTCTGAGTTTGCCATGATTCCCCGTGTATTGTGCCTAGGCTCTTTAGTGTGTGAGATACACTTTTAGACCTAGGATTTGCTCCTGTCGGTTGCCCCCGATGTTGCAATGCAGTTAGGATTGTGTATCCTCACCGGGTGTTCCCCATTGGTCATCGAAGCATGTATTGCTCACCACCATTACCTTTGCAGTATGAGCACCATGTTTATATCTTTTGAGATATGTATGTAGCCCAAGAGGGCCTTGATGTAAATGAAGAAATGAAGAAATGTAAATCAAGCCAAAAAGGCTATTATGTTGTAAATGTAAAATCTAGCCAAAAAAGGGCTAAGTATGAAACTCATTGTAAAATCCATGCAATGTGTTTATAAACACACATGGACACAGGTCAGCTATACATGTCAGCATTTGTAGTGGTTATTCCTCACTTAGTCCTACGGGGCAAGGAGGTGAGAGGGAGTCTCAAGTTACGGTTTGCCGGACACCCAGTTTGGCGGCTCTAGAAAAGAACCTCACAGAGTCTTCGGGCACGGATGTGAGTTGTGAGATACTTGTTAGATGACTAGTGGTGGTTTCCCTGCGCTATACCCATTTGTGAGGCACCGCCCTTCCCCGTGTTCTGTCATGGCATACTTATCTCAGTGGACCCCACTTTTCCGAGTTGTCCAAAGGGTCACATGATCTTCATCCTTGTCTTCCCGTTGTCCTTCGCCTTGATTATCCACATCACCTGAAGTCAGCAAAGTGGTCAATTCTATAAGATGTGCATAGCATTTTAGTCTTTTGGAGGTGGTGGGCCCACCTCATCAAGGCCTTGTATTATCTCGGGATTTAATGTATTTTTGATCACCATGTTATCATTATATTGCTTAGTAATGTACTAACTTGTATAATTGAGCCTTGTCACTTCATGTTTGCACATAGGTATTCAGCTAGCACTATTGTTGACCAATTTTGACTTGGTCAAACTGAGTTGAGTAGGCCAAAAATGGACCCGAAAAAATGTTGCAACCGGAATTTCGATTTCGGTCAATTATTATCTACAGGGGTCCCATATGAGCATGCAGGTGTCAGAATTGCAAAAGATTGAAGCATTTGAGAAATTTTTAATTGTTATTGGTCAATTTTGACCTGTTTTAATTAAAAATTGTGGATTTTGGGCAAATAATGCCTAAGTGATGGATCGGGGTCATTCGAGTGGTCATTCCTACTACTTTTGAGGTCTACGATCACAATACAGCAGACAGTTCGGCAATCCGGGCAATAAAAGTGGGTCAAAAGCCCAAATTTCATCTTCAGCCATATAAACCAGCAAAAATTACATGGAAAATTAAAATGTGACTAAGGCAACTATAGGCAAATGGAAAAATCAATGGATGGCAAATGAAAAGGTAAATCCTAAGGTAAAATGGTAATGTTTGACATTGTATTTGGGCATTGTGGGTCCCTCTATTGGACAGCTCACTCTAGAGGTCGAATTGGCCCATTGGGGGCGTTTTTCTCCACCTAGGGGAATTCGATTTTGTTGTATGATGGGTGTGGGCCCTTGTTGTATCAGTTGGGGGGGCTAAAACATACTATAGCCACCCCCCCAACTCCTCTCCCACATTTGTATGGACCCCACAATGGGTCCCCTTCTCCACTTGTGCGCTCCATGGGCAATTCGCACCCCCTTTAGGAGACATCTCCACCATTCAATTTTGTGGATTGGGGAGAGGATCTCAACCCTCCATTTTGGGGGGAAACTTGTTGTGAGGAGTGGCCTTTCTCTATAAGAGAAGGCACTCACTCCATTTGCACTCTCTCTTGGCAATTTTTGGACTGGAATAGAAGAGAAAACGTTGGTACTCTTGCTTGGCTCATGGGTGATACTCTTGTGAGATTGTTGATTGCCATACCATCTTGATGCACTAGTGTATATTGCAGGTTGTCTCCAGCATTATTACTCACCGTTGTTTTGCAGCTAACACAAAGTCTTGGAGCAGGGCGCATCATTTGGCTTCCACTGCTGCTCCACTCTCCGGATTGACCACAAAAAGGGAAGTGTTTTTGCTATTTTCAATCAAGCATTTCTCTCATCTTTATTTGTGTTGCTGTAGATTTCATTTGTTTGTCAATACTAATCTGATTTATTGTCCATTGGTGTTGGCAGGCAAGGAGGACGAGCTAGTGGGGACTGAGCAGTTCGATTTCACTTGGAGACTTCTACACTACGCTCTATTTGATCTTCGGGACGTATAAGCCTCATCAAAATCCAAGATATCAGTTGATACCAAGTAGGTGTTGTCTCTTCTTCTCTTGTATTTCAATTTCTGGTTTGCTTGGAGAGAAAAACTCACTAAAACCCCTAAAAATTAAAATCTACATAATCCACCATTAGAATTTGTTTTTCTTGTAAACCCACTAATGAAATGTGCTTAAAAGCCTATATTCCAAATTTCATTTGATTACGACTCCATCTACCCACGAAACCAAGCACTAGTCTCTCTCTGAATTCGCCCCACTTGGGAAACTGACCAATCACGATGTCTGGTAGATTTTTGGGTTATGGGTACTTGATATTCGGTTTTAAAACGTCATTTTACCTACGGATGTCAAGTACCATTGGCTGGAAGTGAGTATAAACGCTTATTTTTCACTGCCCTAGGTCCATTTATCCACTATTTAACTCATTCCCCCAGGGCAGTTTCACTTCACTTCTTGCTAGTCTGTTTTTTTGTTCTAAATCAGCTAAGTAATCAATTTATAATTGTTGGAAGATGTGTTTCAATTGCTTAGTGCACTGCTGCCATGTATGAGTAAATCATAACGAGCTTCATTCCCCATAGGCAAGGTTCCCAATCGTTCTTCTAGTCAATTTATGTTTGCTAATTTAGTTTCCAGTCTTCTAATCTTAAAAGAATTCATCATTGTACTCTCATACTCGGATCTGATATCATCTCACATAGTCTATTCTCTCATTTCAGAATCTCAATCTCACTAGGCTGGAAGAAATCTCACAATTAGTCATCCATCTTACATCTTGTTTTACTTTATTTTTGGGCTTGGGTGTCTGACTGTTGAGTCTCAACCATAACTGGTTGAGTGGGATCTCCCCCCTGACTTGGCTAAGCGCCTCGTCTAAAGTGACTGTAACCTTGTTCGGTGTGACTTTTGTCCCCTGGACGAAGGACCTGGCTACTGTTGGTTACACCTTCCTAGCTGTTCACCTCTACCATCCCTAGTGGGACACCTACCACCAACAGCTAGAGTTTGTGTGATAACAGTATCATTGTGATCTATGTTATTCTCTTGTTATTTCTTCTATAGCATTAGTCTTTATCTCTTGATGCAGTAAATCTGATATTGTTGACGTTTATTGTGCAGAAGGGAGGACGCATTGGCTTCCTTGGGCAAATCGACTTCATAGAAAACTACTTCAAATTGATCGGGTTTACATAGATCATCATCATCGAGGCATCTACAAGGTTATCCAGGTAAGATCCACAGGTTTGTTCTTCTTGTCTTGGTTCCATTTCATTGGCATTGCTACTTCATTGTTAAAACCCTCATTTTACATTTTCTCAGATCTACTTAGATCTACTTGGCTTTTGGGTAAGATATTTAAAACCCACCTCTATAGCATCCACGACAATTCGGATCTATAGTTTGGTGTGGATTGGCCCTCTTTTGACCCATTTTCCGAGGCAAATTAGCCTCTCCAAGTGAGGTCGCACTTCTTTGTTGGGTGAGTTTTGCTAGATCTAGCACCTAGGTAGGTGAGATCCCACTAGATCCTTAATCTCCACAATTGATAACCTACCCCTAGTGCTTCACTTTAGTGATTTTCACCTTGTGGGCCCCATTCCTCATTTTAAGGGTTGAGCCCCACTTGGGTCACTTTGTGATGCATTTCAATCTCAGATCTACTGAGATCTAGCCATTGGATGATCCTGATCTTCAAAACCCACCTAGCTCTACACCTCAACATCCCTGATTTACAATTTGGAATACCTTCTTTGGTTGTCAAGTCCTAGGGAATCAAGTCACTCAAAAACCACCATGCTAGTACACTTATTACAAACCCTATAGGGCATGGTCATGCTTTACAAAAAATGAAAAAGGGGCCCTGAAAAGGCCAAACTTGGAACTTCTGAACTCTGAAAAAGGCACAAGTAAATATGCAATATTGGTGGCTCACTGAAGTCCAACTGTAGTGCAACTCAGTTGGTAACAGAGCCTATTGAGAGGCTCCAAGGGTGCTCCATGTTGATGTATTTGTAACTTCGGAATGTATTTCACTTGTATATTTTATATTGTCATTATACTTCCGATGGAGAGGTTTCATTCCTCCGATCGAGAAGGTTATCATTGTACTTGAGTGGGTTATTAGACTCCCCTAGTAGGGTCGGCCCAGAGTTAGGGTTTAATGGGTTATTAGACTCTCCTAGGAGAAGTCGGCCCAGTTAGGGAAAAAGGCAAGTGAAGTAAAGTATAAATAGAGAGTGTGACTCTCTCATTTGTTCACTCATTCTCACTTACTCATTGCACACAAGTGAGAGAGAGACAAGTTCGCACAAGTGGAGGAGGAGGAGCTGCTGGAGTCTATCTCTTTGTTTTGGGGTTTTGTACTATTGCTCATTCTATCTCTGAGGAAGTTGCGGGGTTTTCTCCTTTATGGTTTCCCCGATGAAATGCTTTGTGTCTATTGTCTCTTGTGATTGATTTGATGTGCTTGTTATTCTCTCAGATAAGATCCTAGATCATATTGAATTAAATGATAAAAATCTAACCTAGTATCAGAGCTAACCTGAGAAGAAGACACTGTGCAGCTGCGGAAGCTAGGGCTTCTTAATTTTTGTGTCTCTTTCCACATATCATCAAAGGAAGGAGGCTAGGTTGACTCTCCGAAGGAAGGCGCATCTTTCTGTCGAAACAGAATTTGATTCCGAGCATTTTCAGTTTTGGCCTGTCACTGTTGCAGGAAATTAGGGCTTTTGACAGAAGTGGAATTTTGGAGTGCTCTCAGCATAGGATTGCTCTCCTCAGCAAAATCGAAATTTAGAGACCAAGATCGAAGATTTTGGTTGGGTAGAACCCCGGGATCTATCAAACCCTAGTTTGGTTTTTGGACCAGAAAAACCAGAAAACCGGAATTTGACAGAAATTGCAGATCCGAAATTCGCAAGTCACTTTTGAGGAGTAAATTTTTGGAGTTTTCAAATTTTGAGCACACCAACTTGCTTGCCTCAGTCAATTGCATCTCCTTGTCCAGACAGAAGTTTGAAATTCCAAGTTTGGATTTTTAGGGTTTCTCTGTCAAACCCTAGCCAGCTCCAAATCGAGTTTCAGCAAATCAAGTGGTAAGATCTAAATCTTTTATTTCCATTTGAGTTTCTCATTAGGATGTCTCACCACACCCAGCTTGAGGATAAGCTTGAAGGAGCTGATAACTTCCGAGCATGGAAGTATAGGATTGGGTTAATCCTAGAAGAGAATGAATTGGACACCTACATAAGTGAAGAGGTTCCAGTTCCAAAGGGAGATGAGGCTAAGGCCTTACATAAGAAGAACTTGGTCAAGGCCAAGAGGATTATTGCAGATCATATCAAAGACCATCTCATACCTCATGTGTCTTCTCTAAAAACACCCAAGGAGATGTTTGATTCCTTGACCAAGCTATTTGAAGGGAAGAACATAAATCGGAAGATGACTTTGCGGAACCAATTGAAGAATGTCGAGGTACAAAATGCAGAGACCATGCAATCCTATTTCACAAGGGTCTCTCAGATAAAAGAACAACTTGAAGCTATGGGAGAAGATATAGAGAATGGTGAAATTGTGATGATCACCTTGAATGGTCTCCCTAGGTCATGGGATTCCTTCATTCAAGGAATTTGTGCTAGGAGGAAGCTCATCTCATTCAGTAGGTTGTGGGAGGAATGCTCACAAGAAGAAGCTCAACTTGTGGCTCAAGAAGAGAAGATGGGTAATGAAGACCAAACTCTCACAGCACACTCCAAAAGGCATGATGACAAAAGGGTGCACCACCAAAATAAGAAAGAAAAACACCACCACCAGAATCAGAGGGGTAACTTTAAACCCCGAAGAGATATGTCCACCATTCGATGCTATAAATGTGATGAGAAGGGACACTACTCCAGGGATTGTCCAGAAATAATAAAGGTGGCTCTCACAAGAAGAAGAGCAACAAAAGAAGGCATCATGCTCACACTGCAGAGGATGATGATCCTCCCAGGAAGAGAGCCAGAGAAGAAAGTGAAGATTCTTCAAGCAATGAAGAGTATGTTTTGATATCTGCCCTCACAGGAACTATTACACATGGAAGCAATGATTGGCTTATAGATAGTGGGGCTTCCAAACATATGACAGGATTCAAGGAATCCTTTATGAACCTATCTAAACATGAGTCACCCCACAAAGTGAAACTTGGGGATGACTACCAATATCCTATAAAAGGAAGTGGTGAAGCCTCTTATAAGCTAGACTCTGGGAAGTCTATGAAGATGAAGGATGTCTTGTTTGTACCAGGACTAAAGAAGAACTTTCTCTCCATATCTGCACTAGATGCAAAAGGTATGAGGGTTGCATTTGTAGATGGTCAAGTTCTAATGTGGCTAAAGGGAAAGACCATAGATGATGCAGTAGTGATTGGAGAGCAAGAGGGAGTCTTATACAAACTGAAGGGCCAACTAGAACAAGCCTTGGTCCATGACTCAGTAGAGCCAAGTGAACTTTAGCATAGAAGGCTTGCACATGTGCACTATAGAGCACTATCTCTTGCAAGCAAGGTTGTTGAAGCTCTTTTAGATGTCCAAGTAAAGCATGAAGGCGTTTGCAAAGGATGTGCAAAAGAAAAGAACACAGAGAAGACATTTCCAAGTAGCGAGAGCAAGGCAAAAGGAATCTTGGAAATCATCCACTCCGATGTATGCGGTCCAATGTCATCCAGTTCTTTGAGTGGGTATGTATATTATGTTTCTTTCATTGATGATTTTTCTAGGAAGACATGGATATATTTCTTGAAGAGAAAAGATGAAGTATTCAATAAGTTCAAGGAATTCAAAGCCTTGATTGAGAACCACACAGAGAAGAGAATCAAGACTTTTAGGTCTGACAATGGTGGAGAATTCGCATTAGAAGACTTCAAGAAATTATGCAGAGATTCAGGGATTAAGAGGGAGTTGACCACTCCATATAATCCACAACAGAATGGAGTTGCAGAAAGGAAGAATAGAACAATTATGGAAGCAACAAGGGCAATGCTTCATGACCAGGATCTTCCTATGCATCTATGGGCAGAAGCTGCTAGGACAGCTGTGTATGTACAAAATCGTACTCCACATAGAGTACTTGACAACAAAACACCAGAAGAAGTTTTCTTCGACAAGAAACCAGAGGTCAGCCATCTCAAAATATTTGGTTGTCCTGTGTACATACACATTCCGAAAGAGAAGAGAACAAAGTTAGATCCTTCAGGAAAGAAGGGTATATTTGTGGGATATAGTGAAAGCTCGAAGGCTTACAAGATATATTTCCCAGGATTCAAGAAGATCGACATCAGCAGAGATGTAACTTTCGACGAAGACTCAACATATCACAGATCCAGGAAGATACCAGTTGAAGACATTGAATAACCAGAAGCACCCAGCAATCGAGATACAACAATGAATGAAGTAAATCCAGAAGAAGACCGTGAGATAGAAGATCCACAGGAACCTGTAGATCCACCACGTGAGAAGAATTCTCACAAGAGGAAACCAATATGGGTACGAGAAGCAGTTCAAGATGTAGAGAGATATGGTGCTCCAGAAGGAATGCATAGAGAAAGCAAGAGGTCGAGACCATTCTCAAGTTATGTAGCCCTGCTGTGTGACATCATTGACAAAGAGCCTTCCAACTATGAGGAAGCAGCTGAGAAGAAAGAATGGAAGGATGCCATGAGCGAGGAGTACCAGTCGATCATGAAGAATGATGTCTGGGATGTGGTCCCAAGACCAGGAGGGAAGTCTGTAGTGACTTCCAAGTGGATCTACAAGATCAAGCATGCTGCAAATGGCAGCATATAGAAATACAAGGCAAGATTTGTGGCATGTGGCTTCTCCCAGAAAGAAGGAATAGACTATGAGGAGACATTTGCACCTGTAGCCAGATATACTTCCATCAGAACGGTACTTGCTCTGGCTGCAGTGATGAAGTGGAAGATACACTAGATGGATGTCAAGACAGCGTTCTTGAATGGTGTAGTGGAAGAGGAAGTATATGCGGAGTAGCCACTCGGGTTTGAGACACATGACAGGGAGACTCATGTGTGCAAACTGAAGAAAGCCTTGTACGGTTTGAAACAAGCACCCATGACGTGGTATGGCAGGATAGACAACTTCCTGACTAGTTTGGGCTTTACCAAGAGTAAAGCGGATTCCAACCTTTACTACAAGGTTGAGGAAGGCAATCCAGTGATACTCTTACTATATGTAGATGACCTGTTCGTGATAGGTGAGGATGGATTGATTGTTGATACAAAGAGGAAGCTTGCTTTCGAGTTCGAGATGAAGGACTTGGGTATGATGCACTATTTTCTAGGCATGGAGGTGTGGCAAAGTGCGGATGGAATCTTCCTTGGACAAGGGAAGCACACAGTAGAGATCTTGAAGCGGTTCAGGATGATGGACTGCAAGGCCATGGCCACACCTATGGCATCGAACCTGAAGCTATTGAGTGATGCTTCATCAGAGTCGGTTGATGCCACGATGTATCGTCAGATGATTGGGTCCTTGATGTACCTGACGAATACGAGACCATATATTTGCTTTGCTGTGAACACATTGAGCCAGTTCCTGACGGATCCGAGACATGATCACCTGATTACTCCAAAGCATATTCTGAGGTACCTGAGGGGTACGGTTGATTATGGGCTCAAATATGATGCGAATCAGAAGATTAACCTGGAGGTTTATGTTGATTCAGATTGGGCAGGCAGTGCCATTGATAGGAAGAGCACTTCGGGGTGCTGCTTCAGTATGGGATCATGTGTGATCTCTTGGTTTAGCAGGAAGCAGTCCTGCGTGGCACTAAGTACAGCCGAAGCAGAGTATGTCCCAGCTTGTTCGGTTAGTTGTGAGGCAATATGGCTAAGGAAGCTACTGTCTGATTTATTTGATCTCCAGTTGGATGCTACTTGTATATATTGCGATAACCAGAGTTGTGTGAAGTTGTCGGAGAACCCAGTGTTCCATGACAAGTCGAAGCACATTGAGATCAAGTTCCACTATATCAGGGATATGGTGTAGAAAGGAGCAGTGAAGCTCCAGTATGTTGCGACGGACGAGCAGATAGCCGATGTATTGACCAAGCCGCTGGCTAGAGTGAAATTTGAATACTTCAGAGAGAAGCTTGGTGTACTTCAGATCGAGGTTCCTTCCAAGGGGAAGTGATGAGTCCGGAAGACACAAATGCACACGAGCCATTCTCACATAGTGGTAGGAAAGTCCTCCTATGGTGTAGATGTAAGGGTTGGGCCATTCTCACATGGTGGTAGGAAAGTCCTCCCATGGTGCAGATGTAAGGGCTGGGCCATTCTCACATGGTGGTAGGAAAGTCCTCCCATGGTGCAGATGTAAGGGTTGGGCGAGGCTTTTCCAACATGGTCAGAGGTTAGTCCTTCCATGGCCGTTGATGTAATTGCCAAGGCTTTTTCGACATGGTCAGAGGAAAGTCCTTCCATGGTCGTTGATGTAATTACCGAGCTTTTTCGACATTGTCAGAGGTTAGTCCATCCATGGTCGTTGATGTAATTGCTGAAGCTTTTCCGACATGGTCAGAGGTTCGTCCTTCCATGGTCGTTGATGTAAATGATGAGCCTTTCTCGGATGGTGATAGGAAAGTCCTTCCATGCCGGTGAGTGTAAGTGTTGTGTTGTGTGCATCTAGGTTGTGCTCCGTAGATGATGAGATGATCTGAAGATGATGAGGTGGCTGTATGGTACACAGGTTTTGCAGAGGCATATAATCAGTCCTGGGATGCTCCTTCAGGTTTTGCAGTGGCATATAATCAGTCCTGGGAGATCTTGCAAGTTTTGCAGAGGCAGTGTAATCAGTCCTGAGATGTACCTACTTGATCGCTTGCTCGCAGAGATGATGAAGACCTACATGGAGGCTAGGCCTACATCTAGTATGAAAAAGGGTTGGCTCTGTAGAACTTCCTATGACAAGTAGATTGGAGATTGATGATCGAGATAGCAGCAGCAGTGACAATGATGATCCAGCTTTGATGATCCAATGATGAAGACTTGTGCCAATGAACTGTGTCGAGAGAATACCTTCCTAGTTAAGAGGGAGTGTTGATGTATTTGTAACTTCGGAATGTATTTCACTTGTATATTTTATATTGTCATTATACTTCCGAAGGAGAGGTTTCATTCCTCCGATCGGGAAGGTCATCATTGTACTTGAGTGGGTTATTAGACTCCCCTAGTGGGGTCGGCCCAAAGTTAGGGTTTAATGGGTTATTAGACTCTCGGAGGAGAAGTCGGCCTAGTTGGGGAAAAAGGCAAGTGAAGTAAAGTATAAATAGAGAGTGTGACTCTCCCATTTGTTCACTCATTCTCTCACTTACTCAATGCGCATAAGTGAGAGAGAGACAAGTTCGCACAAGTGGAGGAGGAGGAGCTGCTGGAGTCTATCTCTTTGTTTTGGGGTTTTGTACTATTGCTCATTCTATCTCTGACGAAGTTGCGGGGTTTTCTCCTTTATGGTTTCCCCGGTGAAATGTTTTGTGTCTATTGTCTCTTGTGATTGATTTGTTGTGCTTGTTATTCTCTCAGATAAGATCCTAGATCATATTGAATTAAATGGTAAAAATCTAACACTCCAATAGGAGACATGTCACTGATTCAGGATCATACACTGATGTAGAGATAGCCAAACATCAGGTTTGGAAAGATGCTATCCAATTGATAATGGATAATGATATGTGGAAAGTGATTCTCAGAAAACAAGGGAAGTTAGTTGTAACTTCCAAGTGGATCTATAAGATCAAGGTACGCACTGACATTCAGAGCTCTTTGAAGCTCTCAGAAATCCTTGTATGCTATGACAAGTTGAGACACATTGGGAGAAAATTACACCATGACAAGGACATGGTGCAGTTGTCAACAAATGTGTTGACTAAGCCTCTATCTTCGATAAGCTTAGTGTTGTTGAGAATGTTTCTCTTGCTAAGAGGGAGTGTTAAAGTTAGTGCAGCTGCGAGACCCATTCTCAAAGGGGATGGTACCCTAGTCAGTTAAATAGGGTTCCTAGCCAATTTAACCAGGTAGAGTAAAGAGTAAGACCCTAGAAGGTACCCTAGGGCCCCCAACTGTCTCTCAGGGTTCTTGGTCGGGGACCAAGCAGGTTGATGCCATGGCAAAGTCCCTAGCATGTGGCTAGGGCCCCTATTTGTCTCTAGGGTATTCTGGTCTGGGACCAGACAGTTTCTTCGTCACAAGGACTAAGCAAGTCCTACAGGTTGAGAGAGAGACCTCTTGGTCTAGGACCAGGAAAATTCTTGGTCACGAGGACCAAGTAGTTCCTACAGTGACATACCTGGTCAATTAACCAGGTGGATCTTGGTCATTGGACCAAGATGATGATGTGTGATGTCCTCTTCTCCTAGGTCTTCGAGATGGTTGAGTTAGATGGTCTTCTCAAGGGATTGGCCATCCCTTGATGGAACCACTAACATTTGACCTTAGGAGCAGTCTAGAGGACCACATGATCACATCATCCAGTGTGGACCCTTCCTTATACAGTGATGATGAACTTTTAGGTTATATGGAACATTTGTACATTTGAGAGAGAGATGACTGGTTGTACCTTCTCCACCTTGGTTGGATTACTTTTGATTATTGGTCTTGTGGTACCTTGTCTTTGACTTGTGGTTAATAGGGTCATTTACCCACCTTGAGTTATCTTTTGATTTGTACCACCTTTAATGTTTTTGATCTTATGGGTACTATGGTTGTTTGTCCACGTTTGAGGTACACCCTTTGGTCCTAAGGGTTATGGGTCAATATACCCACTCTTGTTTTTATGGTTTTGACTTGTACCATATTGATTGGTTATAGTAACCTCACTTATTTAATTGTATGACCCTAGTACCCACCTAAGACATTCTACTTTATTTTATGTTATTAATTGTGACTTTATTGTTTTGACATAATGTGTTGGTACCCACCTAAGTCATTTATATTTTATATCTTATGACTTTTATTTTTTATATCTTAACTAAGTGGTACCCTCCTAAATCTATGGAACCCTAACTTAATTAAAAGGTTAATTTAATGATCTTTCTAGAAGATCCTAAGCCTATATATTGGAGTCTTCTTTTTGGCAATTAATCATCTTCAAACTCAGCTCTGCTCTTTCTATGCTTGACGTCAAGGATTCCACTGTTGCTTGCTTGAAGGTCGCACACCTGTTGAATGTTCCAGATCTGGTCTGAAGTAATGATAAGGGTTTTATGCTCCTAGACTAAGACGTCCAGCAAACTGTGAGTTCTACTAGGGCAGGCCGCAACCTGCTGTTGAATTGCTTGGCTAATTTGTGCCCTGGCTGAGGTTCAATCTGTTTTATTAAGGTCTGTTTTTTTATGTTGCATGACTGTAAGAGGTTCGATCTGCTTATCTAGAGCCTCGGTCTGCCTGCTAGGGCTTTGGGGTGAGTCCGATCTATTGTATATACCTTGACTGTGACCTGATCTACTCGACTGGAGTCTGATCTACTGTTGTATGCCTGAGTCGAGGTCCGATTTACTGTTTTTGAGGAGACCATGACCCTCAGACTCAATAGTGAGTCTTATTTCAGTCTGTTGGCTACTGTTTTGAGGAGCTCGTACGGCCTAGGGTCAGACCTTGACTATTTGTGTGGAGGTCGTAAGGCCTAGGAGCAGATCTTGACCTTTTATAGAGGCCGTGAGGCCTGGGGATTAAATTTGTTGTTGTATTGTGTGGTTGGATCTGGTCACATGCGTTAAGATCTGTTGTTAATTGTTCTTCAGACCTACCTTATTGCTGAGAATTATCTTGATCGGACTAATATTGCTAAGATTTGTTTTTAGTTTGGTCTTTGTACTGAAGTTTATTCTGGGTCTGATGTTTGCACTAATCCTTTGTGTTGAATAATTGAGGTCTTTACCTAGGGTTTAGACTTTTTGTGTTTACATCTATTGGACATCCTTTATGTTGGGATTTGGTTGTATTACTTTGTTCTCTGACTATCTTTGAGCATCCCTGTTTGACTGTACCTCAGCCCCTTCATCTCTTGCTTTCTGGTTTGTACTTTCCCTTTTAATAGGGTCAGCTGGTTCCTAGTGTTGAATGGCCTCTAAGAGGCACTGTCTTTTCTGAAAGTAAAATTTTTTAGTATATAACAGGAAGGGTTCCACACCCAGGTAAGTATCCTCACTTGCCTCTTCTATTGTTCATTAAACAAGTTAGTTATTAACTTATTTTGCTATTACTAATTACATGTTACTGAAGATTACTTTAACACGGTGACCCAATTGGTAGTGTTAAAGTTGAAAAGTTGAAAGAGATGAAAATTATGTTTTGTTAAAGCTACTGCTATACTATTTCATTTTAGTACTAGTTTATTAAATGTAATTTTGCATTAAAGTACATTGATTTCCAATTTTTCTGCATCAAACCCTAACCCTAACAAAAATTTAACAAGTTGTATATGTTATTTTCATTTTGTTAGATTGCTTGCCCCTCCTCTTCATTAGGAAGAGAGATGTGTGGCTAGGATAGCATTTTATTTCCTTAAGTTATTTTTGCCATCCATTGTTTGTAACGGTAGTTGGGTTTTTCTCACCCTTGTAAGCAAAAGAGAAAGGGCTAGGAATTAGTTTACTTCTTATTTGCATTTGGTAATATTGTTTGCCCACACCTTGCATGTAAAGTGGCTTTGCCCATCCATGCAAAATCGTGCTGGCTAGTAATTTGTTTAAGTTTAAGTTATTTTTGCTTTAATTGTTGCCCATACCTTGCAAGTGAGTAGGCTTTGCCACCCTTGCAATATTGTGTCAGCTTACATTGTACATAATTATTTGTTTATTATTTTGAAAAGTCAAATAAACCGTGCCCCAATCCTTGCCCTGTATTCACTCCCCTTGTCGGTTCGTCCAATCCTGGGTGACAAGAAAAGGCAAAGTTTAGTGTTGGCTAGAATAATAGGCACTCATAAATTTATCTTGATAAGACATTGAGAAAACTAAATTTGACCTGTGGAGCTAGAGGGGTAGAGGCTATTAGGAGCCTCGTGGCACTTAGTGTCCTCCTATTGAGCACCCGGCAAGCTTTGGGTTTGACTCGTGGATCTAGTTGGGAACCTTGTGTTCTCTTGTTGAGCACCCGGCAATCTCTCTCAAATCGAAAGAGATAAGTTTTGGGGTAGACACATAGGATAGCTTTAATTTTCTTGCACAAACCTTAAATCCCCTAAGCTAAAGAGAGACCTAAAAATAATTAAAATCTACAGGACCATTGGAAAAACATTGCAACTACTATTTCATTTTCGGTTCTTTACTTTCGAAGCATTTGAATTCGGTTCAATCTCATTACAAGCACTTTTCATTCATTAATTGTTCATTTACTACAAGTGTTTCTCATGTGCTAAATGTGATATTTTGATCATTGATGGTTTAATGCAATTTGATTGTCTTTGGTGATATTACTTCGATTGTATCTGTGACTCCATAACCCAAGTAAAGTAGGCACTGGTTTGGTAGATGATTTGTTATTTCTCTCTTGCAACTGTACATGATTTATTTTCAAAGAAGGTTTGCTTGTCATCAAAATTATTGCATCTTTGCATGAATGCTTGTCATTGAACATTAATAATTTGCAACTCCTAAAGAAACTCTTTAGAGAAACTTAGTATGTAGGGACAACCCCCTTGACCTTTTAGAGTTGGGGTCTCAACAGACGAGTTAGGAATCGAGGTGACAGTGGGTTCTACACTCATAGTTGCCCTCAAAAACACACATAGTGGTTGGGAGACTTATCTGTGGTCAAGTGTGTTTTAGGCGGCAACAGTCACCTACTAATATTCTCACCAATTAGTGCAAGCAATGAGGTGATGTACTTTCCTCAATTGATTTATGGGGTACTTGACCTGCTACAATAGTGATAAGTAGTTGGGCACATGCTACTTGTCAAGTCAATAAGCCCCCCTCTTAACTAGTCCAGAATCAATTAGAATCACTTGTCCTTTTTCTATAATTCATTTCATATCAAAATCATAGGCTTTGCCCAAATTCATATTGTTGAAATTGAAAACACTCGAATATTCCATTGCATCCTTCAAGTGGGCCTTGGCCTTGAGAAACTCCTGCTATGCTGGCTCCAACTACAGACACAGTCTCTAATGCCAGATAACTGGATAAGCAGGGTATACGCCTGTTCGAACAGGGATACACACTTTGTAATGATTGAAGCAGTGGCTCAAGAGTTAAGACTGCTCTCAAAGTAGTTGCTTCAATTCGTTCAATCGCAAGCTGTGAGAATCAGTGAAATCAACTGTCAGTGAATGGCTTCTAGATGACTGATCGAGAAGTTTAGAAAATGGCATTAGGAAAGAGGTGGAAGGCCCTTGAGCAACTAAAATCCAATTATTAGACATATATGATGCTGATTTGGAGGAAGAGACACTTGGTAAATGTTTCACAAACAGTAGAAGACAAGTGATTGAACTAGACACACTGAGAATATAGCTGGACTCATATGGAACTCCCTTGTAGCTGAGATCTGCGGTGACCAACCTTGATTCTCATAAGACAGAGGCAGTGAGGCTAAATATGCTCTTCTCAAGTTTTTATTATTTAATAATCAGTCAGTATGAAGGTTTTTTTTTTGCTTATATATATGATGTATATGTAGTTGTAGCCATTGCACTTGAGTAATCAGGATCATGCTCACCATCTATGGCAGCTTGCTATGTGTTTTGTACTGTTATTCAAAGGTCCACAGAACAGTTCTTCGGAAGCAGGAGCTTGTAAATACCGCACAGTGAAGTTTGAAAGCATAACTCTAATAATTACATTATGTTGTCAAATTGTACTGCTTATGGTCATCAAAGAAAATGAAGAACTTACCAGTTTAAGTGGTGGAGTTGGATTTGGTATAGATAGCGTCAATTCTTCATCCCAAACTGGATTAAGGTCCCTCTTAATTACTCGTGTCTTAACTGTCTGCACAAAATGTTAAAACTCATCAATGGGCAAATTTTTAATTTCTTAAATGACAAGTCAGTAGATAAAATCCAAAAAACAAACACAAAATATCCTTGCAATATAAAGAGTAAAGAGAATAAATTGTCTTTTAGTCAAATGCCAAAGAGAAAATCATAACAACACAGAAATTAATGAATTATTTTGACATGTCATAGTGTGATGAGAATAATCGAATTACTCATCCAATATAAGAATACATGTGAGAAGCTCTTCATAAATATTTTCTTGAATCTGAGAACACAAAACAGTTATAAAGAAACCTCTGATCTCAGCAAGAATCATTGATGTAGGCAAACCAAAAATAATTTGAAATGGGCAGAACATTGATATTGTTTAGTCCAACAGTTTTATAGGATATAGTTTACTAAAATTAAACCCAAAATATCTTATTTTGAATGGCTACATCTGTGGAATAAATTAGATGTTAAAGCGGTCATGGTTAGGTTGGAAACAGATGAAAGAATGTCTAAACTTAATTTACCTATGCTCAAAAGTTTCTGGGGAAAAACGCTGGATGGATGGGAATTGTCTATTAGTACAGATATTTACAAGATTGATATCCTGTCTGGGATATTACATGGCATTGACTTGTTGGAGGTTATGGATCTATTTTGGATTTATTTTCAGTTTGTCTCTGCTTTATTGGGAAAGAGATAAACACTGGAGGAGTAAGAAGGGGATTCACTAATTTCAATTACAAAGTCATTTTTTTGTATCTCTGTGCAGGTCTCCTTCCATTTGGCTATCGCTGACAAGGTTCCTTCATTCTGGTGTCCTTCCTCCACATTTTGCTATAATTGAGCTGGATTAGGAGGTAGATAAGCACTGGGTCGGAGATAGAAGTAGGACAGCTGCTGCACATACACCAGGCATCCACTTTGAGTTGCATCTTGCAGAGGCAGAGTCAGTGAAGAAGAGGAAGAAGACGACCTGTGTATACCAGAGGGTCCAAATCCTCACCTTCCAAACAGTTTCACAAAAGAAACTGGGCTACAGGAGGGGCAGCTCCAGTGAGGGGTGAAAATTTGAATGTTATAATAGATGGGCTGTTGTGTTAAAGCAGGTTATGGGCTGCTGAGTTATAGCAGGATATGGGCTGGAACCTGTAACAAAGAGATAATGAATTAGTAAAGAGGATAGTAGGTTGGGGACCTCTTCCAGCTCCCGGGAATCAGTCTCACAGGATTTCCAAAAATCTGGACGATATTCAGCAAGCTGATTATGAAAGTTTTCAAATTAATTGGATTCGAGTTTTAATGTCTTACAGTATAAACTGGTATTTCTGCAGAGTCTGAGCACTGTGGTTGGCATTACAGCTGACGTTATAAGGCCTGCTGTAAATTGATAAAGTTCCACAGGGTTCTATTAGGTTGGCTGGTAAGGTTTTCTTATTTATTGCGGTTTAATGTATTTTGGACACAAGTATTCTCTATGGCCTACTGAACTGTAATATGTAGAGGATGCATACATACTAGAATGTTGGCTTTATCGAATGAGCCAAGTTTTTTTTTCCAAGGCATACATTGCTGGGAAACCCAAGGGATGCTTCCCTACTTTCATGGATAGCATCCCTAGTAAACCCATCCATGTACACTAGTGCACTTCACCCAGGGGGGCCTGCTGGGATGGTACTAACCAAATGCCCAGCAACATTGGTAACAACTAGTTAAGCTTCAACTAACCCTCATTTTTTCCTTCTAAATTAGACATTTGAAATTTTAACAATTCTTAAGTTTAGGGTATATTTCAGGCAATAAGCGTAGATCGATGTAAATAGCATGAAGGAACGTAACTATTTCTGGGAAAATTTGGCCAAAATAGTGCCATTTTTTGGCCCTATAAGCCAATATATGGCATACTTCCTTATATTAACACGTTCTCCATTCAATAGTTTTTCTAAACGATATTATCACTTATGCATTCCCCGTGTACTATAGCATTCCATCGACAAAGTGTTTCCGTAAACTATTCAATCTCCTAGGTCTACCCAATTCAATCAACAGATTTCTTAATCTAAGGAATTTCACATGAAATATATTTGATAAACAACCTCCAGGGCAAAATATTAATAACAGCTTTAAAGACAAAAGGAATTTCAAGCTCCACATTAACCCTTGCCGAAGTCGGAAAGAAAGTAATAACTGAGCAGAGCCAGCAACGCCTTGGTCAGTGAACACCAATACAACATGGAAGTTGAGACGAATGGAATAAGATATGTGCCTCCGTCACCCTTCCTCCCATGACTAGATAATAAGGTGTCACCACTTCAATGACTGGGTTCAATAACTTTCCCAAATTGCTAATATATGGCACTCATAGCATTCACCATTATTATCATTCATATAAGGGACCAAGGCATCTGGGGTTTTCTATCAGCTCAATCAACGAGCAACTGGTGCCTGGAGGGTACATGAATGCAGAATTTTTTGTACCGAGCACATGAAGCCGGGATACAGAATTGACTTGGGGGCATTCATGAAATTATGAAACAAAATATTCAAAGATTCAGGCATTCAAACTGGAAAAGAAGTTGCTTTGCTTCTCATCGTAAAAAGAAAAAAATGGTAAGCATCACCTAGTCTTTACCCACTCACTTGATTACCCAGCTTGACTACAACATAGGGATCACTGCTCGTCCGGTCCCGAACAGCCAAGTTACTCCCCTTTACCACACGGACTTTCAGAAGACCCAATATCGTCTCCATCTCTCACTCTCTGCATTCAAATACAAATACCCGCTCGTCAAAACCATCCTTCGATTGCCTTGCACTGATTAAGTAACTATAAACCAAACCCACCTGAAATTTTCTAACAACAAACAGAGAGGGGCTGGCTTTCCTGAAATTCTCTAACAAACAGACAGGGACTGGCTCTGCAGATCTCTAGCTCTAGCTCTACTTAAGCAGAATGATGAGAATGAATGACGATCGCGACTGGGAGGGACTCTATTGAATCAGGTTTAATAAATTAGTCTTAATAAAATTACTCTGCCGTTGAATAAGTGAAATAGTTAGTTACAGTTGACACCACGGGTTTGTTGTAGTTCGGTTGCCAACTTGCCTCCCAATCATCAATGAAGCCTTGTGACAATGAATTGACGTTCTTTTTATTCTCCCATTTGACGGGACAGCCTACCTCCAATTTTCCAAATACCACGATCACTTTTACATTTTCATTTCCAAAAAAGGAGAGGGAACAGGAACAGGGACAGAGAAAGCTCATCCGCAAAGCCCGGCTTGGCACATGATACAAACGAACAACCACCTTGCATTTTCTTACAGAAATGATATTGTATTAACACAACAATCTCTTTTATTGCCTCTCCACTCGCAACCACCCCTAACTCGGAAATCGGGTCAACACTCGCAATCAACAAAGTTTGTTATGGGTAGGGTTTTTGTTTCTTTGTCTTCAACGAAGCTTCCTGTGTTGTGCTAAAATTATTCGTACGCGATGCTTAACTACGTAGCTAAACAATTTTAGGTTTCGGAATTTGGGAAATAACAAATTGTAGTTTGGGTCAATTTTCCATACATATATTTCTTATTTTATTGGCATGGATTGAACACGAATCACAGTGCCTCCATATTTATCAATCAATAATGGCTTTGTAAAGTCCTGAGATAGTGAAATCACATCAAGACAGAAGATACTAGATAGTCAAAGTTGCAATTTTTTTGTAATTATAGCCACCGAAAATAGAGGAAGAAATGGAGAGCTTGAGTAGTATTATTAATTAAAAAATATGTTATATGTAATATATACACACACTTTCATGGAAGGTAGTGTTTTATATTTGTATTGAGCTTACAAAATCTGAGACACTTCATCATCAATCGGGATTCTCTCCCAGATTTTCTAAGATGTAATATTAAGTATTTTAGCTCCTTAAGGAATCTTTTTACTACACATCATCTTCTAAGTAGATGACGGAATGAGAATCTATGTCCTCCATAAGAATCATTTGAAAGTTGACGGGCACAGTACTATGTTATTAAAAATTTTACAAACCGTCTCAAAGAATTGCAAAACAATTTTATAGGAAAACAATTTTATAGGAGGTATTTTTGACGGTTAATTATTTTTCCAAACAGTGATTAATTCCGTTCCAAAGAATGGGCAAACAATTCTATAAGACGTAGTTTTTATGGTTTATTATTTTTTCAAACCGTTATTAATTCTTATTAATAAGATTGTTAAGATATGTGTATGCCTAGATAATGGCATGCTATTATATATGTAATAATGGAGATTGAAACTTTCTCATTTGATTGAAACTTTCCCATTTGATTGAAGAGTAGGTGGGTGATTTTTCCTTCAATGGAAATGGCTTTGCTTTCATTCCATTTGTTCTTTCTTTCTTATATTAGCCTAACATTGTCCCAATATAGAGTTGTGCCCTTCCTTTCAATGCCTTTCTGTAGCCTTTGTGCCCTTCCTTCCAAGGATAAGTCTGTTTTTAAGTCCAAAAGTGCAACTCTGAGAGAGAGGTGGGTATCATTTCAGAAGAAAGAGTCGGTTTTAAACTATGTTAATGAAGAAATTAACCCAACCACCCACCAAGCATCAACAATTTACCGAATTTAGCAAGTATCAACAATGTATCAATTACCTAATTTATCAAGCATTAGCAATTTATCAGTTACCGAATCTACCAAGCATCACCTATGGAGTTTCAGACATGCTTGCTTTTTGGTTATGGGACTAAGAAGTTACAAGCACCTACTGAATTTAGATACCCATTTCTCTAAGCAGTTTGAAAGTGCTCTCCTATGGCTGCCACAAACTTGGAGCTAGTAATTTTGGTAAGATGTTATTTTCAATTTTTTTATAAATTTGATAATATTCTAAAAATAAATTTTAATGAAACTATTTTGTGATTTTTCGAAAAAATAAAATTGTTTTTGTTATTTTGATATTGAGCTGGGTTAACACTTTTAACTGGACAAAGGCATAGAAACATGGCTTTGTTGTGGAAGGATCCCAATCCAACTTTGTACACTTCCAATACTTCCAAGTTATCATTTATGCATCTTGTTACTAAAAGCTTTTCACATATCTATTCACATTTTTTTAAATGATTTATTTGATATATGTTAAAACTTAGTAACATTTTATTATTCTTGTATTCTTGGTAATTGGTTGAAACAATTACTTTTACTCATGGGGAAAAAAGCTTGTAAACAAGTTTGAAGTTGCCCCCCCCACAAAAACACTTTGAGGGTTAAATTGAACCACTAGGTTGTCAATTTGAATGGGAAAATGTATGACATCACTGGCTCTCTATCAGTAAAATTTGTGCCCAAAAAATAGTTTTTACCATAATATTTGTGTAGGGGCGTGACAAGGTCCTTAACTCATATCACATGATACAATTTATCATTTTTGCCATGTCTTCACCTCAGCTAAATTATCCTTATTCTATTTACTAATTCTATGAAATTTTGTGCAGGTATGGAAAATTTTGAATATATTCTAACTTACTTATATGCAGATCTACTATGTTATTGTTTTTTTTTTATGTGCAGATGCAAATAAACAAAAATTTAATTCTTTTGAGCGCTAAGGTAAGAGCTGAAAGGTAAGAGTGGAAGCATGTAAAAAACATTTCTCATAAATTTTTCATACAACATGTACATAATATTAACTTTCTAAATATAAAATTTAAGTAAAAAATCAAATACCTGTAAGGTACCAGTACACCAGTTGTCCATGCTCCCGTAACCAAAAAACTCAACTACCCAAACAAATTTTGCCACCCTGCCAACTAGGAAAGCCTCGTCGGCTTCCTAGCTCTAAGGAACATAGTTCTTTGGACCCCCGATCCCAAAACCTAAGTACAACCATCCCAACAAGTGAAATGTGTTTCCCTCAAAAATCCTGAAAAACAGAACCTCCTCTGTTGTTTTCCCGTGTGATCATCTCCCCTTCTCCAATCCCATTCCTCCTCTCTATATCCTTCCTATCACCAACTCCCTACCTCATTACTACCCTTATCCCTTCATAAAAAATTTTCCACCTACTAAGTCAGTCCCCTCCCGTCCAAACCATTATCTATAAATATATATTTATGTTCAACCTTCATTTATTACACCACCATCATCGTTTACAATTCCACCGACCTTCCTTTTTCCACACAATTTAGAAGGAAAATAATATAAAATTTGATCCATAGATATTTACAATTCAACCAACCTTTATTTTCGACATAATCCTAAATAATTATAATTATAATTGATCAATATATATATTTATATTAATTAAATAATATTATTTAAGACTAAACATAACTCATTCACCTAGTACCATATTAATTACACCTTAATTTATAATTAAAACTAATTAACAATTATTACTCAAGATAATAATAATCTCATTTACATTAATTAACATTTTTAATACACGGTAAATTTTAATGAACCGAATTAATAATATTCTAATTGATATTATTAACAACCTTATCTTTTATAAACGAGGCAATTGAACTAATTAATATCGTTAACAATTATTTAACTTTCAGTAACCAAGTGCTTCATTCAACAATTAAGTTAATAACAATCTTATTAACATCATTAATATTATTTCACCTTTTGACCATAAATAATAATTAACCCTAATCACCATTAATTAACCATTCATTAATTAACCCTAATCACTATTAATTAATTGCATTAACATTAATTAACATTATTGACACACATAATTAACCCTAATCACCATTAATTAACATGATGTAATAGTATCATTTCATAACTAAATAGGTAATAGTAATTATAACGTGATCATTAATAACCATAATGCATCCAAGACATATTTAATAGTATAATAGATAATTGGTACAATATATGTAGACGAGCTACATAAGCGTAACTAATGCTTACATATCTAGTGTAGGTACACTAATAGTACTAAAACATACATACAACATGATCACATAAGTTATTATCTGTCGATGCATACTTAAATATGAATTTGAAATGTCTAACCACTTTTACTGACTCAATCATAATAACCTATAAAACAAACATAACATATTGAATTACGACACAAGAATCAAGCAAAGGTTTTCAGTACACTCACACAGTAAATCATGTTTCCCTTAAACTTCCACGACATTCCTATCTACATACCTCCTTCTACCTAATTCACAACTAACTTCCACATTCTATCCTTCCTCTGCTGGACTACCCTAAAGTGTCATGCCATGACCAGCTCCAGTTAGAACCTGTAAGCGGAAGTGTCGACTACATCGACCAAGCTTCCCCAGTAGGCATCCACTAGTCATCATCACACACCTTGGGGAGCGGGCCATAGCACAACCCTCCCATGACTCCAAGTTTCGGGGATAAACAGTGGGTAATGTCTCCACCCCCTTAATGGAACAAGGGACCATGTCTATCTCGACATAGTTACTCCATTGTGATTGTTGTACTCGGGTTTTGTCATCGAATAACCAATTTGAGCGGTTGAGTTTCCTGAAACCACACACCTACCCATACAACATGATAATAATACAATCCTCATGCTAAGCAATAATGCATCATTTGCATATCATTTATCTTTCGGAATCCATGTCTCAGAGGTACTGCCACCCTCGTAGGATCCAGCTACCACTTAGCTCTTTTAACCTATAGGCTAGTCTCCAAACACACGATCGAGAATATCGTGCAATCATTGGCATGCATATACATTTCATTACTAATGAACAATAATGCAAATCATTTCTGTGTACCATGCACCCGATATCATATCCATCCATTCAACATATAACTTTTAACTCGGTAACCACGCACCCATCATTTAATAAATTTGCATGCTATAGATATAATCAAAACATGAATATAATTCATAACATTAACATCACACACATATATAATCTCTGCAAAATGATAAAACATATGTCCACAATGTCATCAAATTGACGAGTTCCACAATAATAAGAAAATACAACTAGTAATGATAGTTCTAATGGTAAAGACAAAATGGGGCATTACAATTTGCATCATGTATAATACATAGACAACTCCACTTTCACGAAAGATTCGCCTTAGCTTGGTATGTGCAAGTTCATGTGCAATATGCAATGTCCCCATCTTGACTCTATTGCATTAAAATTGTAAATGATGTAATATTGTTATAAAATCATGGTGAGGAGCTCAAGGCCAAGGCCTTGCCATCGATTTATTGATGCATATGGTTTGCGTGCTAACCAGGCACATTGGAATTTCAAACATCATGTAAATATGCATTTTAATAAAATACCCAAAACTAGCTATGCAATGCAACAAGAGATGGGGGCATGATTTTACAAGGAATTGGTAGGGAAAACATTCAAACCCTTGAGCCAATCAAGTCAAGCCAAATGTCAATGAGAGAATCAATGAACCCTCAACTACCCATATTGACTTTTGTACCCAATCATTCATTTCTTCCAAGAGTTGGTTGAAATAGTTAATGCCTTGTGGAATGGGAGGTATGTTTGTCCAAATTTGGGTATGGACAAGCCACCCTTCATGGAAAAACACGTTTTGCTTCTTGGGCAAGAAAAGAGCCAGGAATTGCTCCCAAAGCCATTAACCATCAACCAATTTGGCTCTCTCACGAGTTTGGAGCTCCCTGGGCGTTTTCCTCCATGGTTTTTCTGTGGTTTCCTTCATTCTCAACTGGGAGAAGGGCGTTGTTGTATATACCAGTTGGGAAGGAAGGGGAACTCGAATTGGGATCCCATAGATACCATTTTGACTGTTGAATGCTTTGATAGTTTGGGGGAGAAATCATTTTCCTCCCTGTGCTTGTTTTTCCCCATCCCACAATCCATTTTTGGCTGGAAATGATTTGGGGAAAACCCATGGCCATCTTGTTTCTAAATCCCATTGTTAAATGTGCATCCATGCCCAATAATTGTGCTTGCTTTGTGAGAAAAGAGTATGTTGGGGTCTGGGATATGGGTATCTATTGCTTTAGCAGTGCATGAGCTTGAATGTCCCCTTTTCCTTGTAAAAAGCATGCCCAGCTCGGGGGTGGCAATTGTGTTGAGAGATTGATGAACACAACTGGCCTATGGTTGGGTGGAACGTTGCAGCGACATAGCTAGTTGCTTGGGACAATTGCACAATGAAGATAAGTATTCTCTATGTGTATTTACTTCTGCAATGATTATTTGATATGCTGGATGAGTATGAAATGTGTGTGGATGATGTTTTTATTCCGCTGTGCATATTTGCTTAATTTGCATCTGCACACTTTTGATTTTATTTGTATGAATCTAATGAATTTGGTCGAGTTTATGTGAAAGCCCCACAGATTGGTATCATGTTCCCTTCCTTGAATCGAGTCCACGGGAGGGGACATGACAGAATGGTATCAGAGCAAAGGTTGCAGCATTTGGCCCTTCATGGGCTACCTATCATAGTTGCAGAGGTAAGTATGTTTCCTGCTCAGCAGTGATCATTAAGAAAAGTTTCAAATTTTCAAATTTTTCTAAGTGTTTCTGAGTTTTCTGCCAAGACTATGTCGGGGAATCTCACCGAGTTGCGCCGACAAGACCGCGGTGATGTGCTTCGGTGAATATCGCCGAGTTACGGTGACACAGTCGGCGAATCCCGTTGAGTTGCGTCGACGAAGTGTGCGGAAGTGCCCGGGGAAAGGAAGAAAATTTTCAAATTTTTCTAAGTGTTTTTGAATTTTCGTCTAAATTCTATGTCGGCGACCAAACATGAGTTTTCGGCGAGTTCTGCGGAGTTATGCGATATGTTTCGGCGAAACTCGATGAGTGGCGCCGATGAGATTTCGACGACGCATTTTGGCAAGTCCTGACGAGTTCCGGCAAGTTCCAACGAGTTGCGGCAACGCGTTTCGACGATAAATCACGAGTTGCGCCGAAATGGTCGACGAAGGATTGTGAGTGGCGTCGATCGGCGACAAAAGAGAACAGCCCAACGAAAGATGGCAAGTCGCGCTGATGTGGTCGACGAAAGATGGCGAGTTGCACAGATCGGAGACAAAGGATGAGTCTACCGAAACGGGTTGGAGGAGAAAGTTGAGTTCACCAATCAGCATAACTTGGTGAGTTGCTCCGCAACGGATCGACAGGAAACTCTGAGTTCGCAGACCGGCGTAAGTCGATGAGTTGCCCCGCAACAGGTCGGAACAAAAGCCATAAGTCCACCGAAACAGTGAATTTCAAGCGCGGAAAAGTGAAAAACGGCATTAAACTTATGCGCTAGATTGCGCGAAATGGAAAGAATTACAAAAAACAAAAAAACGAGGACGATACCCTCGACCCACCCTGCAGTGGCGAAGCCACAAGGGGGCAAGCCCCCTTGACCCCCGTCGTCCCCCGGAGACAGTCGTTGAAAGTGTGAAATTCATTCTCTATGCTTGGAATGAGAGGCAGGAATTGCATGGAAGGTTTGGTGAAGCCTTATTAAGAGTAATTGGCTGCAATATGCATTGCGGAGGAGCAATGGGAGCAGTAAAGCAACATTGATAAGAGGGACATTCCTCACCATAAACTATTTATGTTTATAGCATAAGAATTGCATGTTTGGAAAATAGCAAGAATGAATGTTATACACGTCTGTATATATTGAATTGCTGATTTGTGAGAAGATCATAGCTAATGATTGCTTGTGTGCATGGTATAGAGCCCATGAAATTGGATCAGCTATGATGTGGAAGAGTAAACTCCATGCTACACTGAGGAAATTGGAAAGGGAGAATTCCTTAACTCCTCTCTTGCTATTGTATTTATATTTCCTAAGTTTAATATACTCAAGATTATGGAATAGGGTTGTTGGAAATGCAAGGGAGTAGCAGAATAAATATGAATTAGTGGGCAAGATTAAAGAGTCATTGCATAGTGCATGTGAATTGCTTATGCATGAGCATGATGTTGCATATGGGTAAAGGTAGTGAAGTTACATATGCAATAGCCCATTAATGGTATTGTCTATGGCTGATGATAATTAATGTTGTTGATAATGGTTGTATGAATCAGACCACAGAAGCATGATTGAAAATGCAAGAGATTAGATAGATGATATAACTATGCACTAGATGGCATATTGATAAACATTGCACAGTGAATGTGAAAATGCTTGTGCATATATATATATGATATTGCATAGTGGTAAAATAGTGAGGTTTTACATATGCAATGAGCCACTTAAGATAATTATTATGGTTGCTAATAATTAGTTGTGTTCGCATTCGTTGTAGGACCAAAGACAACCGAAGCATGGCTAAAGATGTGGATGGTGATTGTTGCATATGACTAACAACCTTGTGAAGAAAGGTTGGGGGCAACAAATATATGATCATGAGGTTGAAAAAATGACTGTGAAGCCTTGATAAGAGGCCGACCGATCAGGTAACATCAAGCAATGTTAATGACAACCATGCAGGTAATGGTTATTTGTGCTTAAATTGCATGAATGTTGAAAGAGGATTTGGTAAGATCCCTTCAACTATGTTTAAACTATGTTGATTTGTTTGCATGTGGTATTGAGTGCCTGAATGTGAATGTCAACCTACCGAGTATGGTGAGGTGTGGATAAGTGAAGGCAGGGAGCCTTACACCCTATGGTTTCTTAGAAACCTCAATGCATTCACATGGAATTACATCATGCTATTTATGTATGTTGGTTGTGAGTTTAGCAACCAAAGCAAGTGAGGACTTATAGTCCTGTTCTGGTAGTGCGTGGCATAGTCATGGTTAGGCCATAATATGTTTGAATGCATAATATTCATGAATTAATGCAAGGTTGCATCGAGGGGATGTGCATTAAAATCCTTTGTACAATATTGTGGTTATGCACTGAGTAAATATACATTAAAATATTATGTGAATGTTGTAGGTGTGCCTACATATGTGTGTGTGCACATGTTGAGATGCATTGTGTAAATGCATGGTCGCGATATATATGTTCAATGCAGTTAGATAACAGATGAAATTGTGAACTATTGTTAATCCTGAGACCATTTCATGAGCTGCTGTGAATGCAGGAGAAGATTGCATGAAGAAGGTAGACATGTTGATGGGCTACCAGAGTGCTCTGTTGGAAAGACAAAGTTGCATAAAAAGAATATGGCTGTGAAGTAATGAATATTGGAGTTTTTATTTAAATTGCAGGGATAATGTAACTGTGTCTTGCAATTTTATTATGATAATGATGCATATATAGATTTCATTGCATTTCAAATGTTAATAGCTGAAGGTGTTTGAATTATTGAGTGTTATAATTCTGAGATCTCTCCAGTGACTGTTGTAGCAATGAAAAGAGTATATGCATAGATACTCACAACGTGTTTGGCTGATTGAAGTTCAGATTTCAGGTAGAAAAGTCTTGCGTATGGCAATGAGGATAAGTCCATAGTAAAGACCGGGATCTACCATGTGCAGAAGCCAAATGTTATGAGAAGTTTCTCACGGTTGTAACTTATGCATGAAACAAATCTGAAAATTTTCTGGTTTAAGTTTATGAGAATAATCTCATGATTGCAAATCTAATTTCTGTAGGAAAACCGATTTGTAAATTTCAGATTTGAAATTTGCTAATAATTGCTAATGACTGTTTGGCTTATATAAAATTGTGTTAGAAGGACATGTTGTAGGTGAATGTTCATGTATGGTAGCAAGGGTGAAACCATAATGGACAGAGTGATACCACTTATGAGAGCCAAATAATATGAGGATAGCCTCATTGCCAAGCAAATCAATTTTTGTAGTAGACAGAATTGTAAATTCATGTTTGAATTTAATTATTAATGCCATTGATTGGTTATGAAACAATCAGATTTGAAGTTTATTGTTAAAAGTTGCTGATTGTTTGGCTGTTTGATAAGTGTGCCAGGAAGACACATTGTAGGAAGACCATGTGTGATGGCCTGCAGAAGCCAAACTCCATGGGAAGGACCCCATGCTTTGGAAATGGGTTTCGGGTGAAATGCCATAGTAAATTTTGATAATATCCCAGTTGCATTGCATGTTGGAAGACCATGTCAGTGAAATGGTGAAATTATGCCAAGAAGGCATGTGTGGGTTATGGAACGTGAAAGATTGGGGTGGCGAATCGAAGGACTGTTGACTAAGGGAAGGGGGCCCCATTCTTCGTAAACGAAGAAAATAAACATCTGTAAAATGGATGAGTATTCTGTGACCCTAACTAAGAATGTACATGTATGGTTATTGGATTTAATATGCAGAGCATGTTTTATTATTCCATTATTATTCCAGACTGCTTGAGTGTGACTAAGGCCTACATGATTCACATCGGAAAGGGGATGCATACCTTTCAGGTGTTGGGTTATGTTAGGGTTGTCAATATTGACTACACCCTAAGGGAATGGACGCATTCCTGGTGTTTCAATACTTGAAAGTGAATGTTATGAAATATGGTTACAATTTTAGAGCAGCAATACTGATGAGCTTGCTTATCCTTCTTGTGCTATCAGCTTACACAGATGCAATTTGGTGTTGCACGTTAATAGGCAAGGTGCAGAAAGGGTACGCAAGAAGATTGTATGAGAAGTGGTAACCTTTGTGTAGTGTGAGTTGGTATTGTGGGGCCATGCTAGCCTGCAGTCAAGAAAGTCACTTGAAGAGTTCCTAAAGGGAACCACCGGTTTGCACAAGAGAAGGAGTGCCATCCTTGTGTGGGTGAAGAATTGTTATGCGCATGAAGGGTTGTGACACGTGTGAAAGGCTTATGCAAGCCTAAGGTAGAGTGGTAGAGCCTTGACCTATAATGGTCGGTGGCGCAGTTTCCTTCCATTGGCTGATGACCCAGACGGATGTGCTGGCTAGGTAATGGAGAGGGCCAACCAGGTATGGGACTAGTTGGGCACCACCAAATGCTTGGTAAATCCAATCGGCGTGAAGATGTACTAGTTGGGCATTAACTACTTGATGTTGTGGAGCAACATGCGTGCTGGCCAAACATCCAAGTCCATAGGCAATCCCAAGGCTTGCAAAGCGAAGCAGGACCCTCTGGACCAGAAAGGAAATGCACAATACAGATAAGTATTCGTTTTTCATTTAGTTCTTGTTTGGAATAATGAAGATTTCAGTTATAAGTCTTCTAACAGCTAAGCTGATACACTATTGTTTCTTTGTTGGAAACCTTGGTCATTGCAGGAAAGCAAGGACCCTGAAAGAACTATAAAATTCTTGGTAAACGAGAGAGTAACTGGTCGGGCACTATAAAATTCTTGGCAAACGAGAGAGTAACTGGTCGGGAACTATAAAATTCTTGGCAAACCAGAGAGTAACTGGTCGGGCGCTATAAAATTCTTGGTAAAGCAAAGAGTAATTGGTCGGGCACTATAAAATTCTTGGTAAACCAGAGAGTAACTGGTCGGGTGCTGTAAAATTCTTGTTAAACCAGAGAGTAACTGGCCGTGCACTATAAAATTCTTGGTAAATCCAGAGAGTAACTGATGCTTGATAAATTCAGACAATGGTTGGTGGGGGAATTAACCACTTGATGTTGACATTGATAAAACCAGTCGGCGTACTGGCCTGGAATTGCCATTCGAATGATTGTGGAGTAGCCTGCTTGCTAGCCCAACATTCGTTATTGTATCCACATGCAATCTAATGCTTTTAAAGCAAAGACTTGCTTATGAATATACATGTGTATGTGATTTGGATCTGATTTCCTAAACTCTTGTTTAGAGATAAACCCTATGAAAATAAACTAAACATGTGAATTGATTCAATGTTTGAGTGTAGGTATTGCTGGAAGCAAAGACCATGAAGGCATCCTAAGGATGCATGTGGACATATGACCGTCCTAAAAGAGCTCAGTATGAGCAGTAATGAAATATGGTGCTAGAGGACATGTGTGGGTCCTAGCAGCCAAAGGTTCTGTAGGCAACAATGGGGAAGGGTCCCTAGTTGAAAATCCTTAGACAAACCTTAGACACTAAGTGTCATAGCCAAGAAAGGGAAAGTCAAGCATTCACATTGAAGTGAAAGACGCTAAGGAGCATAGAACCAGAGTGACGGCGTGGCTCCGGATTAGAACAAGACTAAGAGGGAGGAACTCTTACTCTTCTCTTTCCTTTTTGATTGATGCATTTCAGAAACAAAGGATTGTTGAGTGCATGTCATGGCTGAAAATAGACTATGTTTAATTGCTTGAAATGGATTGTGAATGCTGAAATAGTTATTTTCCTGTGAAAGGATGAATATGAATGAGTTCATGTGTATGTTGGGAAAGCATGAAATGTGTGGAAGTCTCATGAGTAAAGCATGGACGTTCCAAGTCAATTGGGAGAATAGTTGACTAATTTTAATATTGTGTTATGCTTGTCCTAACAGGAATTGCCATGATGAGTCTCACAGGTGAGACATTGAAAGCCATTGAGTGCAGCTAGTACTAGCCAAGTGTTTCTACTGAGAAAAATGAGAGCCAGTTGTGCACATTGATCATGGCAGAAGGCCAAAAGCTATTTGATTTGGCTAAAAATATTCCTCCAATAGTTGTTAGGACGACAAGGAAGATGGCATCCATTGAAATTCCAGACTTGTAGATCAGCTGGAAGATAAATAAAAGGAAGGGATTGATGTGGAGCAAAGCCAGCAGGAGTAGCTTGTGGAAGCCAAAGTACTTGTTCCTGAAAGTTCAAAATAAAGAGAGGAACGCAGAACAGACCTGCCACCTTTTACAAATTTTGGATATGTGTAAAAGTGGGTATGTATTCCTGAAGTATTGGAACACCGAGGACGGTGTTATTCTAAGTGGGAGGGAAATATAATGTCCCCATCTTGACCCTATTGCATTAAAATTGTAAATGATGTAATATTGTTATAAAATCATGGTGAGGATCTCAAGGCCAAGGCTCTACCATCGATTTATTGATGCATATGGTTTGCGTGCTAGCCAGGCACATTGGAATTTCAAACATCATGTAAATATGCATTTTAATAAAATACCCAAAACTATCTATGCAATGCAACAAGAGATGGGGGCATGATTTTACAAGGAATTGGGAGGGAAAACATTCAAACCCTTGAGCCAATCAAGTCAAGCTAAATGTCAATGAGAGAACCCATGAACCCTTAACTACCCATATTGACTTTTGTACCCAATCATTCATTTCTTCCAAGAGTTGGTTAAGGTAGTTAATGCCTTGGGGAATGGGAGGTATGTCTGTCCAAATTCGGGTAAGGGCAAGCCACCCATCATGGAAAATCGCGTTTTGCTTCTTGGGCAAGAAAAGAGCCATGAATTGCTCCCAAATCCATTAACCATCAATCAGTTTGGCTCTCTCACGAGTTTGGATCTCCCTGGGCGTTTTCCTCCATGGTTTTTTTGTGGTTTCCTTCATTCTCAACTGGGAGAAGGGCGTTGTTGTATTATATAGCAGTTGGGAAGGAAGGGGAACTCGAATTGGGATCCCATAGAGACTGTTTTGATTGCTAAATGCTTTGATAGTTTGGGGGAGAAACCGTTTTCCTCCATGTGCTTGTTTTTCCCCATCCCACAATCCGTTTTTGGCTAGAAACGATTAGGGGAAAACCCATGGCCATCTTGTTTCTAAATCCCATTGTTAAATGTGCATCCCTGCCCAATAATTGTGCTTGCTTTGTGAGAAAAGAGTATGTTGGGGTGTGGGATATGGGTATCTATTGCTTTGGCGGTGCATGAGCTTGAATGTCCCCTTTTCCTTGTAAGAATCATGCCCATCTCGGGGGTGGCAATTGTGTTGAGAGATTGATGAACACAACTGGCCTATGGTTGGGTGGAGCGTTGCAGCGAGATAGCTAGTTGCTTGGGACAATTGCACAATGAAGATAAGTATTCTCTATGTGTATTTACTTCTGCAATGATTATTTTGATATGCTGGATGAGTATTCTCTATGTGCATATTTGCTTAATTTGCATCTGCGCACTTTTGATTCTATTTGTATGAATCTAATGAATTTGGCCGTGTTTATGTGAAAGCCCCACAGATTGGTATCATGTTCCATTCCTTGAATCGGGTCCATGGGAGGGGACATGACACAATAATAGTTGAGGAATCCAAAACATTCCATACCTTGGAAAAACAACCTTATTAAACTTCTTTTGACAAAGGAAGGGGAGAACATCATTGTACAATCTCAATTGCAATGTGTTTTTTAATTAATCACCTCTACAAAGGGTATATTATATTTATATGGCCTTTTAACTCAAGTCTTTTGGAATAAAATCCCACAGTTTCAATTACACAATTATTGCAAGATGTTAACCTTGAAAATTTTGGTATGCTACATTACACGTCACCTAACATTAACCTCTAGAAAGGATTCTAGGTTTCACCTTTTGTTTTTTTCCTAAGTTTATCACTTAATGTGCTTCAGATGCATAATGGTGACACATGTTACTTTTGAGTTATTTGTGTCACTGTTAGTTAGTTTTTTGTTCCATCTTCGATTTTTAGAGTACATGGTCAATGTAAAACATGGGTAAATGGGTCTATTGTCCTCTTTTAATTGGAAACTAAACTCCTTAATAAAAACATTTCCTTTAATTGAAAATTAAAATTTCACAATTTCAATTACACCTTTCAGGCAACATGTTAACCTTGACAAATTTTATGTGTTGCATTAGATGTGACCTGACATTAACCTTTGGAAAGGATTCTAGGTTCCACGCTTTGTTTGTTTCTTAATTTTATCACTTAATGTACTTTAGATGCATAATGCTGGCACATCTTACTTTTGAGTTGTCTATTTCACTCTTAGTAGGTTGTTTTGTTCCATCCTCGATTTTCAAAGTACATGATCAAGGAAAAAATGGGTAAATGAGTCTATTGTTATCTTTTAATTGGAAATTAAACTCCTTAATAAAAGCATATATTTTAATTGAAAATTAATTTCTTTAATAAAAACATTATTGTTGGAGGGTATTTTTTTAATAAAACTTCATTATTGAAGGGTTATTTTTTCACTAAAACGTTGTGTGATGGGTAAGATAAAACTTCAAAACGTCAAAATAAATTATTTGGAAGGGCGGAGATGAAATGAAATTCCAACCCTGTTCGGGAGGAGATAAACCTTAGCTACTCATTGGAGTTAATGGTAAATTTTAACAACTCCTAATGTGAGATATTTGGAGGTGTTTTTAAAGATGATAGAATTTGTTATAATTCATCGATATGTGATGATGAGAGTCATCATTTGTTGTTATCTTTTAATGTGGGTTGATCCATCGTCGTTATCAAAATAAAATTAGGTCATTTAAATTAATTTGTTGGTGGTTTATAAGGAGGCAAAATTTCACACTTGTTGAATGTATTTCGTTCTTGAATCATTAACATGTTTTCTTACATTTGAGGAAGACAAAATATTAGCCAGTCAAAATCACTTCTAGGTCTTACTCCAAAATCAAAAGGCAACTTTAGCTTAAGGTGGTATTCCCAAGAAAGCCACTTATCCCTTATGATTATCCCCATGGCTACTTCTAATAGAATCATATGCTTTCTAGTAACATTTAAAAATGCTAAAATAAATGCCAGACTAAAAATTTATAGCAAAAAATGATGTATATACTCTATCTTCGTACTTATTGTTAGCATGGCAAGCTAAGAATATCAAGAAAGCAAGTATGGTGGAAAAGGCTAGCACACTACATATTTTATTGCTATGTACATCAAGTACATTTATAATACAATTTACATAACCACCTATAACCATATCAAAAATAGATAGTAGTTAAGGTGTATTAGGACTTCGATTAGGAGTTGTTTAACAATCCCCCTCTTAATCATAAGTCCTAATAAATGTATCAGCTAAGAAACAATAACTAGTGCAAAATATGATAATATATGAAAGTCTTCAATCAAAGACTCATGGTTTGAAACCTCATGAGTTTCTGTGAAGATCTACCTGAAAAAAATGCCACTAAAAATGTCTGACAAACAATGTCAAGCAAAGTGTAGAGAGCTAAAATCAAGAAGTGAATAGCTGACAAATGTTGAACATTTCTTACTTGAAAATTTGATCATTCGCGGAGTATTTACTTATAAGTTGATGTGTTTTGTTAAAAGGGTGCTCTTTGAAAAAAGTGGTTTTTGGATGACCAAAAACCGATTTGGAACTTGGCTCTAAGGCTCAGAGGTTCCTGGAACATTCCAAAGATTAGTAGAATTTATGATTCTTCTATTAAATGAGTGGTTTTGGATGACCACTAACCGATGTCTAGCATAAGCTTAAAATCTTCTATTAAATGGATAGTTTTTGGATGTCCGTAAACCAAAAAGGTGGTTTTAGGATGACCACAAACTAAATGCTCCTAAATAAACTATAATCCATCAAGGTCAACTTCAAAACTTGAAGTTTGGAGATCATCACTTTGTTCCCTCCTGTCAACCAGAAGGAAAGAAGTTTGGGACCAATAAATTGATCCTCAAACCATAAAATATAGACCCCCTGAAAGTAGAAAGGGATAAATACATTGTATTTGAGTGTATTTTAAAGACATGATCTTTAACTTATAAGACACATCACATGGGCCCCAGTCATGCTTTGAAATCAACAAATCCAAAACATTGTGTACCATCCACTATTGAAGCTACTCCTCGTAAACATGGTTGAACATGTGAATGACCTCATCGATAAGATCTAGCTAATATCCTGGCTTCCAAACTCCAATGCCAAGTCCCTAACTATTCAAAATATAGTTTTTTCCTACTCATCTTCTTGTTTTCATGACACATTTTGGAGAGGTGATTGGTCTTCCCATAGAAACTGCATGGGAAAAGATCAAGACAATTTGATTCATGATGGCCAAATCAGTGACAGTGTTGGCACTATACGGGTTCATTGTTCAACTGACTATCATCAATGGCATCTACATTATTATTTGGAACATTCTTAATTGCATCATCAACATGTTCCTATTTCTTATCATTATTCTCAAGTTCTACTTTTGATCGACATCATTCATAAAGCCTCCACTCACAAACTTGAGTGGTTTTCTATAATCGGAATATGGAAAATGTTATCATAATCCTTTTCATATCCTTAGCCACATCGATTTCTTTTGAAATGTACATCTTCCCAAGGTCGGATAACAGCCTTGGAAATATTATGTTGAACATGTTCATGATAGTCTTCATCTTCTGCATCTATCGTTGTTTCATTGAATTCGTCCTATATTGACAGTTGATCATCATCAGATTCAAAAAGAGAGTTGTTCTAGACAAGAATGTGTTCAAAATATTGATTTGTTTGATCATGTTGGTCAAGATTACTTCGGAGAAGTTCAGTTTTGTCTTGTGAATATTTTAAATATGTGAGCATGTCATCAGGAGTTGTCTTATCAATCATGATAGAGTTTCCATCAATAGAAAGCAGTAGAGTGTTTAACAACTCTACCAATTATCGACGTTGAGTCATTTGAAGGAGCTCCATACAATTGGTTCAACAAAGAAAGGGATTCTTTCAACTTCACCCTTTAATCAGACTTAACAATTTAAATTAAAACTCAAGAAAATGGAGGGTGTTGGCTTCAACCGAAAATGCACCCATTTACAAGATAAAAGCAAAAGAACTCCAATTACAATGTTTGCAAAGGCCACAATGCATTATAACTCCTTTTCCAATTAAGGAAAATGAACATAAAACAAAATAAACTATTTTCTCTCTCTTCCTATGATTAATGTCACAATGGTCTTTCGCATTTATTCTCTCATATCAATGATCAATTTTAGTGAAGATAGTATCAAACCTCTTTTGATGATCCTCCAATCACCATATTGCTGGTGAATAAACCTCCCACAAGATCAAACTTTGGATCAAACCTCTTACAAGATCAAACCTACCCATATTTAGAATGTTGTGTTGTAGAAGATTGTTGATTAACAATGTTGATTGAAAACAGTTGGGGGATGTAGAGAAAAAATGAAGCCAATCAACAGAATTAGCAACGATGATGGAAAATGAAATGCTACAGGAAATACACCAGGATGAGTCACATAATTTAGTTCTCCTGGTTGTGGCATACGTATCAATAGTGATATGAATGGAGGTACCACAATCTGATCACAATGTGAATTTGAGAAAGGAACCTCGATCTGTGACTAACAATTTTGGACCACAATTAGAGTGTAAATACCACGATCGAATGAGATTGGGATGCAATAAAACATCTTGATTCAAAATATAGCTTATACCACAAACTAAAACTCTACAATCCCTAGCACAGAGATCTAAAAACGAAAGAAGAGAGCATAACCCAAATCCAAGTTATATGACAAACACAGAGAATCAAATACATGACATCTAGAAAAAAGTGTTTCCATCCTTTACTCTCTATAACCATATCCACAAATCAAGAATTTAATATATCCCATGGAGTTTCAAGAATGGTGATTTTATTTCTTCAAATTCAAAAGGACTGGTTGAGTCAACACTAAATATTGTGGTTGATTTGAATGTTGATGTATATGTAACTTCGGAATGTATTTCATATATGTATATTGTACTCCTATAGAGATGGTATTATTCCTCTATACGGAAGTGTTTGTATTCCTATAGAGATGTTATTATTCCTCTATACGGAAGTGTGTCATTTATATTGTAAGGGTCGTAACTTATACTCGAAGGGTTATTAGACCACCCTATTGGGTGTCGACCCAGTCAGCATTATGTTATGTGCTTAAGTTAAGGCCGACCTAGTAAAGGTTATTAGGCAAGTCAAGCCAAGTATAAATAGAGTGCGGGAGGCACGCTATTTGATCATTCTATTCTCTGTCACACTCTCGGGAGAGTGGCGCACTTGTGGAGGAGGAGAAGCTGCTGCTAGGAGATGTCTATCTCTTATGCTTGGGTTGTATCATTGCTCTATCTATCTCTGAGGAAGTTATTGGGGTTTTTCACCTTTATGGTTTTCCCCAAGTAAACTCTGTGTCTCTTGCGTGCTTGCATTATTGTGTCCATGATTGATATGCTGTAGATATGCTGTACATGTTGTTCTCTCAATTAAGATCCTAGATCAGATTGAAGTAAATTCTGAAAAACTAACATGGTATCAAAGCTAGCCTGAAAGAAGGCATGGTATGGCATGTACGACACTTCTTGCAATTGCAAAGCTAGGGCTTGATATAGCAAAAACCAGTCATCGTAGCACTTTCGCTATAAATAAATTTCGACGAGGTTTTAGGGTCTGAAAATCGTAGAGAGAAAAGCTAAGATCCCCATGTACCTTGTGTCCAAAGGAAAACCTATAATTCGTTGTACTTTGTGATTTATGATCTGTACAATATAGGGTTTCTGCCTCTTCCATATCTCAGTCATAAATAGGTGACCTTGGAAAAAATGTCATAACTTGGGCTAGGAAGCTGAAAATGAAATTTCGTAAAAAGTGATAGGTAGTACATGGACTGTACTTTCTCAGGTAACTTTTTCAGAGGCTGAAACTGAACCAGTGACACGTGGTACGCCGTACAAGTTCGCTCTCATGGTTTATCCCATAAACAGGTCACGTTGCGACACTTGGCATAACTCTCTCTCAGAGAATCCATTTGAGGTCGTACCTATGGGGTTGGAAAGATGATATGTCGGGCCATCACAACAAAATTTTTCAGACCCTGTGGATCGAAAAGTTTAGAGTTACACTAGAAACAATCAGGTACATATTTTTGTCAAAACAACATTATTTTTGAGCACCTTCATTCATGGCTTCCGGAATTTAGGGTTTCAGAGAAAGTTGGAATTTTTGTAATCGGAGACTATGGCTGAATGATACTCATCAAAATAGAAATTTAGAGACCAGGATCATAATTTTTGGTTGGGCAGAAGGCCGGGCTTGATCAGACCCTAGTTCGGGACTTTGATCAGAAAAGTGGAAAATTAGGGCTTCTGCAAAATTGGAAATTTTTGAAATTTGTGACCACGGCTGGAAGCTCCTCAGAAAAATAGAAGCTTAGATCTTTGGATCGAACCTTTTGATTGGGCAGAAGGGTGGGCTTTATCAAACCCTAGTTCGGGGTCATGTCCAGTGAATCCGAAAATTTCAAAGGCAAATTTGAGGGGTGAAACTTTGCAGTTTTCAAATTATGAGTATACCAGCTTGATCATCTCATCAAGGCGCATATTTCTATCCTTTCGGAAGTTTGAAATTCAAAGTTTGAATTTTTAGGGTTTCTCTGACAAACCCTAATCCAGCTCTAGATCTAGTTCCTGCAAATCAAGTGGATTGGTTTAATCCTAGAAGAGAATGGATTGGTCACCTGCATAAGTGAAGAAGTTCTTGTTTCAGAGGGAGATGAGGCTAAGGCTTTACATAAGAAGATTACAAGCAATCTCGACAGGTATGACTTATCCAGGTATGTTTCGAGATTTGTTCATGATTAAGTTTATGGTATGTTTGTCTTCATATTGTTAAGGTTAGTACAATCTTGTTTAATTTAGACTTGTCGTATCACCTTAATAAAATTATGAATGCATGATAGAAGATATTCATTGATTAGGGTGTTGACACTTATGATTGTACTAATGCATTATGGTGTTGTATGAGGTTCATGTTGCCCACTAACATAAAAGGTACACCAAGAAAGACAAATCATGTTCTAGTTCAAGAACATATGATCATGGTGACATGAAGACAAAGATTCATCCATTGTCATTGATCACATAGAAGATCTATTTACGAGGTATGTATAACTTGGTTCTATAATGGTTAACTTATGAGATATGCAGGTTACTAGCACAAGTCATTGAAGAGAACAAGAAGACATCATATGGGTATGTTAGACATAACTAGCTAACATACCAATCCAGGTATGTTTTTCCTATATCAAGTTAGAATCCTACCTTGTGTTAGGATCACTTATATAAGTATACTTGGTATGATTGGTTATGTTTATTCATAAAGTTAGAAATGTAAGTAATCAAGGGTTTATGCATTTTATGTCTCTTATCTTGATTGATGATTTAACTAACCAGAAGAGTCCTATGGTCAAATAAGAATATGCATGAGTAAAAGAAGACTTCGCTGAAACCTTGAATACTAATGTTTATTATCTGTGTTTGAAATGATCATGACTATACATGTTTAAGATTATTGTGTTTTGATAGTATTAAGATTATACTAATGAATGTGTGATTATGTATGAGACCTCGAGGATAACACAATGATGATATTAATAAGCGTGCATAGTGATGGATATAAGTTCAAGGACAGTTAATCCAGGAAGCAAAGATCAAGAGGGAGCACACTCCAGTTGTTCCTGCAAGGAAGCAAAGATCAAGAAGGAGCACACTTCAGTAGTTTCTGCAAGGATGCAGATATTCAGAGGGAGTTGACCACTTCTCACAATCCACATCAGAATGGAGTTGCATAAAAGAAGCAAAGACTAGGAGGGAGTCAACCCAACAAACAAACAAAGATAAGTATTTCAATTATCATTCCTTGCATATTTTATTGTTTAAATAATACTGTTCAATAAAGTATATACTCATGTTCCTAGAATTAGGTTGTGTATTATGCATATTAGAATAGTTGCATTGATGAAAAATATACTACTAATATACATGGGTAAGTGGCCTATGGCACTGTACAACATTCCATTGCTACTTATCTAGAATGAAACCTCTTTGCTGACATGTTGGGAGTTGTGCACACTCTTAACAATGTTTTGGTAGAGATTGGAAGGCATCTAGAAAGTTACGGGATATGGATAAATGTTGTATTGAAGCATTGGCTAAGATAATTTCATGATTGTATGACATATTTCTTTATGTGTAAGAATTTGTTCTGAAAAATATGAGATGTTTTCTAATCATGCAATTTAACTTGTTGTGTAGGAAAGATCGTATACCATCACCTACAAAAGAAGGACTACAAAATTTGTTCAGCAACAAAGTTATCTATTGAAAATATTGAAGATATTGAAGTTCCCAGGATCTGGGAAGAATGCCATGATCGAGGAGTACCAGTCAATCATGAAGATGTTTGGGATGCAGTCCCAAGACCTGAAGGGGAGTCTGTAGTGACTTCCAAGAGGATCTACAAGATTAAGCATGCTGCAGGTGGTAGCATAGAGACTTTTACTCCTGTAGCCAAATACACTTCCATTAGATCTGTACTTGCTCTGACTGCAGTGATGAAATGGAAGATACACCAGATGGATTTCAAGACAGCTTTCTTGAATGGTGTAGTTGAAGAAGAAGTGTATGTGGAGCAGCCACTTGGTTCTGAGACACATGACAGGGAGTCATATATGTGCAGAACCTAGTGTGGTAGGATAGACAGCTTTCTATCCAGTTTGGGCTTTACCAAGAGTAAAGTGGATTCCAAACTTTACTACAAGGTTGAGGAAGGCAATCCAGTGATACTAATTTTGTATATGGATGACCTATTTATTATAGGTGAAGATAGATTGATTGCTGACACACAACGGAAGCTTGCTGCCGAGTTCGAGATGAAGAACTTGTGGACGATGCACTATTTTCTAGGTATGGAGGTGTGGCAGAGTGCAGATGGAATCTTCCTTGGATAAGGGAAGTATGCAGTAGAGATATTGAAGAGGTTCGGGATGATGGATTGCAAGGCCATGGCCACACCTATGGCATCAAACCTGAAGCTTCTGTGTGATGCTTCATCTGAGCCGGTTGATATCACTATGTATCGTCAGATAATTGGGTCCTTGATGTACTTGACGAACACGAGACCAGATATTTGCTTTGCAGTGAACACATTGAGCTAGTTCCCGACAGATTTGAGGTGTTACCAGACAATCCACTCGACCAGAGGCGAGCCAGATCTCCCTAGCTCAATGCGAGTCTAGAACAAATAGAACAGACTACAAACACGTTTCCTAGATCTACTTAAGGATCAAGTGCTAGATGTCTTACCTCTTTGATTCGCTATCCTTTCTCCCGAATGTTGCTCCACGTCCCACGGTCGTTAGATCCAAGCTACAAGACCTTTCAAGACATAGAAAAGAGAGACGAGTAAAGAGCATCTATACAATAAGAGATCTATGTAAACAATTAAGTAGGTAAACAACACAACATCATCACATATAAGAGGGATATTGGTGGAAAGCATTTGTATTACTGCAAATAGAGGAGTACATGATATAGATATAGAACTACAACCAATGAATTAACATAGCAGCCCTTCTCCACACAAGCCAATTGCCAAGCCCTTCCAAGGAAACATGAATTCTCCAAGAGGTGAGTGAAGGTGTCTAAGAGAGATTTCACCAGCATGTAGATACCATAGTATTCCTCCCTTTGGTATGGGAGTGAGCCTCATATATATAGGACTAAGTGGATGAGGTTACGGATAGGATAGGATGAGAGATGGTAGGAGAGAGATAGGGGATCTTCCCAATAGGCTAGGGGTTTAGTACCAGCTCTCCAAGAGATCAGGGATAAGCCCCTAAATGGGAAAGCTTCGAGAAAGATCTCGAAATGGCTATTTTTTCCCATTAACAGACCTCGTCGCACCCTGCTATAGAGCAACCTGCGACGTTGCATGTTGTTAGTATGAAACCTGTGACGACCTCTCAAAAGGTTGTACAAACTAATTACAAATCCTCCCAAATGAGTACTTGGTCCAGATGACTTCAGGGATGTATACACTAAATCATGATGATGGGTAGATTTTAGGTGTAACAGAGGAGTGTTAACCTGGTTGCTGTAAAGCATATTCTGAGATACCTGAAGGGTACAGTTGATTATGGACTCAAGTATGATGCAAATCAAAAGTTTAACCTGCAGGGTTATGTTGATTCAGATTGGGCAGGCAGTGCTGCAGATAGGAAGAGCACTTATGGGTGTTGCTTCAGTATGGGATCAGGTGTGATCTCTTGGTTTAGCAGGAAGCAGTCCTATGTAGCACTGAGTACAGCCGAAGCAGAGTATGTTGCACCTTGTTCGGCTAGTTGTGAGGCAGTATGGCATCGGAAGCTACTATCAGAGTTATTTGATCTCCCGCTGGAGGCTACTGGTATCTTTTGTGACAACCAGAGTTGTGTGAAACTGTCTGAGAATCTGGTGTTCCACGACAGGTCAAGACACATTGAGATCAAATATCACTATACCAGGGATATGGTGCAGAGAGGAGCAGTGAAGCTCCTGTATGTTGCGACAGATGAGTAGGTTGCAGATGTGCTGACGAAGCCACTAGCCAGAGTGAAGTTCGAGTACTTCAGAGAGAGGCTTGGTGTTCTTTAGATTGATGACACTTCGAGGAAGAAGTGATGGACACATTTGCAGGAGCCATTCCAAGCATGGTGAGAGGAGGATCCTTCCCATGGATGTGGATGTAAGTGCTGGATGATGAGCATCAGGACGATGCTCTAGTTACTGCTCTGTATATGCATCAGGTGGATGCTGGAGATGATCAGTTGGATCATTTATAAGTATATGTATGTACGCATCATGTTGGATGCTGGATATGATCAGTTGGATCATTTATATGTATTTGTATATGCATCATGTTGGATGCTTGGACCATGTATCTGTATATGTATCAGGTGGATACTGTGTATGATCAGGTAGATCATGTATGTTGATATATATTAGGTGGATACATTGTGTGGATCATGTATCTATGTATGTATCAGGTGGATACATTGTATGATCAGGTGGATCATGTATGGTGATATGTATCAGGTAGATACTTGGTATGCATCAAGTAGATGCATTATCAAGATGATCATGGATGACGAGCTTCAGGATGTTGCTCTAGATGACTTGCATTAGGACTATGCAGTGATGATGATCAGGATGATGAATGGTGAGTATCAGGTTGATACTCTGTGGCCGTGGATAGGTTGTGCAAAGGAAATCCTAGATTTGTTCTAGGTCACATCCAGTATGAAAAAGGACCGGCACTGTGTATCACATGTAAGACCTGGGAGATCCAATAGGTTGGGTTGAGTGCCCGTAATAAGTCCTCGGATGCTCTTTCGAGGGTTTGTGATAGTGGGCCACATGTAAGACCTGGGAGATCCGATAGGTTGGGCTGTGTGCCCGTAATAAGTCCTGGGATGCTCTTTCGAGGGTTTGTGGTGGGATGCTACATATAAGACCCGGGAGATCCGATAGGTTGGGTTGTGTGCCCGTAATAAGTCCTGGGATGCTCTTTCGAGGGTTTGTAGTAGAGGTCACATGCAATCAGTCCTGGAGAACTTGTCGGTCGTGCTTAGGCACATAAATGTTCCTGGGATGCTCTTTAGAGTTCTTGTCGGTCGTGCTATGCACATAAACGTTCCTGGGACACTCTTTTAAGGTTTTGTGACAATCACATGTAATAAGTCCTGGAGATATGGACAGGATGAAAAAGGCCTCAGATGCTCTTTAGGGTTCTTGCTAGTCAAGAGACTCTTTTAAGGTTTTGTGATGCACGTAATAAGTCCCGAGGATTCCACAGTATGGCCAGTGATAATGAAGACCTGCAGGTGGTGGGCCTACATCCAGTGTGAAAAAGGACTGGCTCTGTAGAACTTCCTATGAGGAGTAGATTCAGAGATTGATTGAGATAGCAACAGCAGTGACGATGACGATGAATCGATGAAGATTATCCAGTGACGATGATCCAGAGAAGAATACTTGTGCTAGAAGACTTGTGTCGAGAAATACCTTCCTAGTTAAGAGGGAGTGTTGATGTATATGTAACTTCGGAATGTATTTCATATATGTATATTGTACTCCTATAGAGATGGTATTATTCCTCTATACAGAAGTGTTTGTATTCCTATAGAGATGTTATTATTCCTCTATACGGAAGTGTCATCATTTATATTGTAAGTGTCGTAACTTATACTCGAAGGGTTATTAGACCACCCTATTGGGGGTCGGCCATGTGGGTCAAAGGGTTATTAGACCACCCTATTGGGTGTCGGCCCAGTTAACATTATGTTATGTGGTTAAGTTAAGGCCGACCTAGTAAAGGTTATTAGGCAAGTCAAGTCAAGTATAAATAGAGTGCGGGAGGCACTCTATTTGATCATTCTATTCTCTCTCACTCTCGGGAGAGTGGCGCACTTTTGGAGGAGGAGAAGCTGCCGCTAGGAGATGTCTATCTCTTATGCTTGGGTTGTATCATTGCTCTATCTATCTCTGAGGAAGTTATTGGGGTTTTTCACCTTTATGGTTTTTCCCAAGTAAACTCTGTGTCTCTTCTGTGCTTGCATTATTGTGTACATGATTGATATGCTGTACATGTTGTTCTCTCAGTTAAGATCCTAGATTAGATTGAAGTAAATTATGAAAAACTAACATTGAATACAACAAGGTCAATCTTAATCAAATCAAAGGAAGGAATGGCATCACATCACATGTGTTCAGAATTAGCAACAACAAACTCGTCAAGCAACTATATGCACAATCCTCCTTCACTCCACATATATTTTCCACGCACAACCTTACTCATACAAGGGCTTTTGTCTTCATATCCACTACAAGGAAAAGGCCCTGTAGCAAAGGTTATAGCGGATGCTCCACCCAAAAGAGTCCAAATATTCATTTATAGCAAAGGTCACTAGCGGAGGAAAGCGACCAGAGGTTTTAGGGGAGATTTTTTTTTGGTGCACTTATTTTAATATGAATGCACGAGTGTGTTTCCAATAAAGACGCACGGGGAAGACATATACCATGTTGCACCGCATCCAAAAAATAAGCAAACGCAAAAAAAAAAAAATCAGTGCATTATGTAAACATAAACACACTGGTGCGTTTCCATAAACATAAACGTCTCGTACTATATTTTATTAAAAATTAAAAAAATATATTATTTTATTAAAATATTCTTAATATTTTCTTTAGAAGCCTATACACGGTGCGTTGCCTAATATTGAATGCCCCAGTGCGTTTAGGAGACACAAATGCATTGTTGTATATTTTATTAAAAAAAAAACATTTATTTTATTTAAAAACCTAGTTATTTTTTTTTAAACCATACAATCAGTGCATTACTTATCACACTATGACCTAATGTGTGTAAAAGTACATAATGCATCGGTATATGCACTATTAAAAAATAATATATTTTATTATTTTATTAGAAAAATGCTATATTTTACTTAAAACCCTACACTGGTGTGTTAGCTAACCAAACACACCCCGGTGCATGTTAGTTAACCAAAAGCACTGGTATGTATTTCATTAAAAAATAAAAATAAATTTAAAAAATGTTAAATTTTATTGAAAAACCTAATGGCGGTGCGGTTATGTTCTAAACCACTCTAGTGCATGCATAATTATTAGGCACATCGGAATAGAGTTTTATAAAAAAATACCATGTCGTCAAACTCATTTTTACCTATGTACCATGCGTCTGAGCCATAAACACCAGTGTCGTACATCACCGTCTAGACGCCCTGCCACCTATGCCCATTCCTAATTGGCTACGGACACAATGTTGATTCCCATTGGTTACTGACTTGAGTTTGAATTTTTCCAAACGGTGGGAAAAAATTCAAATTCTCCATACATAGCCAGGATGCCTCCCTGACGTGTAGTTCAACAGGTAAATTAATTTTCATTTGATAATTTAAATTTTTAGTGGATTGAATTTTGAAATCGAGCAATTATTTCTTATTTTTTCCCAAAAAATTTAAAAAACTCGCATGATTCGTTCGATCCGTTCGGCTCGCACTGGACATCGGTGCACCCTATAAAAACTTTACAGGGAGTACCGCCAGCGAGGCAAGCTGAACGAACTTAACGTACCGCTTAAACGATGCGCTGTACTTTTGTAGCACACCGAAGAAACATTAATTTTATTTTTGAAATAATGAACTAATTAGTTGTGCATTCCTATCAACGTAATGCACTGTCCTTCTGGTGCCCCTATGTACATCGATCACACCGATGTATATTAAAAAAAACAAATTAAAGTAAAATAACCAATGTTTTTTGTTCATAATTATGCATCATTCCCGGTGCATTAAGGTGAACGTAATGCACCTCTTTGGACAGTGTGGCGTTTACATACTCTAAACAAACATAATTCAAAGGTGATCCTAGAGCACGTCAAAACACTAGTATTTCATGCTTTGACGTGTAGTAGGCACACTGTAGATACATTCTCTATCAACCTTAAAATAACATAAACAATGGTGCTTCTGGTTAAAGTAAGTGCACTGGTTACAGTGCGTTCAAAAACCAAAATTTTGAAACACACTTGTGCGTTTGTAATTTGACGCACTAGCTTGAAAATAGAATTTTTAAAAACAATGAAAATATATTAGCGGTGCACTACGTTATAGAATCTGCACCAAGTTATCTGGTGCGCTTCATTCTAAAAGGCGCACCGTTTAAATTTAAAACCTCTGTACAGTACATCGACGATGTGCCCATTAAAAACAACTGCCTCGTTTAGGGGACGATGACGTGTCCACAACGCATCAGTACTATTCTTTAAAATTATATCTAATTGCAAACGGTGTGGTACGTTACAATATCTGCACCGAGTTACCTGATGTGTTTATTTGTAAATGGAGCACTGATAAAGCAGGAAATTAAAAAAACACTCAATACATCGATGGTGCATTCACGTTTAAGTTGGGATGCAACATGATGAACATTTTAAAATGTTCAAAATTTCAACGGTCCCTGGGTTTATCAGGGAGCATGTAGGTAAAAAGCATTGTTGATAGTGCAGTTTGTATATAAATGCACCAAGGGCAGTGTAGTTGATGTATAAAAGCACCGGGGGCAGTGCACCTATGTTATTTAAGCGCACCACACCTAAAAAATTATTGTTTTGAGAGAAAAATGTATTATTGATGTTATTAAATAGGATTTTAATTGAACAGAATATTACAAGTTATATATATATATATTTATGACATTGATTCATGTTATATGTGAAACAGAGACATGAGTGGCGACAAGCTACTAGATAGGAGCGTGCACAGGTGGGTCAGTTCAACATGGTTAGAGAATGGGAGGCTAGGGAGAGGGAGAGGGATTTGTACCCTCTCCCCATTATTGCTCATACTGGAGATCTCTTGAGGGATATCGACCTCCTGAAGTTATATCAAGAGGATATATACCTCAAGGGTAACTATTCATTGTTGTGTCAATTCATCTGACGTTGAGATCATCGTAGGTAGGCATTTCATGTTGGTCCCGGTAAGTGGTTCCAGCCCACTGTGGAGGACATCTATTTCATCACTAGGTTATCCAAGAGAGGGGAGGATTTCCCCAGTTCCTTGATGTCCCAGTTGGTGCTACAACAGAGAGTCAGCTAGCTTACTCTTTGAGATATATCAATGACGAGTTCATCCGTCCCTCTGATTTTTAGGTGAGAGGTGGGTAGCTTAGGATCTCTACTTTTGGTCGAAAAGAGGTTAGGTTCCTCTCTCTTTTTCTTACGACATTTATGCATTGCACCAGTAATGGGAAGCACATTAGTTTCCCTCTATTGTATTATGTTGAATCTTTAGTGCAGAGACCTAGATGCATTAGGTGGTCTGCCTTTTTTTGCGGCATTTTTGTTATGCTTTGGATAGATTTTTTGCAGTGATTGATGGGAGGTCCAACTTCCCTTTCTATTCAGATATTTTTTGTCTATTTTTTGAGATATTTCTAGCCACCAGGCCATCATTTCAGCGCCTCCCTTATAGGTCGACGACAGAGGTGTGTATGCACATGTGGGGGTAGATTATTCCCAAGACGAGGCAGCCTGACTTCCCAGCTAGGATCATGTCAGATGTGTTCAAGATGCTAGGTAGTGAGGAGGACCATGCACTAGACATTGTGCCATATCCATATGTGGGATTGGACTAGAGGGGGTGCCCCAAGATCTTCTTCACACCAGAGGAGCCACCGGATGAGAGATGTAAGATTACTGTTATGTTTAAATTACTCTAGTTGCATTTTATTCTCTTTATACTTAATGCAAATGAAATATCTTCTAAATATTAATTTGTTTAATGAAAATTTCTAATTATTATTATGTATTATATATTTTGCATACATTGGCACATTCGATGGTGAGGTCAGGTTGCCTCCTCCTGCTCAGGAGGATGAGAATATGGAGGAGCCCGATCAGGCCGGGCCATATTTGGCTGGTACAAATCCTGGCCATTTCCCAAATAGGCCCTAGGATAGGTATCATCGGGATGTGGCAGACAGGTTGGCGACATTATTGGAATATGAGGGGGTTCAACCTATACGGGTGCATGACATTATTCGATAGCATCACCTTGCATAGATACGGAGGATTATTCCTCATGATATGAGGATTTTGATGCAACATATTGACGGTGCATGCATTCAGTTAACTACTAGGAGGGATGAACATCAGCCCCCTCCTCCACATCCTCCACCTCCACCCCCTCCTCCATCAAATTTTACATCTACTACTCCACCTCCTCCTCCATAATCTTCAACATCTACTATTCCACCTCCTCCTCCATCAGCTTCGTCGACATATCATCCACCACCACCTCCTCCTCCATCAGCTTCATCGACATATCATCCACCACCACCTCCTCCTCCTCCACCACCATATCCTTCATCATCTCCTCTACTCCTACTCGACCAACCTACTAATCCTACTTCATCATCTCCTTTAATCATACTCGACCGACCTGTCGATCCTACTGATTGGCCCAACCATCCACCATTTCCTACTCGAATCGACTTATTACAAAGATACTTAGAGGGGAGTGTTGATTAAGCTTGATGGACCTATCCATGCTTCTCTTTGAACTATTTGTTTTCCTACTAGAGATATTAACGCCTTTGGCTCTATTAGTGGAGGTTTCAATGCCTCTAGCTCTGCTAGCAGAGGTGCTGATACTTCCTTTGGCTCTATTGGTGGAGGTGACGGTGCATTTGGATTTGGTCGGAGAGATACTTATGATGTAGGAGTAGGTGGATCAGAGATTTCATAACATTCATTGGAGTCGTATATATATTTGACATATTGTATCATCTGTTTGATGTTATATATGTTCATATCTATATATATACTGCATTTTTCATGTTTATGTTGATGTCTATTTTATATACTTGATGGCGATGTGTATGTTAGCTCAGGTTAGATGATGCTTGTTAGATGTGTGTGATGGACGTTATGCATGTTATAATATAATGTGGCTTGTGTTATGTTATATGATGGTAATGTAATGTTTATAATGTTACGCTCATGTTTATGTTTATTTGTATGTTTATGATGCTATATCAATGATTTTTATGTTTTAAATTAGATGGTGAAAATGATCATGATGATGGCATGTTTATGTTTATGTGGTGAAAATGATGATGATGGTATGTTTATGTTTATGTGGTGAAAATGATGATGATGGTATGTTTATGATGGTATGATGATGTTTATGTTTATGCTTATTATGGTATGATAATATTTATGTTTATGTTTTTTAGGTGGTATGCTGAGATATATTTAAAATTATAAATTAGGATATTTAATAATGTCACGTGATTGATTGATCATGTGTTTAAAATAGTGATTGTTAGATGGTGACAATGATAATGATGGTATGTTTATATTTATGTCGTGAAAATGATGATGATGGTACACTTATGTTTATGCTTATGTCGATGCTTATACTTATGATGGTATGATCATGATGTTTATGTTTATGTTTGTTAGGTGTTGAAAATGACGATGATCATATGCTTATGTAAAAAAACTTTGTACTATCAAAATGTGGGACTTTAAATCACTAACTATTTTAGTTGACAAAAACATCACAATTTGCATTGTAAATTATGTTACAAAAGAATTTATTGTATGACTTAACACGTTTTGAAAGCATTAGAAAGTTTTCAAATTTTTCAAAATTTTAGCATCCTTTTGAGCATTTTTCATATCAAATAATTATTGATTTGAGAATAACTTACATATAGTTAACACTCATAAACATAACATATCAACTATCACTACAACACAATTCAATATTTTAGACCTTTGTAAAGAAAGTTATTGGGTTTTTAATTTTGATCAAAATTTTAGCATCCTTTCGACCATTTTTCATGTTAAATAATTCCAACCTAAATTTTGTAGACAATTTGAAGAAAATGAATTTGAAAGTATGAAAATATGGATTGGAGTAATTGTAATTGAAAATGTGGAAAAAATGTTTCAAGTAATTTAATATAGGTTGAAATTTATATTTTTACATAATATAATTGAATTAAAATTATCATTGTATTTTTATGATTTTGTATTGATAATGGATGAAGTTGTGGAAACTCTATGCTTTATGAATGTTGTACAATATGTCATAGTATCATGTTTATAATTGTTGTATAGTTTGCAGTCATAGTATTATGTTTATGTAATAATTTTTTTGTTTGGTTTTCATATAATTTGTATGGATATTATAATTTATTGTAATTAATTTCTTAATAATGTAGTAAAATTTGTTGTAATATATACTTGTATATAATAATATTATTAATTTGTCGTAACTTTGTGTTGAGCATGACAAAATAATATATAATGATTTTTAATAAGGAAATTAAGTCTTCATCATATAATGTTGTATATAACTTAATTATTCAAATGATAAACATAAATGAATCATTTTTTATAAGTGTAACCAAACATCATAACAAAAAGTCAAATATTACCATGTAGTATTATTATAATTCATAAATATGAACATCACAAAAAAATGTAAATATCAACATCAATATGACTTATCAATGTATCATTCAAGATTTTTATTTTTTGGACAATAATTCACTTTACAATGACAAATATCAAATCTCTATTAGGAAGTAAAACAAATACTTAATTAAAAGAACACCATTTTCTCTCAATTGTAAAGCCAAAAGTTGCATTCTCCAAACTTATTATTATTAATCATGATATTCATTATATAATATAACATTAGTCCACATTGAAGGAACACGTTTTATACCCTTTAAAACATTTAGGTGAAGGAACACTTCACTATAGTGACTTGGCCACACATATGCCTCTTTTTTGCTAAAAGTTTAGTTGAGTCAATTGAAAGGAAATTTGTAGTTTCACATATCCTTATGTGATACCTTGATTTTGAATCTTCATATGTATTAACTCAAATTATGTAAATATGTTAATGATATTGATGTTAATGTATTTATGATCTTGAGGATTTGATAACAATGTTATTGATATTGATATTATGTTGAGTTGATGATATTGATGGTATGGACAACATGATAATGATATCTTGATATTAATAATGTTAATAATATTGTTATAATGATATTGACTTGATAGTATTAAACATCTTTTTGATATCGATGATTATGGTGATATTGATATGATGGGTCAATAAGCCATCAACAATGAAACTTCAAACACGTATAGATATGAATATGCATATTCATATGAACTAAATGGAAGGCAAGAAAGATCTTCTCTAACTATGGATAATGGCAAACAATTAGTCCATACAATCACAAATTACTTGATAAACATGAAACACGATTCACATCAGATTGGTTGTTAACCAACTCAGATTGTTTAAACATTGCATCCAGTAATCAACTTTCCATTTACACCGTCATAACATGAAAAATAAACAATATAATTAGACCCTTCTTAAGTTCCCGATAACAATAAAAAATCATATTTCAATATGTAAATGATGAAATAAAACATGTACATATCACTCTCCATTGTCATCACCCTCATTATCTTCCTCGGTTTGCATGATAGCACTGTTGTTTTCATAAACATGTTTAGATCTAGGGCCGTGTCTTGATATGAACCACCAATCTCTATCCAACACATCCAAGTGAAAGAGTACTTGGTTGCAATTTTTTGGGAAAACATAAGGCTCCTTATTTTCATCCCACATATTTATAGAGTTGATACATATCAACCCACTTTCATGATCTTCCTTTACATTATTCTTGTCGAATGTGTCCCACCACCTGCACCTAAAAATAACACATTGGAAAGATGATAAGTCCACTTGAATGATCTCCTATATCTTTCCAACATAACCCAACATCCCTCCTATCAAGTTTTGGTCGCAATGGATAGCCTGACTAGATTGGTCGAACTCGACTTCAACTCCATAGTTTTGTGTAAGACGTCCATCATCAGCATCGATGCAAAAATTATGTCCATAAGCCCACATAGATGGGAACGAATGCACCTGTAAAAAAGGTTAACATGATGGTTTCATATGTCTAATAACCCAACCATTAATTTAATAAACATACATGCTATAATTCGAAGTTGCATTATCAAGTTAGAAATGTACATAAAGAGATTATTACCAAGTTGTTGCACCCGATCCCATTGTTTAGTGCATCCTCCTCTTCAGATGGGTAACAACCGAATGCACCATATTTCTCTCTAACTTGATCCACAACCCAACTATTGGGATATATAATTGGCATATTTTCTTTTAAATGATATGGAAAAGACATGTTTCTACCATGCAACCGCCTGAATTATTTTTTGTCAATGTCTCATTTCCTCCTCTTCTCTTCATACAATGTGATCCACAGTTGTGTTGCCTCTGTGTTGTAAAGAATGGAATTATCGATGGCATCGATTTTTGAATTTGATGTTGTATTCATGGAAACAAGACCACATTCAGTACGTATGAGATCAAATATAGATTTTGAAGTTTGTTGTGAATAGTTAGTATGTGGAAATGTGAAGATCGAAAGGTAAGTGGGAAATCTTAATATGCTCCCAATATGGGAGCTCATAAAATACTGATTTCCTATTCACCCCGATGGGAATTTTATCAACATAGGTTTCAAAGAATTCAGGATCATTGACCATAGGTTCCCCATTTGAATCGAACATCTCTGAAATTCCTTATCCTTCTCTCTGTCATATTCCCTAAGCCAGTCAACCGATGTCATTATTTAGGCCTTTGGGATCTCTCTGGTTTAACATTGAATGCAGATGTTTCTCTTCTATAAGGGTGGTTTTCTGGGAGGAATATCCTCGAGCAATCGCACACTAGATTTCATAGCTATTTAGACCATCTATCCTTCATAGAAGGTCCACAACATTTACATCCATGATAACCTTTTGTTACAAGACCCACAGTGTTATGGTATATAGAGCAGGTTAGTGTTGAAGATCAATATAGTTGCACCAAATTAAATATGCCACAAAATATTGCTTTGAATATAAACAAATCAAACAACATAGTTACCAGATCAAACTCCTAACCCCATATAATCATGTGTGGTGTACGCACATATGCCATACAATGTAAAATTCCTCTCTGTTGGGATGGGTTTCGATACGTCATATACATGTATCCCTTCCCATAATTCCTTGAATTCATCGATCAATGGTTGTAGGTAAACATCCATAGTTTTAACTTGTCTTCGACCAGGTACTGTAAGAGACAAAATAAGATGTTCATTCTTCATGGAAAACCATGGGGGGGTATTTTTATTGATCACTACTACAGGCCAAACAATATATCTAGTATTTGGTTGGGTGAATGGGTTGAAGCCATTAATGGCTATGCTCAATTGAAGGCTCCGTACTTCATTATTGAATTTATCGGGCCATGTATCCTCTATATGCTTCATGGCTATTGAATCTGTTAGGATTCACATAAATCCTTCCCCACTTCGGTGTGATGCATGCCATCCTTGCAACTTAGCTAATTCTTTGCAACGAAAGAGCCTTCAAATCCTTGGGATTATAGGCATGTGCCTCAATATATTTTGAGAAGGATCATATGCTTTAGCCTTGTTATTTGATTCTTTGTACTTGCCATTCCCACATTTTGGACTTATCTCTATGTTTTCATATTCACCTCTATATATAATACTATCATTGGGACACACATGATATGATATGTACTCAACACACAACATTTGCTTTGCCTCTTTGCAACTGTCGGGCAAGACATTATCGCTCGAAAGATTATCTTTGAATAACCTATATTTAGTGGGAAATATATATGTACAATGTCATTTAACGTTCATAAAATCGACCATTTTCAATGTTGATTGTGTGACAATATTCCTCAAAATATAAGGTAGTTGATGGTTAGTTACCTCAAAAGTGCCAAGAAACATGTATCTGACATGCCATACTTTGCTTTCAAGTTGTACAGTAACATTGTTGTCCCTATTTGTGTATAATTTGACCAACCAGATCAAAAGAGAGGAGTGGTGGAAGCCGATTTAAGACTTTCAAAGAAGATTTCAGTGATATGAGTGTCATTCCATATTTCATTGTCTCGTTCATAAAATCGGCCATTTTCAATGTTGATTGTGTGACAATATTCCTCAAAATATAAGGTAGTTGATGGTCAGTTACCTCAAAAGTGCTGAGAAACATGCATCTGACATTCCATACTTTGCTTTCAAGTTGTACAGTAACATTGTTGTCCCCATTTGTGTATAATTTGACCAACCAGATCAAAAGAGAGGGGTGGTGGAAGCCGATTTAAGGCTTTCGAAGAAGATTTCAGTGATATGAGTGTCATTCCATATTTCATTGTCTTGGAATGTATGTAACAACATTGCATCCATGGAACTTGCTTGTCCTAATAACTCATCCATACCAACCTCTACTTCGTTTCCCCCATTGCCAACATGTGGAGAACTATTACTACTGTAGGCATTCGTAATTGGTGAGTATGGACATGGTGGAAATTGAATAGGTGGTTGATTCAACCATGCTTGGTATCTTCCTTTCCAAGTTGTGCTCTTTTTCAGCCTTCTCTCGATTTGACATTGTACTAGGGTGCAAAGGAAGATGATAGACATGTCACTCATCAAAGATTCCTAATTTTAAAAATATTGAACATTACATCGATGATGTTAGTAAGCACAATGCAATTGGTTTGATCCAGCATTATACAAAAGAATTACTACAAAAGCACGAGAATAATTTCAAATAGAAAATGTTAAGTTGCAAACAATTTATAAACAAAACGTTCGGATTAAAAAATAAAACATACAATTAATCGCAGGAGAGCGTTGTATCTGATCTAACAGCATAGTTAGTTCAATTCACGAGTATGTGTGTGATATTTTGGCGTGACAATTACACATATGATAATGGTGTGATCAAACATCCTTGAGTGTATTATGATTCACATGAGGAGTTTAGGGAAAGTCCCCTATTTTTTCCATAAAACGAACATTTTATAAAATGTAATTTCAAATTGAGCAATACATTAATATGAATCCCATTGAAAATTAACAAATACAATTAATCAATGCTTTTTGTCTTGTGCCCCAAGGGGATGTCTAAGGGTAATACGAATGCAAGGCATCTTTGACGAGTGGTTGGTAGTCTACGAAATTTATAGTTTATTAACAACTCGTCACCAAGAGACAAACTACAACTTGCATGTACAACAACAAATCTGGACACTTTCCTTTTCATAAAAATATTCTGGTCATTGAAGTGTTCCTCAAAAGAACAATTTGCAGAAAATCTAGAGCACCTAGAAGTATTTATGAACCCTACAATGTTCTCATGAGTGCATGGATGACCATCTATATATAATAGGTTCTTCCTGTTAAAGTTTTTAGAAGCATAACCATTCATGTACATACTATACATGGAAATGCTATGATTTTATTTAGCAATATTGAAGTAATCAGACCGACAGTAGATAGGACTACAAAATGACATAAGTGATACTGACCATTTGGGAGGAATGAGTACATGTGAAAGGATAAACAACCCAATATTTGCAGCATCTATAGTAGACTTGGAAATCATAAAACGATTACCACAAAAGGAGAATTCGGTTTCAACATTAAGCACAGGCAGAGAAGACAACCAAGCGCCATACAAAGTGTGGTTGTAAGAAATTTGATATTTACTTTGCAAATTCATAGGAAGGGATAAATCATCGCTACCCTCCAACAAATGGATGGACCTTGGTGTGTACTTGGATAGTTTTTCTCTCCACTCATGCAAATTTTTGGATCTCCTAGTAGAGATGTGTTGGGTGGCATTCATATCATACTTTGGATCACTATAAATTTTAGTTGATGAACATAAGTAGAAGGGTTCGTCAATTTAGGACGAGACATAGTTGTTTTGTCTTCCAAATTTTTCAAAAATGAAAATAGGGAAGTGTTCCTACGTGTCTTTTATATATCACCTATTGGAGTTTTTACTACAATAGGGGGTATTAAACCATCAACATTGGGTAATCTATCCTTGGTGCAATGGGTGAGTGTGACAGTCCGAGGGTTCTCCTTCAACCCTTAACATTTTGAACACCCAAAAAGTACTGGGGTTTCATATAAGAGATACAGCTCATGATGAATTACCATCAATGAACCAATATTGTGGCTTGAATATGGTATGTTACAATTGGTCGGGTAAAGTGGTTACTCATTTTCATCTACAAATTGCTTGCAATATCTTGATCCTGATAAGAGCTTACGATGTTTTGAAACTGGTGGAATATATTGTGCATCTGAACTGGAACCTGAATCGAGATCCTGCAGTATAGAATAAATTAATATTCAAATTCACATGGATAAGTAACATAAATTCAAATAAATAGTCAAAATATAAATAAAACCTAAACTTACTAGAGATGGAAAGAGGAAAATTGTCGAACTTTGAACAAGATGGAATGATATGGAATTTGAAGAATTGGCCATTTGTATTATAACCTTCTCTCCTTGCATTTGAGCCAAATCAACATTCAATATACGTCTCTACAGTCCTAAAATATTTTTAAGAACTATATCACAATCTAACTTCCAATATAGTTTGGAAACCATTTTGTAATAACAAGGTGAGTTTAAGCAACATATATATACTATGAAATATTGTAATTGGTGTGGTTGAATACTAAAAGAAGATTTGAGATAAATATATAATTTTAAGTTGACACATCAAACCACATGATTTTCAAAGTAAACTGTCACGCCTAATCAATTTAACATGCACTAGTGCACTACCTTCTTTGTAATGCACTGGTGCGTCCTCACAACAAACACATTGTATTTCAATGTGCGCAGAAGAAAATATCCGCTACATTTGATAGCGGATATTTATCGATGCATTTTATGAAATAATTCACACCAATGCGTTATATAAATACATGTGCACCAGTGCGTATGAACTAAACACATGCCTATGCATGAGTTTTCTTAAAAAAATTTAAACTACCTTCTTTGTAATGCACCGATGCGTCCTCACAACAAACACACTGTATTTCAATATCCGTAGAAGCCCCCGCGGAAGAAAATATCCTCTACATCTGATAGTGGATATTTATCGATGCATTTTATGAAATAATTCACGCCAGTGCGTTATATAAATACATGCGCACTGGTGTGTATGGACTAAACACACACCATTGCATGATTTTTTTTTTTGCATTCCCTGTTTATATGGCGTCACGTTGAAATTCAAATGTCCCAGTGTGATTCATGTATATACGCACTAGTGCGTCAGAATACAAATGCACCAGAAATGCCGAAAATCAAAATCTTAAAAAATCGCATAAGTTATTTTTGCCCTAAACTGAAAAAATGGCGACAATTTTAAAATAAAAATCTAATTCTAAAAAGGTGTTTAAAAGCAAAAAACCTCAACATTAAATCATGCTTTCACCGAAATTTTGAAGGGAGAGTTTTGGAAGAGAAACTTAAGTGGAAGGATTTTGGAGCAACCAGATTATTTGGAGGATCGAAATTTGTTAAGTATGGTGAATCAAACAAAACTTTGTATAGTAGAAATTTCAAGTATGTAAAATATTACTATTGATCTTATTATCCTATTTAGATTTTAACTAGATTTAGAAAAAAAAACTTCACAGTTACTTTCAATGTTGCAACCCTTATTTTCTCACTGTTTTTTTTCGTTTTATGTGGCTGCAAAATTTTACATTAGGGTTTAAATCCCTCTATTGTTACACAATTACGATTTTTCCTTTTAGGGATTTTAGATTTGATGAGTTTGTGATTATATATACAAAACGTAGAGTGAGGTGGGGGTCACTTTTTGGGTCGAATCCATAACCATGTTGATCTTGTCAAGTTTTTTTTCAATAAAAAACGCATGCGTATCAGTTTAGGTGGGTTTGTATTCCTAGTGCACCATAACTAATATACATGGCATTATATATATATTTTTTAAACACAAAAAATCATTTATCGGTTCTCGGTGCCACAGTATCGCATTAGCACATCGATGCGTTTATACGAATAGCGCATCACTAATGGCACAAACTGAACATTTTTTTATTTTCCTAAAACGTTAAGTAATTTTCAGTCGTTCACGATGCGCTTGTTTTGATATAATGTACTAGTTCGTGTATGTACAAAAACACATTGAGGAGTTTTATGTGATTAAATGCACCTATATCAGACTTGTTTTCTATTTTGAACTTCTGTAATTTATTTGTGTACTATATTGATAACTTCTGTATTTAATGGTCGAGGTTGTTTATTAATAGGAAATGCATGGTATGCGTTCAATGAACAACAATTGTAGTCTATATAATGGGAGTACATCCATAATTACGAAGAAGGCAAGTGATTTTTAATTTCTATATTTAAATTAATTTGTTTGAATTATTTGTAAATTTAACTAATATGTATTGGTTCATCTGTGACATGCATAACCAAAAAATGAGGAAGCTCGATAAGATTCTTACCAATCTAAGTCGAGAAGACCGTAAAACATTAATGGAAAAGTTGTTGAGGGATGAATCGTGTGAATAAAAAATAAGTTAGTATGAATAATTTCTTCAAATTTGAGTAATAATGTACTTAAGAATATTCACTAATATGTTTCAAATAATTTAATTCACATATGTTGAATGTTATGTAGGGACTGACAACAACAAAAGTGAATGTCATTATAAGAAAAAAAAATTATGGAAGATGCAAATGATGATGAATTGGTCCTTAACTCATTTGGAGAGGTGTTGGAAGTTAATAGAAAGGGGAAATAATTTTATAATACTACAAGGGATATAGTGGAAAGAACATATAGATGCACTTTTCACTTACAATACAAAAATCAATCAAATGATTCGAAGAATCAAGTCATATGTGAACTACAAGATGTGTTTACAGAGCAATGTTTAATGAGACCCGTTAGACTTGCAATAGCAAAAACATACAGAACAAAAAAAATACATTCAAAAAGTAATATTCCTAAACATGCTTATGTAGAATATGTATTTATAACTACTACAGAGCGTCATTTCCTTTAATAATTTTAATTCTGTTATATTTATTTTCCATATCAACATAAAAATAGTTTAATGTCATTTTACATTTCCAGGAAGATTATAAAAATCCCAAAGGATGAATGAGGTAATATGCGAAATGTGCCAGTAGGGATGTTCAAAAAAATGTATAAGGAGATTGTCAAGGAAATTGACATAAGCATCGCAGGAGGAGTCATCTCAACAACAGCGTGCTTCAAATGTATGAAATCATTGATTTTTTGGATTATGTACATCTCATTAATTAATTCAACATTAGATATTAATTTTCAATTGTTTTGTTGTAGAAAAGAAAACAAAATGGAACCCATTCAACACACAATACAAGATGACAAGGAAAAAAGGGGTTGATAGCAAAGTTTGTGAGTATTTGTGATTTCCTTATATCAAATTAAGATTTCATAGTGGTTGTGATCTTTATATTTTTTGTTTGTTTGTTTACACTAACCATCCTTGGATGTCTTGAAACATGTGTTAACATACAAAGAGGAGCCATTAGAAGAATTGATTGACATACGGTTAAGAAAGGGTTGTGAGTATATGTTGGCGTATCAAAAATTCATTGTGGATTTTGTAAGCATCTATGTTGTTTTACTTCTCTCATTTTATAATTAATAGAACAAAAAAAAACATAATTAATGTTAAATCTATGCTTTCTTACAGGGTTTAAAACATGTAGGAAACAAAGTATAGAGTGCAAACAATATAACAGTTGTTGATAGATGGCATGATACATGGTTTTGAAAGAATGTGTGACACTCAGGACACAATTATTGCTCTGGTACATCGAATTTCATTTTACATTCATGTATAATATCTATTTTAATTTTCATTATTCCCAACAATGTAGATACACTTAGTACACTTTATTTTTATGTTTGTAGATGGAAGTTGAAGAAGAGGAAAACAATCAAGCCAATCAAAAAAACATTCAGCCAAATAACCTAACTGATGCAAGTGACCTGAGCACTCATAACAGTTCCAACAAAGAATGACGATCCATATTTATTTTTGATGTTAATGCAAGTTGTTGTATATTAATTTTGAAATAATTGTCTATGATAATCAGACATTTTTTATAATGTATTGGACATGGTGTCTGGATTGAAAGACAACGGGTTACCATTAAGTGTAAAAATTACATGCCTGTTGACATGTTCATTATTTTTGTCTCTATGTTGTCCTATTTTGTATGACAATGGCCCTCTTATTGATATATAATGAAATATTTTTTATTATTATATTGCATTCTCCAATGTTATTGTCAAATGTTACAAATGAAATGGTACATTCTATTGGTAATTAAATGTATGGATGCTTAAATATTACAATAGATGCTATAATCAATAATATAAGAAATTAATCCAAACAAACGCAATAATCAACATCAAAATGAATAGTACTATAAAGAAATATTTCAATTTCTGATGAATAATGGAATACAAAAAATAAAAATAAATAAATAAATAAATAAATATATATATAGATATTTCACTACAATGTCAGTAGTAAATGTTCAAAGAATCATCTACGGTGCTTTTGGTACTTTATGTCGCACCGGTGCGTTTAAATAATTGATACGCCCTGGTACTCTAATGTAAATTAAACACATCATTAAATTATAAAAAATGTCCACATCTCAATCGCATTTACCGATGCATTTTTTATTGTTAATCACACCGGTGCATTTTAATTGATTATATGCACTGGGATATTTAAGGCCTGTATGCACTTATGCTTTTTGTAATTTATCCCATCTGGAGTTTTAATTGTTTAAATGCACTTGGCCATTGTAATAGTTTGTATGCACTGGTGCTTATTATTATGAAATGCACCGGGGCACTATTATAAATAGACAACATCGTCAAAGTTTAAAAATATTAAAAAATTTCGGTGTGTATGACATAAAATGTCGCATCGACGCGGTTTGGTTGTAAGTAAGTACGGGTGCGTATAAGCTATACGTAAGCATTGGTGCAGCGTTACAATTTGGTGATGTATGGTGCTCGATCTGTTTGAGTGCACCAATGTCGATTTTTCATATTGTGTAGCACTGGTGTGTTTTATGAAGGTACGCTCCAGTGCACATTTTTCCAACAAAGAAGACCATTGAAAAAACATTTGCTAAAGATTCCAACTGTTGAGTTTTTTAAGTTATAAAAGATATATGTAATAACCTCTGTTAAAACATCCGCTAGCATTGGTGGAGGTTGTAGTAGAGGTTTTTTTGATAATTTGTTCCAATATTGTAACACTAAAAACCTTTGCTACAAGGATTTTCCCTTGTAGTGATCGCAAGGTTTGACTCCTCTTATTTTCCTTTGTTCAACGTCTATAAATATATGATTCACCAACTCTTTTCAACCGTCTGAAACCCTAGGAAATAATGAATTATCTGAGTAACGATTTCAATGACGACCCTTTGATGAATAGTTGTCGTGCTAGGGTCTCTTCCAACTTCTTGGAGACAGCTCAACCCGACACCTCAACCTCGTTCCGGTACATGACTTCTTAGTTCAACTTGAATATGTTGAGGATATGATGCATGAGAGATGGAAAAAAATTCTCTATGGTAAACTGTGTGAGGGAGAAAAATCTCCATCAACAAATATTTAAGATAAAGGAAAATATAAATTGACAAGCCAATATCCAAATATGGAATTGGATTGGAAGGTATATCTCAATGAAAAAATCAATTACATCAACGCATTTTGAAAAGAAGCGAGACTCGATTTTCTTCACACAAAACTTGCGCAACAACATATCTCTTTCTTCAATCTTACTTAAATAACTTTTCAATGTTTAGGCCCATCATATAATTTATTGCTCTGACACCACTATTAGCATGGCTAGCCAAGAAGGTCAAGAAAACAAGTATAGCAGAAAAGGCTAGAACGATACATATTTTATTACTATGTATATCAAGTACGTTTATAATACAATTTACATAACCACCTATAACCATATCATAACTAGATAGTAGTTCAAGTGTATTAGGACTTTAATTAGCAATTGTTTAACACTTATTCAATAATAAAATTTATAAAAAAACCACCAATAAATACGAAGTGAGATAAAATTTAGCGCAAAAACAAAAATTATATATATGAATTAACAAAATAAGATAGGATGAAGATCATCTTTTTGTCCATTGGATGTAGCTTGGGTGGTTGGGAGGAATGATTGTTACCCTAAATAAGGATTCTTGTAAATTGATAAAGTTCCACAGGGTTCTATTAGGTTTGCTAGTAAAGTTTTCTTATTTATTGCGGTTTAATGCATTTTGCACGTAAGTATTGTCTATGGCCTACTGAACTGTAATATGTATAGGATGCATAAATACTAGTATGTTGGCTTTATCGAATGAGACAAGTTTTTTTTCCAAGGAATATGTTGGTGGGAAACCCAAGGTATGCTTCCCTATTTTCATGGATAACATCCCTAATAAACCCATCCATGTATACTAGTGCACTTCACCCATGGGGCCTGTTGGGATAGTACTAACCACATGCCTAACAACATAACAACACTGGTGACAACTAGTTAAGCTTTAGCTAACCCTAATTTTTTCCTTTTAAATTAGACACTTGAAATTTTAACAATTCGAGTTTAGGATATATTTTAGGCAATAAGCGTAGATCGATGTAAATTGTATGAAAGAAGGTATAACTATTTTTGGGAAAAATTGGCCAAAATAGTGCCATTTTTTTGGCCCTATAAGCCAATATATGGCATACTTCCTTATATTAACACATTCTCCATTCAATAATTTTTCTAAACAATATTATCACTTATGCATTCCACGTGTACTATAGCATTCCATATACAAAGTGTTTCCGTAAACTATTCAACCTCCTAGGTCTACCCAATTCAATCAATAGATTTCTTAATCTAAGGAATTTCACATGAAATATATTTGATAAAAAACCTCCAGAGAAAAATATTAAGGAGTGGGATATTCTCTCGACGATATGCACCTAGGGCCCATTGGGTGCCGTCGAGAGAGCCTTAACGATGTGCCCTCCATCTCCATCCGACCTGCGACTCCGACTCTACCTTTGTCTCCATCCGACCTCTGACTCCGGCTCTCCTATTAGGCGTTGCGGGTCCCCACGCCGTCGACCTCCATGCATTAATGCACTCCACTCCAACCACCTCAACGTAGTTAATTCATGGAGCCAAAATTTGAACGTGGATTCCTGGATACACTCCCTCCGATACTGCACCCAAACAACTCCCACGCACAAACTCTGCACCCTCGCTCTGCTCGATCAATCGCATGAAACTCAATCCGGCGGGAAGTGAGGTGGACAACATCACTCCAGGAATCGACCATCCTGTATCACTCCTCACCCATCTCTGTGCCCTCACCCTGCTCCTACTTGATCGATCCCTTTCTCCCTGGCTCGCGGGGATATTAAACATGTAAGGTTGATGTCTCCTGTCTACTTTGGCTCGTGAATCCAATACCATTTAATTAATATCATGCACTCTTATTCGAATTTACCATTATGTCACGACCTATGGGAAGTGGATCTTGGCAATTTTATGTATGGATTCTTACAGTTGCAAGAACACTACAACATAGAGAAATTGGATGACTATCACTAGGATAAATATCAATAAACCTAGCAATCATTTGGATGAATATCAACACAAGTATCTTTCAACCAAATTATAATGCAACACATGAGAATTTTTTAACTGATGTTTCATTTGTGTGTTAACCTTGTAGCTCATCTCTTCATATGTAAGTATTGCCAGTCTATTTTATGTGGTTCCCTCATCTTAGAGGCTTATCTTTTCAATATATAATTGACATCATTTTCTGGTTGTCTCACTAACATAGTTTTCAATGCTTTAACCTATCAACAATTAAAAATTCAAATAGATCATGGCTAACTTCAATAATTTCACCTTGATATGCAAATCCCTGATGCAACTGATTAATACCCTGTTTTCAAAATAGGCATTCATGGCAATGAGTCTGAGAAACATGAGCATTCTGTAGCCCTGTTTCCACAACAGGCACACTACCTTAACTTCGTGGCACTCATCCCTTTATGCCATCATGCTGTATGAATCCAATTTATGTCCATAAGTCAAAAATATAATTGTGAACGCATAAATTTGTAAATAAACAACTACAAATATGAATGCTGAAACACCACTAGGAAATTTCATGTGCTGAATCTAGGTATTCTTGGTGAAACTCAAGGATAAATACCTTGAAATCCGTGAATTGCTAAATTAACTGTAGCAATGAATGAAAATGCAAAATTTGTCTAAGTATAAAATTACTGGTAAAAATGCATGAGTGACCTCAGCAAAATGACCGCCATTTCCCGTGGTTGATGTCTTAAAATATTTTGAGGGTATGGGTCTCTAGACTGTTGATTGGTGAATCCAACCATATCATTGGTTTGTCCAAATAGTCTCTGTAGGTTAAGATATTGATCTGCCAAAAGTGCCTCCAGGCTTGATTTGGACTGCTCCAGAAAAATGCCCGCCGAGGAGAGGGAAAGAAGCTTCAAAGGATGAAATTGGTCTATATGGAATCACTTTGTTGGCCTCTATCCATTGGGTGTCTCACACTTGCAATTTGATGAAAATAAAAATCTCATGCTACCTTAGGATTTGATAGGAACTCAACCCCAATATAGACTTTGACAAGAAATCTACCTCAATGGGAACTCTACCCCAGTAGGAACTTTGCCCGATAGGAACACTTCCCGGAGGGAACTCTGCTCTATGCTCGGAACTCGGCTCGAGAAATATGCTCGGAACTCTACCCGATAGGAACTCTTCCAGGTGGGAAATCTGCCCGATAGGAACTCTACCCGACGAGAACTTTGCTCCACATGAACTCAGCCCCGATATATATACTTTGAAAGGAACTCTACCTCAATGGGAACTCAACCTGATATAGAACATGACAGGAAATCTACCCCGACAAGAACTCCAACCCAACAGGAACTTTGCCCCTGCAAGAACTCTACCCAGCAAAAACTTTGTTCGATAGGAACTTTGCCTCGATATGGACTCTACAGGAACTCTTCCTAGCAGGAACTCTATTCGACAGGAAATTTGCCTCGATATGGAATCTACCTCGATATGAAATACGTCCCAATAGGAACTATACCCGGTGGGAACTTTGCTCCGTAGGAACTTAGCCCTGATATATAGACTTTGATAGGAACTCTAGTTCAATGGGAACCCTGCCCCGACAGGAAATTTTCCTGATAGGAACGCTGCTCGGTATGAACTTTGCTTCGCGGGAACTTAGCCCCGATATATAGACTTTGATAGGAACTTTTCCCCGACGAGAACTCCAACCCAACAATAAATTTTCCCTTGTGAGAAATCTACCCAGCAAAAACTCTGTTCGATAGGAACTTTGCCCCAATAGGAACTCTACCCGGTGGGAAATTTGATCCGCAGGAACTTAGCCTCGATATATAGACTTTGATAGGAACTATAGCTCAATGGGAACTCTGCCCCAGCAGGAACTTTGCCCAATAGGAACTCTGCCCGGTGGGAAATTTGCTCCACAGGAACTTAGCCCCGATATATAGACTTTGATAGGAACTTTGCCCCGACAAGAACTCCAACTCAATAGGAACTTTGCCCCTCCGAGAACTCTGCTTAGCAAAAACTCTGCTCGATATGAACTATGCCCCAATAGGAACTCTACCCGATGGGAACTTTTCTTTGCAGGAACTTAGCCCCGATATATATACTTTGATAGGAACTCTTCCCCGGCAAGAACTTTTCCCCTACAAGAACTCTGCCCAGCAAAAACTCTGTTCGATAGGAACATTCCCTCGATATGAACTCTACAGGAACTCTTCCCAGTAGGAACTCTATTCGACAGGAACTTTGCCTCAATATGGATGTTACGGAGAAATATCTATAAAAAACTCAACTAAGCAAATGATCTATAAAAAAGAAAAATGGCTGAAAAGCAAATTTCTCAAAAAACAAAGAAAGAGGAGCTTCCAGTCACTAAAAAGGCAAGAAACAGTCAGGATATAGGCCCAACAAGACTTAGGAACACCTATAACTCACCCAGCATCAACCAAACACTAGAAACAAGGCTAAAAAGGAGTTGTACGCGACTGTTCATTGAACGATAGCGTATGTATGTGGGCTGGTTAAATAACAGTCACGTGTATATGTGGGTAAACCACAACAGAGGCGCGTACAGGGCAGGATAGGTGAACAAAAATGAGTAAAAAGGCCTAGAAACTCAAGATTTTTTCTATATAGAGCCTGAAAACCTAATAGCGACATAGAAACCCGAAAGAACAATGAACCAAAACAAGTAAAAGCTTCCCAAAAGACCCCAAACAGAGGCTTCTCCCCAGTGGAGTCGCCAATTCTGTTACAGAGAAAAAATTCCTATGGCTTGGGGTTGACCACAACAGACAGATGGACTTGAGAAATCAACTCACTTCCCAACATATGCTATATAAATGTAAATGCTAATAAACAAAATAAAGGACCTACCTAAACTAGATGTCCGATGAAGAATTTCCTTGAGCTTTCGAATCACAACACTTGAACCTGCAACTTAGCCTCAACAATAAACGCAAACAATTGCATATGATATATAAAAGAGGTCAGCATATACAATAGCATAATGCATGATATATATAAGCAAATGTACCCAATGATAATAAATTATCATTCACAATATAAATGGACGAGAAAATGAGTATTTCTATTAACATAAACAAGAAGTACAAGATACAACCTCCTGTCGGCAACTCATCTGAACCAAGAACTAGGTCCCTCCACTTGTGCCTCCACCACTTCAATCCCTCATACAATGGCAAACTCATGAGTAAAAGAACAAATCCTTCATAAGATATGAAAGAGTTTGGGAGGTGAACATATATGGTTCACAACAACTAGGATCAATGGATGTAGACTCAAGCAATAGCAATCAAGGAAAAATTTTGGTAGAGTTTCGATGCTCTTCTCTTTATCCTCCCTCCATGCATCACAATAGCTCAATATATAACCCTCCAAAGGCAAGAGAAAGGTCGAATCGAGTCGTTTCAAGATACATGGAAGGCCAAAGATCACAATGGCCACTTCTTGGAGTGAAAAATAGAGATTTTACTCTTATTTACCAAAAAACGTCGATCTACGCGGGCTGTAGTGATGCAACCCGTGTGTACATGATCTGTAATGAAGCAGCTCACGCATAGGAGGAAAAATAGGGAAAATGGGTTCAAGGAGAACCAAAAATATTATTTTGAGTCTACAAATGGGTAAGGGAGGCCAAGGAGTGCTAATGCTCACAAGGTGTCAAAATATGGTGTAACAATGGACTCTACCTCGATATGAACTATGCCCCAATAGGAACTCTGCCCGGTGGGAAATTTGCTTCGTGGAAACTTAGACCCGATATATAGACTTTGATAGGAAATCTACCTCAATGGCAACTCTGCCCCAATAGGAAATTTACTCGATAGGAACTCTGCCTGACGAGAACTCTGCTTAGTAAAAACTCTGTTCGATAGGAACTTTGCCTCATTATGGACTCTACAGAAACTCTTCCCAGCAAGAACTCTGCCCGACGAGAACTTTTCTCAGCAGGAACTCAACCCCAATATAGACTTTGAGAGGAACTCTACCTCAATGGGAACTCTGCCCCAGCGGGAATTCTGCTCGATAGGAACTTTGGCCATTTCATACCCATTTCTTGGTCACTTACATCATTTATTCTTGCATTTCATGGTAGATTTGCATTTTGCATGCTAGTTGCACATTCTAGGGCATGCATCTTTTCATCTTAGGGCTTGCATTTTCATGGTAGTTTAGATTGCATTAGCATAATTTAACCCTAAACCTTTAAAAATTCTTCAAAAAGCTCAATAAAAGAGCTTAGAAAACCCTAAAAAAGGCTAAAACCTAACCATAGTCTATCCTTCCTAACTTAACGTCACCCTTCCTTCCCCTCTCTTCCCTTCGTTCTTCCATTTATCCTATTTTCCCTCACTCCCTAGCCTTTCTTAGGTTTCCTTGGGTTGTGCTAAATTTTATGATGCACAAAATCCATTTGATTGGATGGAATTGATCTCTCTTCAGTAAGTTCTTATAGTAGTGATGATATTTTATGTTTGGTTTAAGGCAGCTTAAAAGATTTGGTTTTGACTGAAAAAGTTTGGTGTTATTCAGGGGAACGACAAATTTCTTTGAGAAAAGGGTGGGAGAGTATCAAAAGGATTATGTTATGTCCAACTTGAGTGGCAACGAGATTCATGTATTTAGTTTATATGAAGAATTTTGAAGCCACACTTCCAAGTTGAAAAGATGGGATATCCATCTAATCCCATTTAAGTACTTGGCATTTTTTCTAAAGTAGTACATGGGTTCTTTGTCTCTTAATGCTTTCATGTTGAAGGGGCCTTCATCCATTGGCTGAGAATGTATATTGTATTTGTATGTTAAATTGGTTGTCTTTGAGGGTTGGAATCATTTGTCTCAATTCAAATCTCCTTAGATTCATTTGTTACTTTCTATGACGAGGAGTTGTATTGCAGAGGGCTATTTATACCATTTTAAAAGCCTTCACTAAAGCAATGATAGTATTCATCATCCCGATTCTCTTGTTCTAATCATTTGGTTTCTCTCAACATGCTCTCTTTCATAGTTATCCTTTCTAAACATTCATAAGATTGTACACATTTAAAGCTTCTATTGATTGAATGAATATGGATATTTAGAATTGTGAAGGTGTGTTTATGCAATTAAATATCTTCAATAGAAGCTAAATATTGTTCATCCTTTAGTGGTTTGTTTTGCTATGCATTGGAACTCTGCATTTATATCACAATAACACCAGTTTATAAACATGGTAAAGGCCGTATATCTACATAAATTTGAACTTATATTACAAAATGTTAACAATATGAACCATAGATGTTTCAAATCCTTCTCAGTGCCAATTTCAAATTATATTTTACTGTCTTCTTTAATGCAAAATTGAGATCAACACATGAACTATGATGCTCACAATGCATTATATTGATAACTCAGAAGGACTGAATAATGGACAACTTTTCTATCATAGTTTTGTTCAAGGATGTTCCAGTAATTGTTACAATTTTAAGCAATTGATTCCAACCATCACCCTTCTTGTTGCTTAACAACATCCAACATACAAATAAGACATCTTTGAGTTGATGAGTAGTCCCACATAGATGATGGAAAATGCCCCAGCAGATACTCAATTCGAATGTACAAGTAAAATGCACTAATTTATGTCAACTGGTATATTAGAAATGAGTTCAACGATTGTGAAAAGCATCCTTTAATTTTATAATTGAATATTCTGAATAGATAACTTAAATACATTGATACATCACAACACATTGATACCTTCTTGCACAAAACAACACATATTAACAAAGGTGAGGTAATTTATATCTTCAACATACAGCCTTGATATAAGGAAAAAGAGTATATATTTTAATTAGAACCATCCAGGAAAGTTACAAGATTTATAAGCATTAGATAGACACCCTATATCAAAATAGGTCCTCATTCTATACATACAAAGTCAGCTTGTATACAAAAATATTGGCCATCCTACATGCCAATGGGTTGGCCTTCCTTGTAGGGGCTACAAACTAGTTGTTATACAAATTAAAGTCACCCTTTTTCTTCAGACATGTTTTTCTTCATAGTGCATGTGCATGGCCTCTTTGTTTTGGCGATAGATTGTGAATAGAACGAAGGGTGACGATATTTAGAGTTCTTATCCTTTCCTTCATCTGGGGTGAGAAAGGTCCATTTGCGACCTCTGCACCATGTATTTTCATTTTTTAACATAGAGAGATCTCCAATATCCTCATTTAGCACATTTTGTACTTTTCCATCTTCTACCACAGTGTTGCCCTCTCCATCTCTGCCACCTTCTTCAATAAACAAAGATGTCCCTTTCCCATTGAAGACATTTTCTTTTGGATCTTCACCACATTTGAAAGAAGATGGATGCAAATTCAATGAAAAGTCAAATGGATCATCTAAATCCATAAGAGTCTTGTCAAATGTTGGCGCGCCTAAAGGAACACTATCCGATGTCCTATCAAATATTGGCCTGGAAAATTGTCCAAATGAACACTGAATTGTATCAAATATATCATTTTGTTCACCAATAATGTGTGGTGTCTTCTCATATAATGGTGTCCTATCATAACTCCAAATACTGTGAATAGAACCATATTTCTCATTTTCTTTGTTGACAACATTTGTTGTCTTATCATATAGTGTTGCATCAACATCTTCACCAACATCAGGTATTTGACACGTTCCTTCTTCTTGTTGAATACATTCATTCAAATCCAATGAAGATGAGTCTCCAACATATAACATATTTCCCTGCCATTATAAGGAAATAATGTCAATAAAATGGATTTTCATTAAACTCTTTCTAATATGTAACAAAACATGTAGTGGTTTATAAATCCTACACTGAGCGTCTCCTCAACATACATGATATCATCCCGAGGACAATCTGAAGAGCTACATAAATTTCTCTGTTGCAAGGAAAGAGTGTTAAAAAATGGTTATTTCTTTAAATGCCATGCAATATTGATTTTATATGAAATCAAAAAAATATAGGATATTTGAATAGGAATTGAACAAGATTACTGGCGGCGACTCATTGAATATTTTCCGTAGCATACTCCAGTCTTTATCTTGTATAATTTTCTTACAAACAATCTTCTTTAGTGCAGATTTTTTTTCCTTTGATTGTGCGTCGTATTCATAAAAAATACTTCTCACGCGCTCTAATGCATCCGCACTCAAATCATGTGCACACTTCACCCCCTATAACAAGAAAAAAAGATTCTATGGATAAAGCATCGTTTAGTGAATATATCCGAAAATAAAACATCAATAAAAAGAAACTTACCGCTTTTTGGACCTCTTTCTTGAATGACAACAATTTCAAAATCCTTCCTATTCTTCTTGAACCGATATTCAACATCATAATTTTTTTGCTTACGATATTTTTCCAATTTTGATGCAGATCTAAGCTTGTATTTACAACTTCGTGGGGCACCAACATGCAATATTATGGGTTCCCAAGAATGTACTTCCTCTCCGTGTTTATTAAATGTGCGACACTTAGTGCGTCGCAGACCATTGCATACTGTAGCCAAACAATAAAAGAAGTTGTTCCCATTGCCGTCCTTAATTACTTTATAAGTTAAGTCCTCCTAAAATAGTTACCCAATAATATATTTAGTTCATGTAATGCATCACATCACTAATAAGATTAGATTATCTACCTAGTAAACAATAATCAAAACTTCGATTGTTTAGATAAAATAAAAACCTGTAATATGGCCATCTTATTGAAAGATATGATTTGTCTCTAATGCCTCCAACCAAACAAAACCCTGCAAAAATAACAATGTATTTATCTTAGTAATAAATACAATGCAAGACAATCCATTTCAGAAATTAAAATACATAATATTATATATCAGAAGCATTCGATATAACAATATGCACATTCAAGGCAGGATTAACTACATCTTTGTTTCTTTTCATGTGCACAAATTTTGGCAAGGTTCCCCATTGCACCTCTTTTCTAACACATATAGCTGAGCCTTGAAGGATAGAAAGAGTTTCTCCAACCACAGAGCCTGTGTTGTACTTGCAGGTTGCATTCACTGCAACTTTTTATGCTGGTGTTTTCCAGGCTTATTTGGGGATTCTCAGATTGGAGATTTTCTACTTGATATGGCTGGATCCTATGATAATGCATCCTATAGATGATGAGTTTATTGACTGAATATTCATGGGTTGCAATAGGTTGGGATTTATAATCGACTTTCTGTCACGAGTAACTCTTATTGGATTCATGGCAGGTGCAACCATTATTGTATCCTTGCAGCAATTTAAAGGCCTTATGGGGATTCAACACTTCACTCCCAAGATGGACATAGTCCGTGTCTTGTATTCTGATCATAGTCTCCCACTATGCTCTGAAAATCATGAAGGTCAATGCTATTCCTCCATAATCATCATCAATTAACACCTGGCGATTTTCTTGGAGGGGATGAAGGTAGGACCGCCTAGATTCCTGTCAGCGACTGGTAGGCAGTCATGCTTGAGAGGTTTTGCTCAGTCCATTCCCTGTAGAAAAAAATGGGCTTGACAGATGTAGACGGAGGGACCCAGATTTGAAAAAGTAGCTTTGTTGAGTATATATATATTTGGGTTTTATAGGTTTACTCCCATACCATACAACATATGTCGGCAAATCATGCCTTTTAGGTGGGAACAATATCTGCTCAATCAACAATATGTGGAAACTTAGGGCCTAAGTCAATACAAGGATCTTCAATTAGAGTATGATAGGTTATTGTTGGGATTTTGCGAAAACAAGTTGTAGCATTTCCATCAATTAAGGCATCTCCATTAACAAGACCAAGACCTCTGAAACAAACAACATTATTTATGCATTGATCATTTCCTCACCATACAACATATGTCTGCAAATCCTGCCTTCTAGATGTTAGGTGTACTATATATTCCCTGGACAGGCTGCTCGATTTTCTCTCAATACCTTCTAGTGTGTGCTTATAAAATTATAATGAAAAATCAGAAATAAGATTTCCGGTCTTATACAGTAAATTGTATGCAAAAATATGTAACTTTTATTTTAAGTTGAGACCAAGACCTCCAAAACGAAGATGATTGATCCACCTCACTGTTGGTGCAGAGCCTGTTGATAGATGATCGATCCACCTCACTACTACAGTGTTGCTTGATAGACGCTCGAGTCCTTCCAAATGTTGTCCACCTCACTGCCCCTCGGATTGAGTTACAAGGGATCGATCGAAAAGGGTGGAGGGTGCAGAGTTTGGCCGCTCGAAAAGGGTGCAGGTTCAAATCCTCGCGCCATGCATTAACTGCATGGAGTAACTGCATGGAGTCCCTGGTAGGTGGGTTGGCGAATTTGAAAAGGGCGGATTTGACATGACAGGGGTGATGTTAGCCTTTTGGCCTGCGAGTTTACGTCAAACGACGGTCGTAGGGAACCGAAGACGGAGACGGAGTATGGAGGTTACGGCATGAGGGTCTCCTCAACGGCCACGGGTGCAGATTGTCCAGGAGATAACTCACTCCAAATATTAATAACAGCTTTAAAGACAAAAGGAGTTTCAAGATCTACATTAACCCTCGCCGAAGTCAGAAAGAAAGTAATAACTGAGCAGAGCCAACAACGTCTTGGTCAGTGAACACCAATACAACATGGAAGTTGAGATGAATGGAATAAGATATGTGCCTCCGTCACCCTTCCTCCCATGACTAGATAATAAGGTGTCACTACTTCAATGACTGGGTTCAATAGCTTTCCCAAATTGCTAAATATATAACATTCACCATTATTATCATTTATATAAGGGACCAAGGCATCTTGGATTTTCTATCATCCCAAAAAATGAGCAACTGGTGCGTGGAGGGTACATGAATGCAGATTTTTTTTACCGAGCACATGAAGTCGGGATACAAAACTGACTTGGGGGCCTTCATGAAATTTATGAAACAAAATATTGAAAGATTCAGGCATTCAAAGTGGAAAAAAGAAGTTGCTTTGCTTCTCATCATTAAAAGAACAAAAATGGTAAGCATCACCTAGTATTTACTCACTCACTTGACTACAACATAGGGATCACTGCTCTTATCACACAGAATTTCAGAAGACCAAATATCGTCTCCATATCTTAGTATCTGCATCCAAATAAAAATACAAATACCCACTCGTCAAAACCATCCCTCACCTTGCACTAATTAAGTAACTATAAACCAAACCGGCATGAAATTTTCTAACAACAAATAGAGAGGGACTGGCTTTCCTGAAATTCTCTAACAAACAAACAAGGACTGGCTTTGCAGATCTTAATAAATTAGTCTTAACAAAACAAAATTACTCCGACGTTGAATAATCTAAATAGTTGGTTACAGTTGACAGCCGTGGGTTTGTTATAGTTCGGTTGCCAACTTACCTCCCAATCATCAATCAAGTCTTGTGACAATGAATTGACGTTATTTTTCTTCTCCCTCTAGACAGGACAACCTAAAATAAAATTAGGCTATTTAAATTAATTCGTTGGTGCTTTGTAAGGAAACAAAATTTCACTGTTGTCGAATGTCTTTTAGCCTTGAGGCTTAACATGTTTTCTTGCATTGAGGAACACAAACTCATAGCTAATCAAAAACATTTTTGGATCTTATTCCAAAATCAAAAGGCAACTTTCACTTAAGTGGTATTCCCATGCAAGCCAATATCCCATATCATCATCCCTAAGGCTACTTCAAATAGAATTATATGTTTTTTTAAACATTTAAAAATGCCAAAAGAAATGTCACTTTAAAAATTTATAACAAAAAATGATGTATATACTCTATCTTTATATTTATTCAATAATAAAATTTATATATAATAATAATAATCTATTTTTAAGGTCACTGCCAAGCGAGACACCAATTTGGTGTATGAGACCCCCTTGTTTGTGGGACAATGGATCCCCCTTTGCGCAACGATTTAACTGCTAAAGTTTACAGAGGTGTACATACCCTACCCCCTCCGGATTTGAACTTGTAACCTCCTAGGAAAGAATACATGTTCTTAACCATTAAGCCCACTCAAAAATAAATATAAAGTCCAATAAAATTTAGCACAAAAATAAAAACATATATAAATTAATAAAAAATAAGATAAAGATCATCTTGATATTTATTTAACAATATAATTAAGGATAAAATTGAATACATAAAAATAATAGTATATTAAGAAAACAGGTTTAAGATTATCTTTATATTTATTTAATAATATAATTAAGCATGAAATTGAATACATAAAGTAATAATATATATGAATTAATGAAAGAAAGTAATATAAATATTTTTATGAATAAATTTATATTAAATAAATATATAATTAATTAATTTTTATTATAAATAATATTGTAAGAAATAATATTCAAATTTACACTTGAGATCAAGCGTTGTCCAGTGGCTCTTTTACATAAGTTAGCTCATGTTTTCCTCTTTCTTACATTTTTCATTTCTCTTCTTATCTTACAAAAATATTTCCTTACATATAATTTTACTAAGAGTAGACAAAAGCAATAGATCTAAAGATTTAATCTTTAAAACTTTTACATGTAGATAATACTTAGATTTTTTCCCTTCAACCAAGCTAGGTACTAAGGGCATGCCTAATGTGCAATAATGTCCAAAGATATTATTTCTTTCAACTATAGATTCCTTGAGATTTTTCTTTAATTTTTGACCTATCATGATGGGTCTAGACTTAGCAAAATTTAATAGAGGGGAACTACAATGTTCCATATATTTGAAAAGAATTTCAATCACGGATGGGTAGAGGTCTTTTTTGGTCGCAACTCTTTGTTATTGCGATGTTCTTATTGCTTTTTGTTTGCTCTTTTGTCTAAACTTGTTTTATGGATTTCGTTCATGTATTGGATGTTTTGTTGTTATTTTTCTTTTTATGTTTTTCCATTAAGTTATCTATCTTTCTCTTGAACCAAATCTTCTTTGGTTGGTGCTTTTTAAGGTTGTTCCTTCTCTACACTATAAGGAAAACACCTTTTAGTAGATGTTTTTGCAAAACCTCCCCAAAAGAATGTATTCATTGTCCATTTATAATGGAGGTTACTAGTGGAGTTAGGTGTCTGGAGGTTTTAGTGGAGCCGTTTTTTCGAATGCTCCAAAATTGTACAAATGCATTCATATGGTCCCAATATTAGTGTTCCAGTGCATCCAAAAATAACATGCATTGAATGTCATTATACCCAATCCATGAAAAAAGAACTCAGTTTATTTTTATTTTAAACAAACTCCCTTTAGTGCATATGAAACACACAAATGCACTGGAGCATTACAATGCACAATATACTAAGTCAGCTTAATGCATTTGGTAATAAAATATAGGCTTTTATTTTTTATTTTTTAATTCTAAAACTAAATCATCACAGTTTAATTTGCATAACACACACTAGTGCTCCTTAATAAATGACACACCAATATTTAGTTGTATGACAACTCAGATGATACACCATGAAAATCCTAATGCACCAGAGCATCACAATTCGGGGAGCACTGAAGTAAGCTAAAGAATTTGGTAATAAAATATAAGTTTTTATTTTTTTAAATCCAAAAATGAATCAGGGCATTTATGTGTGAAGAGATACACTGGGCATATAAATACATAGTACATTGCCATGTTCATTTGTTAAAAATACAATGATGCATATGAAACATAGGTGCGCCTTAGTGTAGATAACGATTAGTCACATCGTCGTAGGTTATGACATTTATTAATAGAATATATTTTTATATATTTTTAAATAAAAAAATAGACCAGTGTTTTTAGTTGTCCATAAATGCACCAAGGTGCGGAAGCAACTCATGCCAAGATGCCAATTTCATCAAAAACAAAAATAAGGTGCACCCAAAACATAAGAGCTCACTATAAGTCTCCACGTTGGGCACATCGAACTAGAGTAAAACAAATAAAAATACAAAATTGTGATTTCATTTTTACATTTCTTTGAGTGCTTCAACCCAAACAAACATTGATGCTTGGCATCATTGTGCAATCACTTCATCATCAATTCTATTGTGTTGTTAAATTCCTCAACGCCTTTGATTCACCAATGGATTTGGTTCATTTTCAAATTTTATAAAAATATTCCATAATTTTACATTTTATCTACATGGTAACCGTGTCTCCTCAACGGGGAAGAGAGTAGTTAATTTTTTTTGTTATTTCATCATTTACATTTTTTGTGATTAAAATTTAGAATTTAGTTTAAATTTGCAATTATTTTCCTTTTTTTAATTCCATGTGGTGCATTCAATTTATTTGGTTCACACCGAACTACACAGTGCATCTTGTAAATATACAATACGCACTGTTAATAGTGCATTCATGTCCCCCAAGTGCACTGGCATACACAAATTATTAAAAAGTCCCCACGATGCATTGTATAATATATATATAATAGGGGAGGTAGGAGTGGGAGGGATCCTTTTGGATCCAAGAGGAAATAAAGAATTAACATTTGCTTATGGATTAGGAAGAGCTACAAACAACAAGCAAAATGCTATGCTCTTTTTTTTGGGTTTGGAACATGTTGTTTCTCGAGGAATACATTATATTATTGTAATTGGGGACTCCCTTTTGATCATTTCACAAGCTAGGAAATGACATGTCCTTCAGGATAAAATAGTAGATAGACTCCAAAAGCGCATTATAGCCTCTTTCTTCGAATTCCAGATGTTTGGCTTATCCATGTGAAGAGAGAAAACAATGATCGTGCAGATAAGCAGGCCAATGAAGCTTCCAAACTCTCCCTAAGAAGCATTAGGAAAAATGAGGGACCAATTACCAATTTTTGGCTCCCCTAACACCTCCCTAGAACTAAATTAGATAAAGGCCCCTTGTTTAACATTAATCACGTTAACAAAAGGTGGAATGGTTGGATCCAAACATTCGGGTTCCTTGTCAACAATATGTTTATATCGTGTCTATATTATGTTTGCCCTCTAGGATTCAATTCAAACCATAGGCGATACAAAGATCGAGGTCTTGCGGCACATTTGTCATCAATCATGAAGGACGACTCTTTTAATTTCTTCACATGGATCCTTCGAGACCCTTCAAGATGTGAAGTCTCTCGTACAACCCAACAAAGAGCACGAATCAAATTTTGTTTTGTGAGGAGGAACAATTGGTCTGTAGACTTTGGAATGGTTATTTCGGCTATCGTGTTTAATGTAGCTGCCATTCGCCTCGCCCCAAGGGAGTGGCTATTAGCTGACATACTTGGTGGGTATGGATTAAGCATTTCTTTGGAGGAAACTTTTGTTTTTAGGCATGAGGAGAATAATAAATTTGTTTCTCTCAAAAGACATCGTGTGGAGATAAGCCCAACTATAATAGTTCACAGTTTTGGTAAGACTTGGCACTTGAGAACAAATTTCTTCGTGTTGGGAAGGGTAAAGCATCTTAACATTCTATTAATCTCCTTTATAAATTCGAGTTTCTCTCTATGCTTTTCTTTCAAGAGAACTAAGATGGAGTGTGATGATAAGATTAAGGAAATGTCTAAGGAAATCAAGGATGCATGAGCAATGCATGAGATGGTATTCAATACATTAGAGCAAGAGTTTGTTTGATGAATTTGCAATTGCAAGAGGTGATTGACACAAATAGGCATAATTCTACTTAATAACACAGACTTGGAAAACAAATGGATGAAATTGAAGAGAATATGAGAGTTGAGGAAGCTCGACTGATTTTTTTTTACCATTGTCGGGATGACTCAGAAAGTAATATTAGAGCTTATGAGGCCCATGTGAATGAAATTCTGAATACTCTTGATCATCATGAAGAAATGTTGAAAGAAAAGTACTCCAGGTTGTCAAAGCAGATAGGAAGCAAGGGTAAAAAGGAAAATACTATGCAGTAGGATGAGCATGTTGTTGTCATTATTTCTAGTTTAGAGGATTTGGCAAGAGTTGAGGAAGGATATGCTAGTGAAGATGAAGGAAATTTTGTTGAATACCGGGTAATGGAAAGTGTATTTAGCTCCACTTAGTCGTTTCTTTTTCACAGTTTTATCTAGTTTTATATGCAAGTTTTTTGCCATCTTTTATTAGGACAGTATGTAAAGGTATACAGTGTTGTAGTAATTGAATCCTCTCTGCATGTAGTAGCAAGTTTTTGTAATTGGACATGTATTTACAATCGTAATTATGTATTGGATGTAACAAGAATATTTCTGAAACTCGAAACTCTCTATTTTTTATGATTTTAATCAACTTTTATATTATCCAACACAACTGTTTAGTTTTAGTTTTAATATATATATATATATATATATATATATAATTTGCAATGAATCCAAGGATTATAATAACACCAAATATATTATCTATACTTAAATATATATGGTGTGCCTATTGACCTTAAGAGCATTTGTAATGTCCCTTCTATGGAAATTTGTTGAATTTTGGCCAATTTTCGAACCTTGGACTAGTGAAACCCAAATTGTCCCAAATGCTCCCAAATGATTTCGAGTTCTGTATGAAGGGGATTGAGAGGTCTTAAGAAACCGTAATGCATCTCTTAGACACTAATACATTCATTAGAAACATTAAGGGCTTGCATTTCTCAAGGAGGAAGGAAGGTGAAAATACTAGGTGAATTCAATGGTTAAAAACCCCTCTAGTCTATGAACTTTTGGGATTCCCAAACATTGTACGACCTTCACTATTTTATGAATATAGGCTTGGATGTGATAGAGGACCTCAAGGGAAAACAAAATGCAGCATTAACTCAGATTTTAGGGTCTGCTATAACTCCCTGTTGAAGCTCGAGGTGTGATGCTGGAATATTTTCCAAGCCACTCAATAGAAGGTGACAACCCAATCTGAAAGGCTTCAAACAAGAGTGGTTCTATCCCCAAATTGTTTGGTGTGACTGACTCCTACGAATATTATGCCTCCGCTGGCACTTATGTGAATTGATCCTGGTGGATCTGTCCTCCTGTGAGGGAAGATCAAAAAGGTGTTTCATGTCTAAGAGAGAGTAGTATTTGCTTAAGGGAAATCTAATTAAGTTAGATCTAGATTAAGAAATAAGTTTTGATGTGCAAAACAATCAAATATGGAATTATGATTAAGTGTTTCACCAGTTGATAAACATATGAACTAGATATGTATTAACCAGCTTTAGACAAAGCAAACAATGACAAGTGAATGATTTTATCTAAAGAATTAAGCACATGTGAGACTGTTATGTTATGCCCTGCTAATTGACAAACTAGCAGCAATGGAACTGTTTATCATTTGCCGAAATAGATAAATGAATTAAACGAATAATTTCATTCAACACATAATAACATCTAAATTGTACGTTAAGACAAATCCAAACCTACAGATCATATGTATTTATAAAATTGCAAAGATAAAACAAAATTGATTAAATAACTAAAGTGAAAAAATCAGCAATTATCAAACAATTTTGACAACTTATACAAAGAAGATGGCAAAGAGAAACTGACTGTAATCCATTAAGCTTGCAAAAAATTACAATGTCTTAATAGAAACAAAGCATCTCCTGTTCTCCTCTGGTGATTTCTTCCTCCCCCACATCCTATGAGATCCCTACCCTTTAAATAATAATTACATTGAACTACGAAGGACAGATCTCCCATAAAACAGGGATTTTCAAAATATTTCTAATCTAACAATGGCCAAGGGAAATTCACCACTTGGCCCATACACCTAACAATTCTTCCACATCAGGATATTTGGCCAATTCGAGTGTTAGATGTGTTTTACATGTGAAATATTCCATCTCATTTTTCTTGATCTTATGCCATGCATGTAGGAAAAGATGGATCTTAATTCCTAAACTTATTGGATTCTTGATTAATTCTTCAACCTATGAAATCTGAATATACTCTAGTTGTTGAATCCGATCCTTGGACTGTGCACACCTGTTATCAACCTGCTCGATTTTCAGCTTGGGTGGACAGGCCTTCTTGATGAGTTCCATGGTTGGAAAATCTAACATGACCATAATGTTGTCAGCTGCATACCATCTCCTGCCACACACTACCTGTTCCTTTTGGATTGTTTCTTCAACAGATTCGCAAGCATGTTCCCATGCATCTAAAGATATTCTAATTCTTCTGAATTTGAAACTGTCTAGAATTGGGATGTCTTCAGGCTTGTCCTTGATGTATCTATGCCAGTCAACCACATCTTCAATAGCTTTGGTTGCTTCTCCCCTTTTATAATTATGCTCTTCAAGGATAATGGAATGCCGCTCAAAGACATTGTGTGTCTCCTGAATGTCATTCAGGGATTCAAATAACTCAGTCAAGAGTTCCTTGTGCTCTTCATTTATTTTAAGGGCCAACTCCTTGAACTATTCTTTGGAAAATATGGAGGAGGGGGCAGATGCCTTGGTCAGTGAATCCTTCAGCTGCTGCTCAAGTAATGTAATTTTCTCAGCATGGCCAATGTTCAACACTTGTGCTTGTTGTAGCTGTTGTTGGAGAGATTCATTCTGTATCTGCAGATATTTCAGCTGACTGTTATGTTCATTTCTCAACTCTTGGAGTTGAGATTCATGTTGTTCCTTAGCTTCAGACTCCTCCTTCCAAAGCTTATGTAGTTCCTGTTGTTTGACCTCAATCTCTTTGTTCAAAGAAGTAACCGAATCATAATTAGCGCCTGCAAAGGATCCCATTGCAACAACAGTTTCCAAGGCCTCTTGCTGCACATATGTGGATGTCTTCTGCCATATGACCTGGTTGGGAATTGGGCCCTGCATAACAGTCCCTCCCCTTTGCCTTTTGGTTCCTCTTTTCACCACAAAATTCTCAGATTTGCTATAGAAATATTCTCACAAAGACACTACAACATCCTCTCCAAAATATGCCACTATGTCTACTATGGAAGTAGACACATCATAAATTGAAACTAAGGGTGGGGTTTGGAAAACAACAGAAGTTGGAATGGGGATATTGATTTGGGTGGTGGAGATGGAAGGTGAAATGATGTTGGAAAATGATGGTAAGGAAGAAGAAGTGGAAGGTGAAATGATGTTGGAAAATGATGGTAAGGAAGAAAAAGTGGAAGGTGGAGAGATGACCTCTAGGAGTGACACAAAGACTGGAACCAGAGGTGGTTCTTGGGGTGAAACATAGATTGGAATGATAGGTGGCTCTACAGATGTAGTGGGAAGTTGAGTTTCAACATCATGTGTAAGTGTGATAGAAATTGGAATCATAACTGGTTCTTCTGAAGTCACAACATGAATCAGTAGTGGTTCAGTTGATATAAGCTCAACAATTATGATCTCAGACAAGGGGATGGCAGATGAAATGATTGGGATATCCAATAACATAGGAGCTGTTGCAGCTATGGCAATGGTAACCTCTGGCAAAGGAAACTCGAGAACATGAGCATCAACATTTGTGTCCCCCAAGGGGTCGGAAGAGGATGAAGTGATAGAAATAACTTCAGGGAAAGTATCAGAAAAGGCAATAGAACATGAAAATTTAGAGGGAAGAGTTTCCTCTTCCTAATCACTGTCGTTAATGTTGAGCACGGTTACCTTAGGAACGGGTTTTTCAACCTTTTGCTTCTTTGTTGGAGTTGTTGCAGCAACAGTTTGAGTTTCCACAACTGAAGTTAGTGCTGCCAACTCTTTCTTCATCTCAGCAGTTGACTGAATCAGAGCATTGATATTTTCCAAAGGCCTGAGTTGTTGTGTGTATTCAACAGAGACCTTGCCCTTGTCATTAGCATGGTAAGTCGGCATCAATGGAGCCTTTGCCTTCTGGGCTTTTTTTTTGCCCTGTCTTTTTGAACTTGATCATCAAGTGACAATTCCATTTTTCTGTAGTTCAAGACCTTATTCTTGAGCTCCTGCTGATACTGAAAGATAAAACTTTGTTCTTCCGGGGAAGAAGATCTGTTCATGACTTCAACAAATGAGTCAGCACCCTGGTAGATGGAATCATCTGGTTCGGTCTGGTGAGTATATTCATTCTTCATGCGCTCCTGTGCAAAATGATTAACTGGAAATGAATTGGGATCATGCATCCTCTTCGGATCCTTCCCAAGCTTAAGAGTAACAATTTTATTACCAAGTAACCAAGCATGGGTTGAATTCTGAATTTTTAAAGGCCCAAGATGTAGTGGGAACTTGGGCCACCCCCTTCTTTTGGCTACAGTGAGTTTGGGAAAGACACCATCAATGATTGTCTGAAAATAAATCTCTTCCAAGAGAAGTCTGCCTGGAACAATCCTGGGAAAGATATGTGCAGTGTTGCTACCCCAAATTCTGACATAAGAAAAATATTCTCCTATGTACTAGTCACCCACAGTGGAGACCAGTGCCTTAGCATATTCAGAAAAATTGGGAGAATTTTCCTTGAAAATAATCAGATGAATTGTACCAATAAAATGATAAAAAATATCATATATCATAGGCATGAAATTGCCTTCCCATAATGCAGAGAAGTAGATATGCACATGAGGTGCTGACAAGGTCCAGTTCCATCCCATGGAGGGAAATTGAAAAGCAAAACATAAGATATCCATGATGTATGATGAATAAAAGAATGGAGGCCTTCTAGAGGTTGGGGTCTTCTGGTACTTCTCAATATCTCCCTTGATCTCCACTGATAGAACTTGAGCCCAGTTGAAAGACTCCCCTGTAGTGAGTACATGATGAGCAAGGGGTTCCCATTTAGCCTTGAATACAGAGCAATCCAACAACCCATATAATTGGCAAAGCATGGCTTCTAGTAAAGAGAACAACTCTTTGAACCGGGATATAGGGTAGGATTTATCAGCCTTGGGCGTGAAGCTTTCCGAGTTAGTCATCCAGGATTTTATCATTTCATTGAAATTGAATTGGGTATTGGCAGTTTCCACGAATTTGGCATTTAGCAATTGGTCGAGTTCTCTTAGGGCATAAGCCCTAGCGAATGCTTCAGGCCGAAAGAAAGTTAACTGTGCCCCATATTTTTCATTGAAAGAGCGGTCCTGAGGACTGGCGTGGTCTATTATCCATTTAATGGCATCTGTATAAGGCATAAGGGCTAGTCTAGCCGCAATGGCATGTAATTGAGAGTGGCTAATGTTTTTGTAAAAGGACTGGTTTTGCTGGAATTTCGAAAGGTCATTATTATCGAAAATGGAATATATACGGGACCAGTCCAAGTGAAGAGTCTCAGACACTCTGCCACTAGTATCGGAAAGAATGCCACTATTTGGGTCCTTGTTTTTGAGTTCCCTCAAGGCAGTCTTCGAACGGGTGTTCTTCGACATATTTGGAAAAAAGTTTAAGGAAATCTGATAAATAAGCAAAAAACAATTAATATAAATGATTTGAACCTTGAATTATCATAAAATCATAACAAAGAGTGTCAGAAACCAACCTGAGCTAAAGACGAATGAAAATTGGGAGGACTGGTAAGAAATCCATAGTAAATTCTTCGCCTATGTGGAATTTGTAATTTCGAAAATGTTAGAAAAATCATGGAAATTTGAAATATTTATGCAACGATGAAATAAATTTGGATTGTAGAATTCAAAGAAAAACAACGGCTAAGATTAAGTGATGAAAGGCGGAAAAGGGAATGTGGGAGCAGATTTTTTGTAATTTTAATTTTTGGTTTCCGCAATCCGCAATGCGGGTTGCGGAGATGCAAGTTTGAAATTTTTAATTATTTTGGTACTTCTGCAATCCGCAATGGAAAGATGGAGCGACGAGAAGCTAAGGGTGAAATCAATCTTCCAAAATCCGCAATGCGGATTGCGGGTTGCGGGTTTTCATTTTCTTCCGCTTATTAAGGTTTCCGATTTCCGCAATCCACAATGCAGGTTGCGGGTTTCGGAAACGTAAATGTTTATTCACAATGAAAAAGTGTTTTATGCATTCCGTAATCCGCATTTGCGAGTTGCGGAAAGGAAAATTCATTTTTATTTAACTTAAATGACTTCCGCATTCCGCTATCCGCATTTGCGGTTTTCGGATTGCGGAAAGGAGAAATTTATTCTCCAAAAATTTATGACTTCCGCAATCCTCAATGGTTGTGGAAAGGACGAAATTTCAATAAAAAACAAGTTTTCCGCAATTTTCAAAACGCACCAAGGAAAGATTTTTTTAGTAAATTTTATTCATTCCAAAGCATGAGAATATGAAAAAAACAATGACAACAATAAAAAACACCCCAAAAATGGATCAAGTTACCTTCAAAAATACTAGTGGAGCTCCCATTTTAATCAATAAAAATGGGATCTGTTGTACCTATAACACTCCCATAAAACAACATGTTGTAAGACATTGAAATTGTGAGAAATTTGTTAACAATGGACATGATATTTGTGGCACAATATTTAATAAAAAATTAATGGATATGCACATCAAATTTTGGTCATAAATATTACATCATATTCATCTCTAAACATCAACAAAAACTCAGAAAAAATCTAATCTAAAATAGATACAAAATCACTCCAAAACTCCTTGTGAAGATAGAGGGGAAACTAGCTCGAATCAAGAGTTTGTTTGGAAATATTACATGAAAGGTATGGTATTTCAAGCTATGGCTCCAAAGTGAAGCTTATTACAGAGACATACATCAGATAAAACAACCATGGATTCAATAAATCATCCTTTACAAATACTACACAACTATGAGTGCGCCATCAATAGTAGAATATGGACATTGAGAGAAGATTGAGAAGAGATAGTGAAGAAATAAATGGTAAATGATACCGAACTGAAAAGGGACTCAAACCTGAATAAAAAAACCTTTATTAATCTATGATAATAGTTTGAATTGCCTCTCCTCCAACCAAATTGGACAATAATATTTCTCCTTCGAAATTGGTTCAATGGCAGGGAGGATGAACATCCATCGTGCAAGGACAAGTTAAGCTCTCCAAGAGTGCAAAAAAAAAATGATCCAAAAAATGATCTCATTTGTCATCCTCCTATTTTATTAACCTCATTTGGACTCATGAGGTATAATTTCCTCCAAGAGACTTCACTCAACTCGAATTAGTGATAGATTCTCTCATGAGACACTTGTCCACTTCTTCCTTGAATTCCTCTTTCCCCCAATTCAAATTGGGAATATTGGCTGACCATAACTCCCTCTATGCACCCTATTGGTGGCTACTTTTAGCTCTGATATGTCAGATGTGTTCTAGGTATGAAACCAGGTCTGAATTTGTCATATTTGTCATAGATTCCTTCATCATTGTTGTCATAGATGCCATGGAATCTAGATACAAGTGTCACAATGCCTCTTCCTCTTCATTGGGAGTTACTCTTCCACTCTAATTCGACCCTCCTAGATTATTGAAATTAATATTGCCTCTTCATATCCCCCAAGTACGTTACCCTCCACCTTGGACTCAAATTGGTGAGAGAATGATGCCAAATGTACTGGGGAATCTTGCCACATGTGGGACCCACACCCTCTTATGCGCCCTCGTGACCAAATGCCACCTTATTTTTCTTTTATTATCATTTATTTCACCCAATTAATGTGAATTTGTAATTATAAGGTCATTTTGGGTCTTGTATCTCCCTTATTACAAATTTTGATGCTTCCACCCCGAACCTAGAGAGCTAGAAAGTTAGTGGATTTTTTCCTCCATGATAGTTTATTGGGATGGGGACATTAAAAACTTTGAATTGGGAATTTCCTATTCATGTGACCTACCTTGTCCTTTTGGATCTAATTTTACATTATTACTAACTTGGACATCATGCTTGGAAATTGTTTGATCCTTAGCACCATTTTGACAAACTATCATGGACATGGCCAAGTGGCTTAGGCCATTGTGGTCCAATGCAGAATTTGGGGATATGATAACATTGTTAAACATTTAAAAAACAATCCTACGTTTTCAGTGCATTGGTAATATCTCAAAGCATCAATGGTAGTGCTTATTGATATTACCCACACATCATTTAACATGGAAAAATTTAATGGTTAAAAAAATCCTATTGGTGCATTTGGTATGTACAAAGGCACTAAGAATAATGCATTCATACATTTCATAGAACACTATTAAAGTTCCGGTGATATTTTATTTAAAAACCTTGTAGTTTGCAGAACATAAAATATGTATAACAAATCTTTCATTTTTATGATGCCTTTTGTAATATCTATAGACGTCACTGGCGATGCTTCTTGATATTATAAATGCATTATTTATTACCTTTTTTCATAACTAAAATAGAACTTATCGGTGTGATATTTAATGTACGAATGCACCGTTACTAGTGCCTACATACATAAGAAGTGCATTGTTTTTTTTAAGTAAGAAGAACTTTATATTATATCCATTTAATAAAAAAGCAGTACATAGCAGTGAGGAGGTTACTGGATCGAACCTCTTGGACCATAAACATAAACATAGCTAAATCTTGTAAGTCCTAGGGATTGTATGGACAACCGACATGACTAAGGACATATTACATAGTATAATGGGGACCATCCCAATCACAATTCCAGACAAAAAAAAAACAGACTCTGCAAATCTATTATCATGACCAAAAAACAAAATCTAGGGCCTACCCAACCTATGGACTAGAATGGCCTTCAAATTCCTCATTCTACGTGACCGGGAGAAGCTAGAGAGGCACACCCAACATAACCACATCTTATGGAGAAGTGGAGCACATATTTTTAACCATATCTGGAGCATCCATGGCATAAACAATTGCATCCAGACGATAATTAAATTGGTCCTTCTTGAAATCCAAATTATGGATAACACAATGAGATTCAAAGATGAGATCCCATTGTGCCTCCGTCAAACCATCCTTTGAATCCATATGATGATCATTTTCCCACCTGAAAGCATCACCTTCAATGTGTCATTTGCTACACTCTGTTGAACCCGCCTATTGTCTTCAACAGTTATAACATGGGCTGGAAATAGAGGTGTCCTAGGATGAAAGCCCATTTGGAATTCCTATGTTTCTCGATCAATTCAATGGTATTGGAGATACTGGACAATGAGAATGATCACACCCTGGATATCTCATAGTACTTGTATGCATGGATGGACTAGCGAGGGTGTGTGAATATCATATTTAGAGAGGATGAGACAATATGCTAAAGGTAATATTATCACTATGTTTTAATTAATCTAGTTGCATATTTTGTTGTCTTATTTAATACAGATGTAATTTATTGTAACAATTTGTTTAAATTGTATAATTATTGTTTTCTACTATTACAATAAATTACATTTACAATTTATATGCCTACCAACATATGTGCCAATATATGTAAAATAGTATACAACAATAATTATAAAATTTAAACAAAATGTTACAATAAATTACATATGCATTAAGTAAAACAAAAAAATGCAACCGCCTCCCCAACATGATGAGGATATGGGTGAGGTTAATGAGATTCTTCAGGTGCAAATACTTCTCATGCTATGCATGTCAGAATGCATATTATGTTAGGAGGTGATAGATCTTATATGTGCACTAATGGCTCACCACAGAGTAGTCATTACACGAGCTAGGAAGATCACATGGGACCCTAAACTTGGACCCAAGGTGACCCTTACCTGTAACATGATGTCATTGATGCATCATGTAGTTGGTGCCCTCAACCTTCCCAAGAAGTTGAGGGCTCACCAATAGATTTCTACGAATTTTTATACTAAGGATGGTGATCCTCCTCCACCTCCAAGATAAAATTGAACACCATCTCCTTCACAAGCGTACTGACCACCACCACATCCTCCAGTATCGTATCGAACACCATATCCTCCTCTAGTATCATATCGACCACCATCTCCTCCTGCAGTCCTAAATGAACTGCCATATTCAACTCGTGTCCTGGACCAACTACCATATCCTCCTCTAGTCTCGGATCAACCATCATCTCTCACTCCATTCCTGGACTGACCACCATCTCCTCCTTCAACAATGGATTGACCAACATCTTCTCTAATAGCAACTGATCAACTAGTTGCTACATTGACTATATTTTTCATTGATGCTTTAGACACTATCGTCGAATCAAATGATATAGTTTATGGTGTAGAGATATATCAAGTTCTACATTCTACATTATTATCTAGTGAAGGTATTGATGCATCCAACTCTAGTGGTGGAGGTATTGATTCCTCTAGCTCTATTGGTGGACCTAGCTTACAACATATGTTGCCATGTGTATATTTGATTGTTGCGATGTATATTTCACATGTATATTTGACATTTATATTGAACTTGAGATGCATATTTGACATATATTGATTTTGGTGTTATAGTTCATATATTTTATATCAAGTTGATGTTGTTTTATTTATAAATTGTATTATATGTATGTTAATGTTTTATATTATTAATGCTTTCTTTAAAAAAAAAATTAAGGTTTATTATTCATTTAAATTTGGGTTGTCATATTTGACATATTTGAGATGTATATATGACTTATATATTGATTTTGATATTATCGTTCATGTATATTTTGCAGTTTCATATCATGCTTGGTGTTGATGTTGTTTGATCTATAAAATATAAAATGTATTGTGTATGTTAATGATTAACATTATTGATTTCTTTGTTTTTAAATCAAAATTGATATGTATCACTCATTTAAATTTGAGATGTCATATAATGTTTAGCTCTAGTTATAATCATTAATGCCATTTTTTAACTGCGATTATTTAATTTAATATAATTATATAATGTTTAACCATTTTCCAAGGTGAATTCTTTGTTGTGCAATAATATACAATATCGTGATTAAACACGTTTACAAACTTTATTAAATGATTCAATACTTGTTTAATATTTTGAATTGTTCTTTTATTAAATTATGTCCTTTAAATTTATTTTTCAATATTATTATTAAAATTTCATTATTTTTTATAAAATTAAAATTATTATAATTAAATCCAACAAAATAATTATTCCTCCAATTTTATTTTATATAGTGTAAGATCATACTAAAACTAATTCTTAATATTAGCAAGTCTTTTATAAAGTTATTTTGAACCCATTTAAGGGGGTAATGATAGAAAAATTGGTCTTCATTATTTTCTTCCTTGAAATTAAAAATATCTCATTTAAATTAAAAATATCTCATTTAAAAGATATAGTCATACATTTATCAACATAGTTAATTATTTTAATGAGTTTCATGTAATTAGCCATAAAAACAACAAAAATTTACAACCATTATTACAACATGGATTATAGCACATTAATGGTATTTGCAATGCATTCATTTATATGATTATGATATTGTATACCATTCCATGCACTTCATTTTCATTAAGTGAGGTGTATAATAAAAACAAATGGGGAATGATGATAATGTTCACTTTAACCTAAAATCCATCTAATTTAACACACAAAACATTAATATTAAGCATGAGAAGGATTATAAAATCCACTTTAACCTAACTTCTCTCATTGCAATATAACATTTAGCACATAAAAAGTTTTTACAAAACATGTTTTTGGTGTATCTTGTTGAGTATGTATCAAACATATTTTGATTATTTTATATGCTTTTGCACATAAAATATGCTTGCACTCAGTCCACTACTTAATTAGTGTTATTGCAGAAAGACAAAGATGCTTGCACACATAAAAGACTTAGAGTATGTATCAAATTCATCTTGATTATTTTATATGATTTTTGCACATAAAATATTGTTGTATTCAATCCACTACTTACTAAGTGTTATTGCAGAAAACTATGATGTTCTCTTTTTATTTTTTCTTTTTCTTTGTAAGCTACTTGTGACCCTTCTATTACTCAATAAAAATACATAATATACAAACAATCCTTTGTATGGCTTGCCACAAGGCAAACTTGGCCAACCACATGGGATATAGTTAGTTTTGCGTCAAATCCATAATCCAAAAAAGCAAAAAATTGAGCGAGGAGGGGGAGGCATACCCGAAAGAAAAAGAAAACTAGTGCCTCCCCCTCTTGTTTATACCAAACATTCTATGAGCATCTATCATAACTGAGAAACAATAGTGGTAGTCACATATATCAATACTAACAACTAATGGAAGGTAGTAAAAAACAAACCAAACATCACTAAACTTGATGAATCACATCTGAGGAGATGGAGATAGGAGTAGAAGCCATGTCACCATAGATCTCCTCTAACTAGAGAAAGGTGTCCATAACTTCTGTGAGAAGCTCTAATTTGTTATGGAGATCCTCAATGCTATCTCTCATAGACTATATTTCCAATCGAATTCCCTCTCGCAAATGATCATGTTTCATCAAATCCTTCCCCAGGAACATCTTCATTAACCAGTGTGGATCAGTTCTAGTTCTTTTATCCTTCTCTTCCACGGTCAAAGAGGAAAATTGCATCGTCACCTCATGAATTTATTGATGAATAGGGAAATGAATGTCAAAATTGAAGAATTTCACATAGTACTTTGACCTCTGGATACTCCCCCCCTTATACATTTCATTCACTCTTTGATGAGGCAACATTGCGTCTTGGCCTCTAGAAGTTTTCAAACAAACTTAAGACCAGGGAGGCGCTCTATACTTCACCTAGAGGAAATGAAAAACCATTTCTTGCTCTCCCTTTATCCTTAACCATCGATCCTACGATAAGAATTGAGTTTTTCAGCTTCCATGTATCCTGAATATACTTGGAACCTCGATACCTGGTGCAAGTGATGGCCACTACTATCCAAAAATGCTCCCTGCGTTATATATATGGTGAATGAACTAAGGGTATATGATTGAGTGTCACTTCTTAAATATGGAAATCAAATTCATTAAAAACCATTCCAGATTCTACCACCAATGCTCTACTTATATGAATTGACATGTGGCCAGTAGACTCAACGTGGACACCTGCATTCAGAGGGGGGGAGATCCTTGCTGCTGAGAATATTACAATTTTATTTCAACAATCCATCCTCTAAGGTTTCCCATGAAAGGTCCAAACAACTATTTTTTTTATTAACCCCTTCACTCACCATACAATTAGATATTTGGTTGGCAATTCTATGCATATGCTCAAGGATGATGACAGCAAGTTGAGGAAGAACATATGCTTATAATAAAATTACAATGTCTTCTAGTCTCTAGTTATGTACAGGTTTCCTTATCGGGGTACTATTATGGAGATGCTTTGTCATTCCTATCATAATATTTGAATCTCCCTCAATTATGACTTTTGAATATCCATTCATTTTTGCAATTATGAGGCTTTGTAGCAATGCATAAAATTTTGTAGTGTTGTTTCTATCTACTCCTAAATAACCAAAGTGTAGCCATATAATATTTCCTTGTTCATCACTAAATCCTCATCCAAAGTCGGAAAGCCCAGGATTACCTTTTGATGCCCATCAAAGTTTAGTTGTGTAAATCCCAAAGGTGGAGGAGACCATATATCAGGCTAGGAGGCAACACCTTTCTTATCCATTGCAGGAACAAGATTTAGAGAGGAAGAAAATCCCAAGACTAAAGAATGATTTTCTCTTTTGCATTCAATGGAATATCTTGGCCATCCATACCTTCAGTTGCAAGATCTTCTTGATATATTGCTTGGTTCTAAGCCAAATTTGTTAAGTATCCTTGTATTGATCCTTAAATATTTTATGGTTCCTCTTTTTCCATACTTCCCAAACTAGAAACTCATGGAATAACTACCAAATTTTGTTTAATAAGGATTAGACAAGGGATTGACTCTCCATCGATCAATGGTACCCATTATATTTCCTCTTTCCCTATTTGATTGTATGAATAGAAGAGCTCCCTTATCCCAAAGTTCCAAGGAGAAGTTGTAGGAGTCAAGAAGATGATCTATTGATCTTTGCAAAGATAACATAAGGATGGTCCCTCAAATCCTTGATTTATAAGATTATCCTAGAAGAGGATTCTCTTACAAATAATGAGCTAAAGGAAGGTTAACACTTTTGGCAAGAGATCAAATGACCAAATCTGAGTCCAAATGTGTTCTTTTAGTAAATCTTGGTGGCCAAGTTGTTAACACCCAAAAAAGGCTCACTAGCTCATCTCCCTAGCCATATCACCCATTTGTTCATTTTTCCTACCATTTTAACCTTCAAAACCTCAAAAAACCTTCAAATGGTCACCAAAAAGGCCAAAATCAATCTTTTTCTCCTCAAAATAATTAAATTTCCTCAAAAAATGCCAAAAACCCTCCAAAAGGGCCCAAAGTTCCCAAAAATCAAATAAAAAGGGAATACAATTCAAAAATTAATTCAAAAATGAAAAAGGAGGGAAAGAAACCCTAAACCATTTACCAATACCATTGGTTGCCCAAAACCATGGGTCAATACTCCATCACCCAAAATATCTATAAAAAGGTGATGGAGGCCCCCTATTATTCATCCACATTCTAACCTATCCTTATGCTACCAAAATCACTCCTGAAACCCTAGCCATCCATTTGAGCTAGCTTTCACCACTTGAGTGCCCCTTTGGCCAACCATCTTAGCATTTGGAGAGGAGAAGAAGACCTTGGAGCACTAGAGCATCTCGTCCCTATGGCTGCAAAAGCTCCACCAACCTCACCATTGAGGTAAAATTTCATGTAAAACTCCATTTTCATCTAATGAAAAGATGTCAATCTCTTGTATATCTGTTTTGCATGGAAAATCTATGAATGTTTACTGTTTACTGTTTCTTACTACAAATTTATTTTACAAATGCCCATGAACATGTTTAGATTTAGTTTTTATTTCTGTCATTTATTTTAGATTTATTTTTAATGTTTTTGAACTGCTACTAAGGAGTCCATTCTCCTTAGTAGGTGCTCATTTGCACAAGCTAGGGTGAAAACCATAGCTACACAAATACCAATTGATAAGCCTCTTGAAGGGTAAAAATGCCTTTGGATATGTAGCCCCACCTTATTCTATCATGTCCTTGTTTCACCTTTATTTGTCTTGTGTAGTTCTTCCCATAGTGCTATGGAATCCCCATTGGTAAAGGAAACTGACCATCTACTAAGTGGAAGCCAAGAGTGACTTGATGAGTCCTGAACATTATGGTTCTAATAGTGACACACCCTATTGAGCGAGAGGCTATTGTGGGTCGCTTGGGTGGCGGGAAGAGTGTGCATGTGACTTAATTTTGGTAGTTGTTGCCAAGAGTCTTCCCAAAAAAGAGATGTTGTCCCATCTCTGATTTCTAAAAAAAATGGTGTTGCATTAACTCTTTATTTTTCCATGTTGTGTTCTAGATCAAAGAACTTATTTGAAGGCCTATCATTATTATGAGACTCTATTTGGGTATATTATGTGCACATTTCAAGTTCTAAATTTGAGCCCATGGTTATTTTTCTTGAGTTATCCACTGCCACTATATCTTAGCTCCTCAAACTTCATTGCTTGCTTTAGGGTCTTTGAGGCCAAGGCCTCCTGCGAGTTTGGGAAGATAGAGTTTCCCCTATCTAAACAAGCTTCCATTTTCATTGATTTTGTTTGTTGTTCCATAAAAAGTTCCTCTGTAAATTTATGATGGATTTGAGAACATATTTCAGGGCTTCCATAACATAGAATAGGTATAAAGGCATATATTGAATGAAAAATTTGACTAAGATGAGGAGACCAACCAGGGTAAGGGAGTGAAAGGTCCAACAGGAGAGTCCTTTTTCCATTCTTGAGAGGAGGTCTTCCGAAGAAGCATTCTTAATAGAGGAATCAATGAGAGGAGTGACTTGGTATTTGGATGGAAGATATATTCAATGGAAGCCAAGAATATAGGAGATATTTCTTTGAAAATACAAGCAATATTAAATAAGAATATCTAAGATTTGTCGAGATTAATAGTAGTTCCATAAGCCACCAAGAAGAGATTTAGAATCTGATTGAAAGCACATGCCTCTTTGACCAAAGAATGTCCCATAAGAAGGGTATATTGCTAGTGGGTTTGAATGAGCTCATTGCTATGTAATCGTAATCCTCTAATATTCCCAAAGTTAATGTTGGCTTTGATATTATGACCTAAGCCTTTATCCATAAGAATAAAGAGGAAGGGTGAAAGATGGCCACCTTGTTAAATACCCCTAGAGGGAGATAAGTTTATTGAAAGAGTGCCATTAATAAGTATGGAAAATCAAGTTGACAATGTCAAGGAAATGATTCATTTGATCCAAATAACATCAAGGCTAAAGGAGATGAGAGTTTGTCCAATGTATTGCCAACTTAGTGTGTTAAAATATTTGAACATATCAAGCTTAATGAGCATACCCTTTTTTTTGGTCACCTTGACGGAGTAGATTACTTCATGTGCAAGGATAATACCATCGAGTGTTTGACACCCTTCAACATACCCATATTTATCCAAAGAAATCAACATTTGGATAAGAGGCTTGGGTTGGTTGGCTATCACTTTAGTAATCATTTTATAAGTTACATTACAAAGTGAGATAGGATGATACTTACTTGGATATTCTGCTCTAACTTCTTTTGGGATCAATGCTAAGAAGGTGGAATTAAGATCTAGTAATACCCCTACTGACCAACATGATTTTTCCACAATATCCCACACCTCTTGCTTTACAACATGCCATCAATGATGAAAAAAGTATGAAGTGAAGTCGTTTGGACATGGAGATTTACCATCAGCCATGTTCATGATTTCCAATTCAACCTCATTCATTTATATGGGCCTCATACGAATTTCATTATGTTCTTGAGTAACTAGTTGGAGGATGTTTTAATTGATTCTACGAATTGCATCCATTCGATCTAGATTTGGTTCCTTTGGTATCCTTCATAGACACAATTTTTTTATGTTATCTATGTTGCACCATTGAGTTGTGGAATAATTTCGTGTTTCTTCCCCCTATTTAAGCCATTTCACTTGAGATTTTTGCATCCAAAGGATTTCTTCCTGCTTATGTCTTTCTTCCAGTAGAGTTTGGATGCCCATTTCTTCCTTTGAGATCTCTAGAGTACGACCATTAAGGATCATCTCCTATTGGACATTCACAATTTTTTCCTCTATAACCTTTTTATCCTAGAATATATTCTCAAACACTTCTTTATTCCATTTTTTTCAGCTGGCCCTTTCAATACTTTAATTTTTGTTGAAATCTAAAAATAATGATGCCTCTTGGAGGATCAAAAACCAACCACCAACAATGAATATTGTTCTAAAAATCTAGATGAACTAACCAAATTTTTTCAAATCTAAATGATCATCATTGGGGATAGCAATTTCATTCCATTGGAGGCATATCGGCGAATGATCAAACCTTGTTAATGACATGATGGATGTTTCTATCTCTCCCCCATATGTTAAAATTGGTTATGAGATTAAAAATTGATCCATCCTGGAAGTAACTTGATGCTCACCTCCTCTTTTATTCTTCTAAGTGAATATGCCATTTGGAGTTTCCATATCTATCAACTTCAACTGGTCAATGAGCTCTTTGAAGAGGGTACTATGTCTTTCAAGTTGTCGATGTCCTCCTTTTTTTCCCAATATGGTTGAGATCATGTTAAAATCCCCACTTACGATCCAATGTTGATTTCCTACTAGCTTCCCCAACCATTGGAGAGTATTTAAGAAGAGGATCTTTTGAGGTATAGTCTACGGCCCATATACATTTGTTATCATGTCTCTAATATATGTGTCAATAACATGGAAACTTGTTGTTATTGACCTAGCTGTGATGATGAATTTCTCTAAGGTGATATTTGTCGGATCCTAGAGAATCACTAGACCTCCTACTACTCCTATTGCATTGATTGCTACTGATTGAATGCCCTTCCAAAATCGAGAGACTATGGTAGATAAGACTTCACTAGAGCACTTGGTTTCTTGCAACATGAAGATTGGCAATTTTTCCACAAGGATTTGTTTTTCAATAACATATGCTTGGGAGTTTTATTCATACCTTTAACATTCCATGAGATGGATCTCAATGAGAACTTGGGAGGAGAGAGGAAAATATCTATGTAATCTGACCATATTTACCCGAATCCACTAGTTGTTTGTTGACCCCATCTATCCACATATTAATTTTCCTTCCTCTTTTTTTATCCCCTCTGCTACTTCATTTTTTATCTTTAATAATCATTGTCTTAATCCCTAGAGTTTCCTTGGGTGCTGATTTTAGAAGGGCTTCTTTAAAAAGTTGCAATTGTTCCGCCATGATGGATTTGGGATTATTTCATTTGCATGCATCTTCTATCCCCTTCAGATCTATCTCTCCCAACTTCATTTCATCTCCCTCCTTTACTATTATAGTTTCCTCTCTTTCCTTTCCTTTCAACTTAGGGGTTTGCTGAATTTTTGAATAAGATTCCTCTATTATTTGCACGTTTACTGCTCATTGACTAATAGATTTGTTGAAGAATATGTTTGTTCCCATGGATTAGTCTAGCTGGGCTTCCCAACATTTTTCCCTTCAACATTCTCCGGTATATTATTCAAGATTTCAAAGTTGTTGTTGTTATGAGTTCATTTTGGTTGCCTTTGGATGACTTGATTTCTTAGCTATTTCCTCTTTCTAATTACTTTTACAAAACCCTCAACATCTTTCCCTTTTGTTGGCTTTAAGGGTTGAGGAGGGGAATTTAAAGGGAAGTTTATGAAAATATGTATGTGCTCATGGCATTTGTGACATCAGAAGGGGATGTGCTCATAATCTATTGTCCGGATCCAATATGAATCTTCATGGGTAAGACAAATCACTTCTAGAAATGCTTTAGAAATGTTTATAGACACAAAATATGAGAATATGAAGCATATTGGCCTATTTTGGTGACCTTTGATCCCTAAAAAGAGAGCCTAAAGTATTTCATATCCCTTCTAGAGTTTCAATTTTTCAATATTCCAAAGGAAGGGAATAAAGTCAAGTACACATTGGGGCTGAGGTAAATACTTCCTTCTTTGGGATGAAATTCTCCGTCCAAAATCTAAGATATAAACCTGCAAAATTGAAGAAGTACGAGCCATTATCAAAGATTTGGTCTTTCTCTTCCAAGCTTGTTAAAATAACTATGAAGAAACCTTTAGAACCCAATTTGAGGTCATAAGGTCCTTTTTGCTTCCATTAGGTATTGTTCCACTAAATCAAAGCTTTCTCTATCAAACATATCCCAATAAATTTTCCAATTATCACATAATAATTCATAAATTGGATGTTTTGATTTATTCTGGGTGAAGTGATTTGGTATCTCAGCGTGGATGCAACTTTTGGAATGCATTAGCCTAGGAGCCTATTATTCTTCCTCTATGTATTGTCGACCTTGGATGAACTGGATTGTTTATTCTTGGGGTATGAAGATCACACCCATCATGTTCCTTTTTCCTCTAAGGTAGCACTTGACTTCGCAAATATGTTGATATTCAAAGTTGAAGAAATATTTTAGTGGGGATTTTCCACAACTGTCACTAGGGAGGGATCCCCCCCGAAGATGCCATTGTTGTGAATAGATCAATCGTCGATCCTAGTTAGAGCCTCTCACAAAGATGAAAAATATGTTAAATGAAACCCTAACCATAAAAACAATAACATAATAACTCATTTTCCTTTCAGTATAATGTCATTACAAATTTTGAAGGACATGGGGGTGGGCTTTGATCCACTTTTATGTGCACAAGTCACGATATCATTTAATATAATCTCTTTGGGTGCAACCACATGTTTGAATACTACCTCAAGGTGACCCCATGGCTTCAACATATGCCCTCATGGGGATTGAACCTTGTCCATTGCTGAAAAAATCCTCACTCTTCAGCAATGGATCCAACCCCTTTGGGCGATGTCCTCTTTTGGTTTGACATTTGACATTATCATACTTATGTTATTATTTGAGGGCATCCTAGTTTTAAGGGTAACATGGTTAATTAACATATACTTGATGATTAATGAAATTTATGTTGTGGAAATATGAAAATGATTAAAACTAATATGTTGTGGTGATTAATTATCAATGATAGGTAAGATAGTTGATAATTCATTGTATTACATGGCATGATAGATATGATTTGTGATTGAAGAGACTTAGATGAATGTTTATCTTAAGATTAACATATTAAATTAAATGATTGATTGTGTCATGTAAGATTAAGATACTATTAATGATTGCCAAATGTTATAGGAAAAACAAAAGTGTGCATAGATATCAGATTGAATCAAAATGGGTAGACTATGGACTGAGTCCAGACATAAGGATTTGTTATATATACATGTTTCAATTATGTAGACTATTTTATTGGGTTATTTGAAGTGTTGGTCTGAATGTGCGTAGAGATAGGAAATAGTTTGCAATTAACCTACACATGGGAAATGGGACTGTATGAAATGTACATGAATATCATTGTGGGAGAGGCAAAGGAGTCCATGTTCCTACCTACATAAATTCATTCTATGTGATGGGTTGAACAATGTATGTTATTTTTCCCTGCAAATTACATGATGTCGTGAGGGGAGATTGCGGATTTGGTCACTTGTGTGGATTGACTTAGGGGTGTGCAATACGATGTCGACCTTATTTCTCAGTGACCATTAGTCTCTCAACAAGGTAGGAAATATAATCCCCCACCATTAAAGAATAAATACTTAAGGGAAGGTAGGAACATGACAACATTGATATTAAATACACATAATGCAAATATTGAGAAAGGTATCCTTTAGATGATATACTTTAAAATAATTTGAGAAAATTAAATGAAGTGCATTAGTGCTTTGTAGTTGATTGTGGCGAATAACCATTTTTTTAATTTAAAAAGGAATTACTTGTGCATATAGGGGTAGATGAATAATATGCATTAAGCAATTAAATAAAATTATTTTTTCCATTGGTTGGAATAAGTGGCTTGATCCATAAAACCAATAAAATGAAACCTTAAGCTAGAGAGCTCACACCCTTTTGTATCAAGCTAAAATTTGTTTATTGGTAAATTGTTGAGAGTTTGGCCTTGAGATATTGATTGTTGGAAGTGGGGTACTTCACATGCATGTTCAAGATGCACTTTATTCTTTCTAGAATGGTAGTTTTCATTCGATTCCATTGCAACTTGAGGGTTTTTGGGAAGAAGAGAACCCATTTGAGAGTTGTAGGGTGGTTAACTAGTATGCTCTTCGATAAAATGACAAAGCAAGATAGAAATTTAAAGTCTTGAAGAGATGAAAGAACTCGTTACAAGCCGTGACCATTGTTGCAGCTGTCCATTATCAAGAAACCTTTGACAATTTGGAGATGGGAGTATTTTTGGGAAGAAGAGAACCCATTTGAGAGTTGTAGGGTGGTTAACTAGTAGGATCTTCGACAAATTGACAAAGCAAGCTAGAAATTTAAAGTCTTGACGAGATGAAAGAACTTGTTACAAGTGACCATTATTGCAACCGTCCATTATCAAGAAACCTTTGACAACTTGGAGATGGGAGTAAAATGTTCTTGGTGGAAACTCAAATGGGGAATTATAAAGTTATTGTTCTTGTATTAAAGATCAGTTTTATACAAGTATTTTCCCTTTCTTTAGAAATCCATAATTCTTCCACTCATCATTATTATAAATTGTTATTTGTTTGCTAACCTGTGTGTCATTCATCAACAATAACCCTCAAACTTAATTATTTGTTGGTATCCATAGAGTTGACTCTGTCTCTCTCTATATGGAGGTAATCCTCAATTTAAAACCATAAAATTTATTTACATGTATGTAAATAATTATAATTTCAAACTACAGTTATGTTTTGTAGCCTCTTAATAACATCAGTGTACATTGGATTATAAGTTACTTTAAATAACATATAATGCAAACAAGAAATTTCAATTTATGTATCATAATTCTACGACATTGCTATTTGTTTTAATATACTACACATGACAACTCACTACATTTATTATCCATACATCTCGATTCTTTCCATGATGTGATTGAATATATATATATATCCAACTCTCCAAGATTAACTCATTAAGAATTACTTAGTGTTCCGGTAGAGACTATATAACCGAGTTAGGTTGATGGACTTTTATGTACTGCAAAAAGGGTTTAATTTAATATACTATCACATCGACTTAACTTGTGGCTGATGAACATTGATAAGTCACAAGTTAATTGTCGTGAACAAGTTATTGGTTACTTGTTCTCCATGATTAGTTGTAATTACATGTTGTCTATACCTACCTGTTACCTTCTTTAGTTAAATGGGTGGTCTATCACTACTTGTTATCCATGCATGAGCTAAGGGTTATTTTTTATATTTCTATTTTTTATAATTGTTTATTTGGAATTTTGAACGATGCCCATAAAATCAATCTAGACAGTACACTTGTTTCATCCTCATTCAATCTAGGAAAAACATAGATGGTATTCCACCCCAAATTCTAAGATATAAACACCTATAAGTGTAAATAAATAAAATAGTATCACCAGCTGTATTATGTGGATGCGGTAGTTGTGAAAAATTGTCTCCGATTCTTGAATGACTTGTAAGTTGTAACTATAATATATATGTAGAGGCACATGGTACAATAATTATCCCACTTCAATCAAGCATATGATTATACTAATAGATGTCATTATCATTGTAAACCTGAAACACACTAGTTGGTTGACCGCCAATGCCATACAAGCTCTCGTAGTTTTAACAACTGCATATTATATATCTTGATTTCTTGATAATGTGGCCTCCATGTCTTTACATGTTGATCCCATCTGTTGGTTTATTCCTTGCGGTTTGCTTCATCAGCTTTCTATAGATAGCCTGAATTACAGGGGTAATTGGAGGGTTTTTAGACATGGAAGTACTGGGTTTTCAAGGTTTTTCGGTCGAATCTACGGTTTTCAGAGATGGCGGTCTCTTCACCTACCTAGGATTTTTCATTGGTGGAAGAGGTGGTTCTTTGGACAACACCTAGTTAGGGAGTGCCCTCTTCAGGGGGTATTTTCTTCTCGGATGAGGAGTTTTTGGAGATTTGTGTAGGAAGGGTTCCAAAATATTTGAGGACAACAATGGAGACAATTTTGGTCTCTAGGTCGGCATGTCATCCCCATGTAGGAAAATTTACCTAGGTAGTTAAGGAGAAATTTTTGGGTTGGGAAAAATAATATTCCGACTTGGGGATTAAACCTAAACAACTCTTTTCCCATGAAACTCTCTCCATGGGGTATCCCTGGAGGATGGTTTACATGTTTCATCATTTTTGCCACTTAACATTTCTAATTAGGATGAAAAGGACCCCGTGGCTCAAACACTGGCCGAAGAGAATCTTGCAGCCCATGTTGGTAATAAGGGTGGTTTTCCAAAATATGAGGGAGAAGACTTGGCATTGGCAGAAATTATATAAAATATTGAAGGAAAAGGTCAATATGACCATGGGAAGAGATATAACTATGGAGAGAGTGGCTAGCCCGTTCTTTAATCGATAGACTGGAATATGTTAAATTGAATAGATATGAATTTATTGAATGGATTCTCCTTAACGGTAATCTACTCCCCAAAACTAAGTATTCTTGTTAATGGCCGGTTTTGTTTTCATTTTCTCTTAATAGAGCACTGCTAAAAAATCTCGTCTTTGCCATGAATTATTGAAAAAAGGCTCGCTGGTTTTAAGTAAGTGGCATCCTGCTCTCAACCCTTTTAAGGAACAGGTGGTGAAGCGTCATCTCTGGGTTCCATCAGTAGTTATGGTCGGTGAAAGTCTTTAAAGATTTGGCCAACATAATTGGTAGATTCATCCATATGGAGAAAGATATGTTGTATGGCGTGGACAAAAGAATGCCGGCAATTCTTGTTTAGATAGATGTTTCATGAGGGTTGCTGGTGGAATTTGAGACTACTTGGGATGATGACAATTTCATTTAAATCCTTGATTTTTTTTCCATATGAGTAGTGTAACTGGCGGCTCAATACTGTGAGAGCGTCGAATCTAAAAGGGTCTTAGGGTCGATCTTGGGTGGGGACGGCCACAGCCGACCGCCCTAGCCACCCGGCCATAACGGCGGCCCCTATTTAAATCCTTGATTACAAGAACATTCATTTTTGTTGCTTTGGTTGTCGAGAAGTGGGCCATCTAAAAAAGGATTATCTGAGGTTTCTAAGTTCTCCTATGACTCAGATGTGGATTTCCGGGATGCATCTTTGCCATTTTGTTTGAGGGAGGGTCGTGAGGATAAGGAGTCAAATACTGGTCATCTGGTCTCTATTGAAGATTCATATCCTAACCCTCCTACCTCTCTCATCAGTAAGCTAAAGCTTCTAGATCCTTCTCTTTACTACTCCCTTTCTTAAGTAGAAAAAGATTGTATCCATGTCGTAGATTCATATTGGGAGGATGCCTCTAGTTCTTTTGTCCCAAATCCATCTAATGTTTTGTTGAATGGGAAGTCTACCTTTTCCACTTGGGGTCCCAAGAAGTGGGTAGGGATCCCTTTAAACCTTTGTTGTCACTCTCTTCTGCGAAAATATTAAACAGTGGGTCTGCGATGTCTTTTCTTGATAGTGAGGGTTTGTTGGAGGGTTTTCCTTTTGTTTCCCATACACAATTTGGGTCCTGGTAGCTGTCAAGGATCCTATTAAGGGGGGATGTCTTTTCCTGATAGTGAGGGTTTGTTGGAGGGTTTTCCTTTTGTTTCCCATACACAATTTGGGTCCTGGTAGCTGTCAAGGATCCTATTAAGGGGGGAATAATTTCTATTATGGATTTTAGTGTTGATCTCGATTATCCTAAGTGTCAGCCGAAGTATTCTTTATTGGTTGAGGATTATTTGGTCTCTATTCCTCTTCATAAGCCTTTGGTCAAAGATGGTGATCTCTCATCAGTGGGGCATCATCCCTCTCAATCCTTGGTTTTTCTTGAGGAGTATCCTGGTCTAGTCATTGAAGATGGGTAGGGGGATAGGCTTGATAAGGTGGAGATCCCTTCAATGGAACAACCTCTTGCTCTAGTTAAAGCAAAATACCTTTGAATGCCTATTCGGACCATGCTTACAAGGAGGGGGTCATCCCTATAAACCCTATCCATTTTAAAAATGTTATTGTTATCAAGAAAAAATCTAAGAAAGGAAAACATTCTAGAAATGAGGTCGAGGGTGGTGACCTCTCCTATGTTCATATCTCTGTTCGTGTTCAAGCAATAACAAACCTCTCTCCATCTATAATTTTTGTACCCTTAGAGTCAAGAAGGCCACTTTAAAGGGTGATTAATGTTAGTTGTATCTTACAATATCAAGGTTGTTAAGGGCTCATCCAAGTTTCAAGCTCTCAAAAGAAATTTTGAACTTCTTAATCCTAATTTTACTATGATTCAAGAGACCATGTGCCAGGTAGTTAAATCTTGTGCCCTCTTCTTGAAGATGTTTTTGGGTTTCGAATGCTGTGCTACAAAAGCAAATGATCATTCAGGGGGTCCAAGGTTGAAATTTGACGTCCTACCTTGCACATCAATAAATTTTTATATGGCGTTTTAATTTTAACATTGTCTTTCATTTGACATTTAAATCTTAATTTTATCTGTCATAATAATAGTTGTTTTCTTTTAAATAAAATTTATAATACATATATGAAACATTGAAGTCTCATACATTTCCTCATATAAAACAAAAATAAAAAGTTTACAAAAACATAATAAACACTAACAACATAATAAACATGATGATTAAACCAAGCACACACATAATGACAAAAAAGGTTTATCCTCAAAACCTTTAAATAGGCTTCTTCACAAGCAATACAATGGGCCATTCCCATGGGGCACCAAATACCATGGGCCCAAAAGACCATGACCAAGTCAAGTTTACCTAACAAGGGGAGACGACGAAACTATGACAAAACTGAAATTTCCATATATATATATATATATGGGCTTGGGATATTGATATTAATGACATGTAAAAATAAAAATGCACTTCAAAATGACGAGTGAAATTAAAATTGACACTTCATTAATGACGTTTAATTTTATGAAGTGGTAGTATTTTAACGTGTAAAATGGAAAAAGAAGGCTATCTACCCATCAAATTTAAACATTGGGGGTTTCTATTGGTCACTTGGAACCCCTCTGTCTTGTACCTGAAGCCTTATCTTCCTTGTGCAGGTATTTTGTGTGAAGGTAAAATCAAGGGTGTGGAGGAGGTTGTTGTTCTACTCAATTGCTATGGTTCATACCTAAGTAGGTAGGTGTTTTGGGAAGATGTGGGTAGTAGTGGCCTTCTGAACTCTCACTTTCTCCTCTTGGGAGGAGATCTCAATATGACATTGAAATCCAATGGAATTTGGGACCATTCTGCTTGACTGGACACTCTTTTGGACTTTTTTGAGCGTGTTTCCCACGATTTTGGCCACATTGATGTGGCTCCTTCTCCTATGGTCCCTTCATTAGGAATGGAAGGGCAGGAAACTATACCATCTCCAAGAGACTTGACCGTTTTATTTATTTATTTCAGAGTCTTTGTATGATCTCTTCCCTAAGGTCATATCCTAGACCCATCTCTCAGGAATCTCAAACCACTTTCCGATTTGCATCCAACTTGAGTTTTTTTCTCAAAGTGTCCACTTTCCTTTTAAATTTAATCATATAACGATGGAAGAGGATGGTTTTAATAAAGTGGTAAAGGATTTTTGGCTGTCCTCGGATTCAGAGCATGTAAATTCTTCCATGCACAGTTTGGTAAAGAACCTGCAACTACTTAAAAAGATTTTTAAAAGTTTGGAAAAAACAAAAAAGGCCAATCTCAAGGAAGATTTGATTGCAATGGAAAATCAGATCAGACATTTATTTTTTGTAAATTCTCTTGGTTTCTTTTCTTTGGAAGAGAAGGAATATTTGGCTCTATTGGAAGATAGGAAATAAAAAATTCTCTCTATTGAGGATGAATCTTGGCATCAAAAGAGTAGGATCACGTGGTTAAAAATGGGGGATTGCAATTCTAAGTTCTTTCATAAATTTGCAAGCCATAGAAGAGCAGTAAATTCTTTTTGGGATTTAAAAGATGCCTAGGGTATCACAATTAGCTCTCAAGCGAAATTGGATTCTGAAGCGGCTCTTCATTTTGGAAAAATATTCAAGAATCCAGGAGAGGCTAATATAGCAGCTCAACTTGAATTCATTAAGCAGTTCCCTAGTTTTTTTTTGGTGGATGATGGTTTGAAGGTGGGAAGTTCAGTTTCTATTGATGAGGTTGAAGAAGCCTTAAAGGACTTAGCAACAGAAAAAATTCCAGGATCTAATGGGTGGACAATGGAATTTTTCTTACATTTCTTTGATATCATGGGCCAAGACATCCTAGCCGTGTTAGAGGAATCCATGACTAAAGGGTTTGTCTCCAGGGCATTGAAATACACTTTTTGACATTTGATTCCCAAATGCTCTAAGCATGCATCCTTCAACGACTACCGTCCCATTTCTCTTTGCAACTTGGTCTACAAAATCATTTCAAATATTATTGCTAAAAGATTCAAGCCTTACCTTTCCAAGTTCATCTCAAAGAGCAATTCAGATTCCTATCAAATAGACAAATCATGGAAGCCATAGGTATTGCCCAATAATTCCTGCACTTGATTAAAGTGAAAAAGATGAGCTCTTTAACTTTGAAGATGGATTTAATTAAGGCTTATGACCAAGTGGACTGGGTCTTTTTGAGGTTGATCCTCTTGCATATTGGTATTCCTCTATAAGTCACAGATTGGGTAATGGCATTCATTAGCTCAGCTCAATTTGATGTTCTGGTCAACAACTCTCCCACCAAAATTTTTAGCACTTCCAAAGGATTGAGGTAGGGCTTCCCACTCTCCCCTCTCCTGTTTTTATTGGTGAATGAAGGCCTCAACAGATTCATAATAAAATCCAAACAATCCAACAAACTCAAAGGTATTAAAGTTTATGGGACCCAATACAAATACAATACTCATTTATTGTTTGTATATGATGTCCTCTTGTTTGGTCATGGCTTTGAAGAGGAATGGCATTGTTACAGTGATATCATAAATATTTTTTGTCAAGCCTCAGTGATGGAGGTTAGTGTTTTGAAATCTTGTTTCCTTGCTAGTGAATTTGAGCAAGAAGAGTTAGATAAAATCCTTAGCCTCTTTCCTTTGAATATTGATCATATTGACATAGGTATGAAGTATTTGGGATATTTCTCAAATCCAAACTGCTACTATACCAATGATTGAATTTGGATCCTTAAAAAAGTGGAGAAGAGGATCAAATTCTAGTGTTTTAGATGGTTATCCATGGGTGGAAGGTTTATCCTTGTTAAAGCAGTGCTTGAAAGCATCCCTATTTATTGGATGGCCATGGATAGGATCCTAGTGTCTATCTTACATTACATTAGAAGAAAGATGATGAATTTTCTCTAGTCTGGCAGGGTGACAAAGGTAAATTTCATTTGGTTAAGTGGGATCATATTTGTCTACCCAAAGGGTTGGGTGGATGCGGTGTTAAGAACATGTAGTGTTTCAATTGAGCCCTCTATCTCAAAATTCTATGGAACAGGCTCTTTGGCTTTGGGCCGTGGGGTGAGGTTTCTAGATCTAAGTACCTTAGGAAGTCTTCAATGGAAGATTGGAGTCAGAAGGGTGATAAGTGAATCAAACAAGATTCAAATATCTGGCATGGATTCTCCCTAGGGACTCTTGTTATGTACCTTACCAAGGTTGCGATGGATATTTTTTAGTAGGTTCCCACACAGATATCATGTTGGTGAACTCATTGATGTACTGTCACATAGATCCACTTTTGTATTGGTCGCAGATGTGTTATCATTTGTATCATGGATATGCCCTTGTATATTTGTAGCCATGATCTATTTCTAGTCATTGTTAGGAACATATCCACAATGTATGTCAGTGGTCATATCCTAAGTTAGTACTATCATGGATCTCTAATGTATTGGTCGGAAACCATGTTTTGAGTCAGTTTATTTTGTGCATGGGTATGCCCGCTTCGGGGTTGATGGATATATTGTTAGCATTTTCTTACAACTCTTCTCTGGTTCTCTTTCATATATCCCTTTAGACTTACTTTTGGTAAAGTGTTTCGACCATCAGTTTCCTTCTGACACTCACGCTTTAGGGGGAAGTTGTTATACCTTGAATTGTCACACCATGTGTCAGTTATGGTTTTCATGTGTTATCACCATGAAAAACATGATTTTAGAGCTCCCTAGAGGTGTTAGGATCCTTCATTATGTACTTGGTCCACTCCCTAGTCATCCTTAGGAAGAATCCAAGTGTTTGTGGGGTCAAAATCTAACCTAACAAACCCCTTTTTGAGCCTCCTATTGATATTTTCTCCCCCTCCCAGTTGTCCTGGGATCGAAAACCTCCTCATTTTTTCTCCCTGTAAGCTTATAGTGGAGTGAAAGTCACTCTTTACACTGCTTTAGGGGAGCAAAAATCCTTCTTTAAACATTTTCCTTGAATTTTGGATCAAGATTTTGATGAGATTTTAGAGGTAGATCTTCCTAACCTTCAAATATGTTCTCAATCTCTATTCAAGGTAACCTATGATCCTTAGATCCACCGTATCCTCATCTAGATAAAAAACCTTCTCCAAGTAGTTTTCCCTTGGAGATATCTATAGTTGATTTATTGATTCCATAGTTGGTAGCCAAGATAATTCATGAGTGAAACCTTAGAGTGTTAAATTCTTTCTTTCTCTTTTGAGGAATAGATGGTTAAGATCACTCTCTACGAGGATTGTTAGTGGTTTCCTTGCTCTCAATTTCAACCCATTTCAGTGAATTACTTTATTTTTCATAACCTATTAAATTGCAATGTCTGGCATAGATTTTGCTTGGTGGCTCATAAAGACTTTCTAGCAAACCTGGTTGATAATTAATGTACAACTCTCAATCGATTCTCGAGTTAATTATAAGGTGATACAAAATCTCTTCATTTTGGCATCGTTGTCGGGGAGCTGCCAAAGATATTGTAATTTTTTATAGTTGGCTTGAAGTGTGACTATTTTGAGTGATTATTTTGTAAGTTGGTTGTGTGAAGTTTTCACTATGTTATGATTCATGCGAAGAGTCAGATACCACATAGGGATACTTATGTATGCTTATCAAATACCCCAAGAAATTAATTGTGCATAAAGTTCAATAAGAGGAGGAAGAGGATTGAGCCTTGCCCATTTTCTGCCCCAAATGCAGAAAGAAGCATCCCTTGAAGGACTGAACCCTAGACAAGGTTGAAATTTTCCTCCTATGTGAGTAATATCATCCTATTAACAAGTGTTCCTCATTGTCAAGATTGAAGGCTATATATGCTGAAGCTGGGATAGAAGAAGAACTTGTTTGCTTCATATCTCAAAACCGTCCATGGTATCCTTGGCCTCCAGGTATGTTATCTGATTCAATGCAACCATACAATTCTTGTTGGAATAATACACAAATGGCTCATCCATCTTCCTCTTGGTTTCGTCGTCCTCCTCCACAAAAACAATAATGGGTTCCTTCATACCCCCATAATTTCCCATGGCAACAAAATTGGAGAAACCCTGCTTTCATAAATCAACAATAGTTTCAGTAGCATCCTCCCCAACAGCCTCATCTTCCTCCTATGAAAATGCCCCCGCCACCTCAAATAACACTACCTCTGGGTAACCCTCCCCCAATACCATTACTCCCTGCAAAACCTGCCCCTAACCCCAACGATAAGGTTGTATAACTAGATTTGGTTGCAAAACTAATGAACTTCCCTACCTATTCTATCACTTCTGTGGTTGCCATGACATCCAACTTCGTTCCGGGAAGAATATCAATAAGACTCCATCCCTTGTCATCACATAAGAATAAACAAAAATGACACCAGAATATCTATTAGATCAGCCAAAGGATCTTACCCCTCCCCCCGAGGAAACAACAATTTGCAGACACACAACAGTTGGTAGGAAATCAACAACAACCCCCATATCCAGAGAGGCTGACTTTAGCCAAACCATTGACCCAACCTGAATTTGATTTTCTTGGGGAATTAAGGAATGTCTGCATGAAAATCCCATTATTCCAAGCTATCAAATATATTCCCATCTATTCTAAAGATGTCAGAGAATTATGTATCAGAAGATCCATAGATTGTTAATGTGATTGGTGATTTGGTAGACTTGATGTTAGGGAAGGGCCCTCACTACAAACAATTCAAATCTTGGTATCCCAATGGTAAAGGTCCAAATAAAAAATATATGCCTTACTAACACACTAATATATTTGGGAGCGACTGTTAATTTCATGACTAAGTAGACAATGGAAAGATTGGGTTGACAAATCTCAGAGAGTCTCCTACAGTTTTGCAGTTGGCAGGCCGGTCTACCATTAAACAAGAAGGTATCATAGAAGATGTTGTTATTTCATTAGACTCATGGGAATACCCTGCAAATTTCATAGTTATGCAAACTAAGTCAAATCTTGGTGTTTATCCTTTGATTCTCGGGCGTCCTTGGATGGCCACTACTGATGCCAACATTGGGTGCAGATTAGGGAATATGCGCATTTCCTACGAGAATGCTATTAGGGAGTTAACATTTTATCCACCTGCTAAACCAGATACATAAAGGGAACTTCCATTATGGCCAGATGATGAAGAATCCGAGGTAGAATATAATTCCCAACAACAGTTCCTAATTGAGCAATTCATGGCTGGAAAAGAGCAAACATAAGATGATCTCATCAACCAATTTTTGGTAAGTTCCCACAATACACTTACAACAAATTACAATGATATGATTTTTTTTTTAATTCTGTTGTTCGAAGGGATGATGCTTCACCTAGTTATTCCACAATATTTGTAACAATCCCAAGGGCCCTCATTGAAACTTCAACTACTGCCACTAAAGATATTGAAATTGAGCCAGGCAATGTATTGAAAATCAGTTATGCAATGATAGAGCATCAAATAGACAGACTTAAAGATGTGCTCAGAAGGCATACGAATGCATTTTCCTGGGATTATAAAGACATGATAGGTCTGCACCTGGATTTATGTACACATCATATCTATACCAATTATGAATGCAAGCCAATTAGATAGCCCCAGTGCAGGATGGATTGGTGCTATGAGAGGTAGTCAAAGAGGAGATCTAAAAGCTGTTAGCAACAAATTTCATTTACCCTATTTAGGACAACAAATGGGTCTCCCCACTGTTCATACTTCCAAAGAAAAATGGAAAATGGTGCATTTGTATGGACTACATGGAACTAAATGAAGCAACACACAAAGAACATTTTCCACTACCTTTTACTCACCAAGTGTTGGACACACTCGCTAGAAGGAAGTATTTCTCCTTTTTGGATGGATTCAATGGGTACAATTAGATCAGAATTTCTCCGGAGGATCAATAGAAGACGACATTCACATTCCCGTGGGGAGCTTTTTCATATCGGGTTCTACCTTTTGGGTTATGCAATGCCCCGACTACCTTTCAACGTGCAGTCCTAAATATTTTTGCAGACCATATTCACGAGACCATGGAGGATTATATGGATTATTTCACCTCTTATGGTGGATATTTTGAGGAAGCCTTAGACAATATGGAAAAAGTACTCATCCGTTTTATCAAAGTGAACCCGTGCCTCAGTAGTTAGAAGTGCAAGATGCTGCTTACAGAAGGATTTGTATTAGGCCACCTTATTTCACCGAAGGGAATCAAAGTAGATCCAACAAAGATACAGGTGATTCTAAGTTTAATAGTACCCCACACATAGAAATAGGTATGCAGTTTTATTGGTTACACAGGTTATTATAGAAGGTCTGTACAAAAAATTTCAAAATTGTCCGCCCCCTCTTTCTGCACATGTAAAAAAATACAGAGTTTGAATGGTATGATTCTTGTCAATTATCCTGGGAAACATTAAATCATAAAGTATCAATAGTGCCAGTATTGAGAGGACCCAATTGGCCCCACATTTTATAATCTCCAAAGATGCTTCTGACACAACCATTGGAGGAGTATTGGGTCAGTAGGAAGGTCAAAAACCATATGCCATATATTTCATCAGTAAAAACTTCACCCATGCAGAATTAAACTATATAGTGACAGAGAAGGGATTCTTGGATTTCATCTATGTTGTCAACAAATTTCTTCACTATATTACAAGATACTCAGATACCATACATATTGATCACTCTGCCATTAAGTACCTCATGAATAAGCCTATCACTAATGGTAGAGTGACAAGATGGATGGTGCTATTGCAAGAATTTGACATCACGATCGAAGACAAACCACATAAGGACAATTTGGTTGTTGATTGAGAATGCCTAAGGAAATGGCAAGCCATAAACAAGACATCAACACTCTAAAAGCTGAAATCATGACACTGCATAACAAGAGTGAGATTTTGCAAGAAGAAAATGATCAATTACATGAAAACATAGGAAGCATGATGGAAATCATGCTGTTTACATGAAGAATGTAGAGTGAAATGGAAAGTGAACAATCACAACTACAAGAACAAGTTTACACTTTGTTGAGCACAATCTCTATGAGTATAACAATCTCTATATTGAAGAGTATAACATAATGGGTAGGGGATTAGGAAATTGAGTTGGTGTTGATGTATATGTAACTTTGGAATGTATTTCATCTATGTATTTTATATATATTTATTGTACCCTTATTAGAGATGTGTTATTCCTCTATAAGGAAGTGTCGTCATGTGGATTGACAAGTGTCGCAAGTGTGTGTACTTGCCGATGGGTTATTAGACCACCATGTGTGGGGTTGGCCTTGAAATATATATTATATTGTGGATGTACCTAGCTAGACAAGTCGGCCCCATAAGGTCACTGGGCAAATAGTTTAGTATAAATAGAGATCAGGAGATCTCTATTTAGATCATTCGGAAAGTCATATCTCTCTCACTCAGAAAGTGGCACACTAGTGAGGAGGAGGATCATCTGCTTCTAGGAGACTATCTCAAGTGTATTTTGGTTGTACTTTAGTTGAGCCATTTCTCTCTCTATCTCTGAGGAAGTTGTGGGGATTTTCACGTTAGGGTTTTCCCCACGGAAACTCTGTGTCTCTTGTCTCTCATGCTTTTGATTCTTGTGATGCTTGTCATGCTTATTGTGATTGTTATGCATTGATATACTATATATGTTATTCTCTCAGTGAAGATCCTAGATTATTGTGAATTAATGCTCAAAATTTAACATGGTATCAGAGTTAACCTGAGAAGAAGACATTTTGTAGTGATGAAAACTTGAGTTTCTTGTTTATTGGGTTTCTCTCCACATATTTTGGAAAAGCATTATAGTAGATTGACTCTACTCATCAAGGAGAATCTATTTGTCCAATCAGAATTCAATTCTGAGCATTTTCATATTTGGCCCTAAAAATTAGGGTTTCCACAAAAATAGGAATTTTTGAAATCTGAAGACATAGCTGGAAGCGCCTTGCAAAAATCGAAGTTTAGAGCTTTGGATCGAGATTTTTGGCTGGGTAGATCTCCGGGAAACTCAAACCCTAATTCAGGGCTCTCCCTAGTGAACCCGAGAGGACAAAAAGGCAAATCTGAAGGGTTAAGCTTTGCTGATCTCAAATTCTAAATACACCGGGCTGATCAGCTCATCAAAGCGCATCTTTCTGTCCTTTCAGAAAATTGAAATTCACATTTTGAATTTTTAGGGTTTTTTCGACAAACCCTAATCCGAGACCAGATCCAGTTTTCAACATTTCAAGTGGTAAGACCTAAATCTTTTCTATTTCCATTTGAAGTACTCTTTAAGATGTCTCACCACACCAAGCTTGAGGATAAGCTTGAAGGAGCCGATAACTTCCGAGCTTGGAAGTATAGGATTGGGTTAATCCTGGAAGAGAATGAGTTGGACTCATATGTAAAAGAAGACATCCCTATCCCAGAGAATGAAGAGGCTAAGGTATTGCATAAGAAAAACTTGGTCAAGGAAAAGAGAATCATTGTTGATTCTATCAAAGACCATCTCATACCCCATGTGTCTTCTCTAAAGACACCCAAGGAGATGTTTGACTCTTTGACCAAGCTATTTGAAGGGAAGAACATAAATCGGAAGATGACCCCGCGGAACCAATTGAAAGGAGTAAAGTTTTAGAATGGAGAAACCATTCAATCTTATTTTTCAAGGGTCTCCCAGATCAAGGAACAACTAGAAGCAGTGGATGAAATGGTGGAGAATGGTGAAGTGGTAATGACCACTCTAAATGGCCTACCCAGGTCATGGGATTCCTTTATTCAAGGAATTTGTGCAAGGAAGAAGTTGATCTCCTTCAACAGATTGCGGGAAGAATGCTCTCAAGAAGAAGCTAGGCTTGTGGCCCGAGAAGAAAAGATGGGAAATGAAGATCAAGCTCTCACAACACATGCCAGGAAAGGCAAGTCCAAGAAGGAATCATCTCATAACAGGGGATTCTCACACCACCATTATCCTAAAGATAAGAAAGATCTCAGATGCTTCAATTGCAATGAGAAGGGACACTTTGCTTCAGATTGTCCCAAGAAGAAGAAAGACAACAACAACAACTTCAATAAGAAGAAGAAGAATAACAAAAGAAAATATCATGCTCATGCTGCCGAAGATGATGAACCCCCAAAGAAGAAGGCTAGGGAAGAAAGTGATAGTGATGATGACTCATCAAGTGAAGAAGAATATGTTCTAATTTCTGCTCTCACAGGTACTATCTCCCATGGTTGCAATGATTGGTTGATTGATAGTGGGGCTTCCAAACACATGACTGGATTTAAGGAATCTTTCGCGAATCTATCTGAACATGAATCACCCCATAAGGTGAAACTTGGGGATGATTATCAATACCCGATAAAAGGAAGTGGTGAGGCCTCCTACAACCTATATTTTGGAAAATCTTTGAAGATGAAAGAAGTCCTTTATGTACCTGGGCTCAATAAGAACTTACTCTCCATCTCTGCATTGGATGCAAAAGGTATGAGGATTTCATTTGTGGATGGCCAAGTCCTAATGTGGCCAAAGGAAAAGAACATAGATGTTGCAGTAATGATTGGAGAGCAAGAGGGAGGTTTGTATAAATTGAAGGGACAACCTGAACATGCCATGGTACATGAATCCATGGAGCCAAGTGAACTTTGGCATAGAAGACTTGCTCATATGCACTATAGGGCACTTCCAATTGCAAACAAGGCTGTAGAGGGTCTTCCTGAGATCAAGACCAAACATGAAGGTGCTTGCAAAGGATGTGCAAAAGGTAAGAACATTAAGAAGGCTTTCCCAAGCAGTGAAAGCAAGGCAAAAGACATCCTGGAAATCATCCACTCAGATGTATGTGGTCCTATGTCATCCAGTTCTCTGAGTGGGTATGTTTACTATGTCTCATTTATTGATGACTTCTCCAGGAAGACTTGGGTATACTTCTTGAAGAACAAAGATGAGGTGTTTGATAAATTCAAGGAATTCAAAACCTTGATGGACAATCAAACTGACAAGAAGATCAAAACATTCAGATCCGACAATGGTGGAGAATTCACCTCAAGTGACTTCAAGAAGCTTTGTCGTGATTCAGGGATTAAGAGGGAGTTAACTGCTCCTTATAATCCTCAACAGAATGGAGTTGCAGAAAGGAAGAACAGAACAATCATGGAAGCAACAAGGGAAATGCTACATGACCAGGATCTACCTATGCATCTATGGGCAGAAGCAGCTAGAACAATTGTATATGTGCAGAACAGAACACCCCACAAGATATTGGACAACAAGACACCAGAAGAGGTCTTTTCTGGTAAGAAACCTGAAGTCAGCCATCTCAGAATATTTGGTTGTCCAATATACACTCATGTCCTAAAGGAAAAGAGGACTAAACTAGATCCTTCAGGAAAGAAGGGTATCTTTGTGGGTTACAGTGAAAGCTCGAAGGCTTACAGAATATACTTTCCAGGGTTCAAGAAGATTGATGTCAGCAAGGATGAATATAAGTTCAAGGACAGGTAATCCAGGAAGCAAATATCAAGAGGGAGCACACTCCAACAGCTCCTGCAAGGATGTAGATTTTCAGAGGGAGTTGACCATCTTCCTACATTCCACAACAGAAAGGTGTAGAAGAAGCTACTTCAGTAGCTCCTGCTAGGAAGCAAAGACTCAGAGGGAGTCCACCCAACAAACAAACAAAGATAAGTATTTCAATTATCATTTCTTGCCTATTTTGTTTGTTTAAATAATATTATGCTTATGTTCCTAGACTTAGGAGATGTATTGTGCATATTAGAATGATTGCATTAATGAACAGTATACTACTAATATGCATATGATGGGTAAGTGGCCTATGGCACTGTACAACATTCCAGTGCTACTTATCTAGAATGAAACCTCTTTGCTGACATGTTGGGAGTAGTGCAAACTCTTAACAATGTTCTGGTAGAGACTAGAAGGCATCTAGAAAGTTGTGGAACATGGATAAATGTTGTATTGAAGCATTGGCTAAGATAACTGCATGACTACATTACATATTTCTTTGTGTGAAGAATTTGTTCTGAAAATTATGAGATGTTTCTAATCATGCAATTTAACTTGTTTTGTAGGAAAGACCGTATATCTTCACCTACAAAAGGACTACAACATTTGTTCCAGCAACAAAGATATCTATTGAAGATATTGAAGTTCCCAGGATCTGGGATGAAGAAATGGAATGCCATGATCCGTCGATCATGAAGAAGATGTTTGGGATACAGTACCAAGACCTGACAGGGAGTCACATGTGTGCAGATTGAAGAAAGACTTGTATGGCTTGTAGCAAGCTCCCAGAACTTGGTGTGATACTAAGAGAAAGCTTGCTGCCGAGTTCGATATGAAAGATTTGGGAATGATGCATTATTTCCTAAGTATGGAGGTGTGGCAGAGTGCAGGTGGGATCTTCCTTGGTCAAGGGAAGTACACAATAGATATCCTGAAGAGATTCGGGATGATGGATTGCAAGGCCATGGCCACACCTATGGCATCGAATCTGAATCTTCTATGTGATGCTTCATCTGAGCCGGTTGATGTCTCTATGTATCATCAGATGATTGGGTCCTTGATGTACCTGACAAACACAAGACCAGATATTTGCTTTGCGGTGAACACATTGAGTCAGTTCCTGACAGATCCGAGGAGGTTCATCTGGTTGTTCTAAAGCATGTTTTGAGGTACCTGAAGGGTACAGTGGATTATGGGCTCAAGTATGAGGTGAATCAAAAGTTTAACCTACAGGGTTATGTTGATTCAGATTGGGCTGGCAGTGCTACAGATAGGAAGAGCACATCTGGATGCTGCTTCAGTATGGGATCAGGTGTGATCTCTTGGTTTAGCAGGAAGCAGTCCTGCGTAGCACTGAGTACAGCTGAGATAGAGTATGTTGCATCCTGTTCAGCTAGTTGTGAGGTAGTATGGCTATGGAAGCTACTGTCTAAGTTATTTGATCTCTCGTTGGATGCTACTGGTATCTTTTGTGATAACCAAAGTTGTGTGAATCTGTCCTAGAACCCAGTGTTTCATGACAGGTCGGAATACATAGAGATCAAATATCACTATATCAGGGATATGGTACAGAGAGGAGCCGTGAAGCTCCTGTATATTGTGACGGACGAGCAGATTGCAGATGTGCTGATGAAGCCACTAGCTGAGGTGAAGTTTGAGTACTTCAGGGAGAGGCTTGGTGTTCTTCAGATTGATGACACTTCAAGGAAGAAGTGATGGTCACATTTGCTGAAGCCATTCCAAGCATGTTGGAAGGAGGATTGTTATACCTCAATATTACACATTACGTGTTAGTGTCGCATCCTTGCATTACCGACCTAAACGACAGTTTCCCTTAAAGATCATCTGAACATCCAGAGTGAAAACCATTGACTGAACACTGAAAGCAAAACCTTTTTCTGCCATCTGCCAACCAAACTTAGCCCTGTTTGTGAGCACTACCGCTCCCTGCACATCTACAGGGGCGCGGTAGTCAACACTACCGTGCGTTGCTCCTTCTCTGGGGCGCGGTACTACCACGTTATGCTCATTTATAGGGGCGCGGTAGTCTGAAATTAGCCTTTTTGCCTTGGATTTTGGGATTTCGACCTTCGAGGAGATTTTGTTGGGATTACCACCCTTGGTTCGATCCTAACTCCTTCTTTGTTTAGCTGGCCTGATCCACTAAACCCTCCATAGATCCACACTTCTCTCTTGTTGGTTAACCTTCCCATGTGCTATAAGAGAGAAGCCTTCCATGAGCCAAAGGGAGGACTTTTGGGGTATCAAACCTATGATCTTCATACTTCTGCAGAGATAGCTAGAGGAAGCACTTGGAGCTGGAGGATTGGCTTGGATATCAAGCAATCTTTGTAAGCACTCTTCAAGTTTGTAATAAAAGATAACTTGTCTTGTTTTTCCCATTTCATGTGCATTGTATAAATATTTGATATGAAATGTATCTAGTCTAGATTTGAATTTAATATTTCCCTCAAAGTATTCGGAAGCTTGCATGCTTGTCCTTTGTTTGATTTCAACAGGTTTTACATTGGAGCTTTGGGATCAAGAGCTAGAAGTGGGACAAACGTCGAATTGGAAGGTGAGTTACGTCTTTCATCTCTTCTGAATGCATTTAATCTTGTTGTGAAGATTAGTTCAGGAACTCAAGATAGCATTTGTTTCCTTTTTGTCTTAGCATAGAGTCAGTACATCCTGCTTTATCCTAAGAGAGTTTTTACCTATCCGTAGGGAGAAATTTCTACAACAAAAACTGGCGACTCCGCTGGGGACTTGAATCCATTTTCTTTGCTTGTGAAGTTTGCTTTCAATTTCACTTATTGATTGTAAGAATTGGGTTCTTTTACCCTCATTCACTTCCTTGTTCTCTGTATTAGACTTCTGTTACAGATCAGTAAGTCCTCTGGGTTGGCAAACCCTTGAAAAGTCAAAATCTTTTCTCAAAATTCTGCCTCTTTCCCTCTGTTCACACACTACCGCGCCCTCGTAACTTCTTACAGAGCGGTAGTACCGCGCCTTAACCACTGTCTAGAGCGTGGTAGTCTAGCAGTACCGCCCCTTAAGCGCTGTCTAGAGCACAGTAGTCTATCCTTACCGCTCCCAAGTGGCCTGCAGGCCCGCGGTAGTTCCTGGAAAGTGTGTTTATTTGGTTTGTTTGGTTATTTTTGGGTCTTTTCGAGATTTGGATCCATGGGGGCCATGAATCGTGCATCCTACAGTCGTTTTGACCCATATTAAGGTTTTGAGATCATTTTTGGTTTGGTATGTTTGGCGTGTTTGGATTGCTTGGCATCTTATTTCCTTTACATCCTATCTAATGATTGTTTGAAAAGATTGATTCCTTGCCTCCGCTTTAGTTCAAAGAGAAGCTTGATTTTGTCGTTCTTTTACCATATTCATGAAATTGAAACACAAAGGTATTCTTCTTGACTTAATTTAATCATTTGACATTCTTGGTATTACATTTATGAGAAAAAGAAATGCTTGTTTCATATTTATGTGCATTTGAGTTAGACGATATTATTAGGTTCTTCTCTTTGTCTTGCATTTGATTGGAAGCATTTGTAGAATCTTTCTTTCCGTAGCTTGGATGTGTCTTTTTCAAGTGTGAAAAGATAGGAAATGGATTAGAATCATTACGTTTGGTGTTCATATGAAGAACTTTTTCATTACTTTGGGTTAGTCTTGGGTACATATTTTACTTCTTTCTATCATTTTGAAAAGAAATAAAATTGCATGTGCATTGGGTTGTGCATATTGGGAACGGAAAGAATTCTTCCTTACTTTAGCTAGTGTTCATCGAAGAGAAAGGCTCATTTCGATTCATTCTCACTTGCATGGTTTGGGTCATCACAACACCACCAAGTTTCACGTCCATTTACCCGATTGAGTAATACAACCACTAAAATTAATCTCCCTAACTAAACCAACATTAACCTCACTTGAGGAAATCAAAAGAATTTGGTAGTTAGGTAGGACACCAAGGATAGGCATCAAAATAATCCCCCCTTGTCATTTTTATCTGAGACATAGTTGTTGTCCTCTAGGGAAGTAAAATCCTCTAGTATTTATTGACACGGTCACAGCCAGTTTATGGAGGGGCCTCCTGACTGTTTTTAACTTTCAGGGGTTAAACCACCGCGAGATTGAGAACCGGACGGACTCTGTGGAATGCCGCACTCCACTTAGCCCTAAGGCAACATCGATCATTGTCTTCCTTGTAATTCATAGTAATGCAAGGGTGACAAGGCAGAAGCGCTGAAAACCTTTTCCAACGTGTCATGAACGAGGTAGCTTAGTGACTTTTCTACTAGGGCTCTTTTACCCAGGATCCCTTTCGGTAGAGGGATATCCTTCTCATATTGGTCTCTCATTTTGTATTGTTCGACTTGGATTTCATCACCTTGCGAAGGATACAATTTGTTGAGGTCTCCAGCTCTTAGTTAGGAGGTTTTGCTTGCTATCTTATAGAGGGTCTTTTTCTTTGTAGGGCTGTTTGTTGGCATTCTAGCCGTTTTGTTGTATAGCTCGCTTACTGTGGCAGCGGCCTCAGTATAGTTTTTTGAGCTTGCTCTTTTGGCCTGTGAGCCTTGTCTTTTCCTAGCTTCTCTTTCGCACGCTCGGTTGCCTGAGGGTTTTTGAGTTCTTTTTAACAAAACTTCGACCACATCACTTAGTTTTGTTCCATGGAGAATCCACCTCCATGCACCCATGCTCCTTCTGGGACTACCAGTATGGAGACCCCTTTTCAAGGGGTACCTTTTACTTTTCCTCCAGTTGGAGATATTGGTCCTCCCTTTATTGCCACGTTAAATATTCCTGGATTAACCATAGGATTACCAGTATGGTTATTCAATCCGGTAATTCCGATTGTGCCCAATGTTTCGAATGTTAATTCTCCACCACGAGAGAGTCAATCCCAAACTAATCCTTCCCCTTCTTCGTCGGATGAATCTTCTTCCGTTCCTTCTTCCTCGCCTGATCAAAGCAATAGTGTTAGTAATCAGGTGGATAAGAAGAAGAAGAAAAGGAAAGTTAAGAAGAAGAAGGATAAGGAAGAGACCAAACGTAAACCGGTTGCCCCTAATGGCACTCATTCTACAAAAACACCTCATAAGCCCAAGTTCCCCTACAAACTCTACAAGGGTGATCACCTTCTCAAGGATTGCCTTGGTCTTTCTCGTGTGTCAGAAGTGTGGTCTAAAAACCCCAAACCAATTGTATCGTCGATCTTTGATAATCATGTTGATGACACTCCCTCAACCAGTGACCCCTTGGTGAAGGGTCGGAAGGGTAAAGTCCTATATCCCTGTTTGATATGCAAGGGTATGCACTGTACTTTCCTTTGTCCGAGCATGGATGAAGCTTCGCGGTGGTTGGAAGATATTATTAGTTCTCAACTGGTGCTTCCAACAAACGATAGTAAGTTGTCCCTCGACCCCCCCTGGTTGGCCAAGTGATCAATTCAGTTTCATCTGCAATTGATCCCACTATCCCTTTTGAGAGTGAAGTGATCGAGTCGCTGTCACTCCACTTGATCCCGCTCTTTCATTGAAGAAATTCTAGACTGAAGCAGTCATCTTGACACAATCTTCGTCTCATTCTTATCTTCCAAGTGAGAGTGAATTGGAAAGCACTGATGTTTTCCTTATCGGTTCAGAATGTCCTCGGCAAGGGGAAACCCTGTCCGTTTCTGCGAGACCCCCTCCAAGTACTGAGGTCATTTCCTTTGATTGGAATGGTCTGACAGAATCTCGTCTTCCTTCGAGCGTTCCTTTTCAAATATTTGTAGGAGTTTCCGATAAAGAAATTTTTCGTACGATAGTTGATGAAGGAGCTTTTATTAGTATTCTATCCTCAACTGCTTGGAAAGCCTTAGGTTCTCCTCGGCTTGTGCCCGTCACTGACCAGATACTGGCTTTCAATAGAAGGCCTACTGGAACTTTAGGCTCCCTTCATTAGTTACCTATCACTTTGGGAGGGAAAACTGTTTGTATTGATGTCATGGTCGTCCAAGGTCCCTTAGATTTTAATCTACTCCTTGGACATGATTACGTCTATGCAATGAAGGCTGTAGTGTCCTCACTCTTTCGAGTGATGTATTTTCCCCATCATGGGAATGTTGTGACCATCGATCAACTTTCCTTTGTGACGCCCACTCATCGCATGACTCCTAGTCACTAGACTTCCCTAAATGTTCCACATGTTTTAGTGGTTTCTTCCCCCTAGAGGGGGGGATTTTGGAGCAAAGTTCTATTCCGGTGTCAAGCTCGTTAAAAAATGAAACCATTTTCTCAAGCATAGTTTACTTTTGGTTTGAAGCTTGTGTAAAAATAAAACAAACCATCATCTCAAGCATAGTTTACTTTTGGTTTTAAGTTTGTGTAAAAATGAAACCAACCATCATTTGGAGCAAAGTTCTATTCTAGTGTCAAGCTCGTTAAAAAATGAAACCATTTTCTCAAGCATAGTTTACTTTTGGTTTTAAGCTTGTGTAAAAATGAAACCAACCATCATTTTGAGTAGAGTTCCCTTTATGTGTCAAGCTCATTAAAAAATGAAACAGGTCACCATGAGCATAGTTCCCTTTCTATGTCAAGCTCATTAAAAAATGAAATAGGTTACCACGAGCATAGTTTATTATTTGTTTCAAGCTCGTTAAAAAATGAAACCGACCCTCAAGCACGGTTTACCATTGGTTTCAAGCTTGTGTAAAAATGAAATCAATCCCAAGCACAGTTTACTTTTTGTTTTAAGCTTGTGTAAAAACGAAACCAATCCCAAGCATAGTTTACGTTCAGTTTCAAGCTTGCGTAAAAATGAAACTACCTTCGAGCATAATTTATTTCTGTTTTAAGCTCATTAAAAAATAAAAAGGACCCTTTCAAGCATTGTTATTATCTATTTCAAGCTTGTGTAAAAATGAAATAGATCTCCCTTCCATTTGTTCGAGTTTCTCGCTAGAGTTAGGATTTGAACCTTCATTTCATCTGCCTGGGTCACTTGCTCCTGGTTCTCCCTACCCCCCCTGGTGAACACATTCGGATTAGTAGCCAGGATTTTTGGGAAAGGAAGAAGAGTAGTCAGACGAAACGAAGCTTGGTGGGCATGTTTAGCCATTAGCAATCGTGCTAGGGGCATTTACCAACCTTTGGTCATCATGTTGGGAAGGAACCCGTCAATGGGCCTTAACCGCGAGCAGAGTTTACCATTGGCTACAAGCTCATTAAAAAATGAAACCAGTAGTCCGAGCAAAGTTCTACTCCTGTGTCAAGCTCGTTAAAAAATGAAACATATCCTTTCCCTTTGAGTCGAGACTCCTCGTAGACTTAGTACCTGAACCTTCTTTTCACTCACCTATACCTTAGGCGAATGAAATGAAGCTTGGGGGCATGTCTTCAACCTCTGGAATTTACGTTGAAGTCAACTCGATCGCCTCTCCACACCACGTTGGAGTTAAGTCACTTAATTCTAGCAATCATGCTGGGGGGCATGTACCAACCTTTGGATTTCATGACGGGAAGAAGTTCACCATTGGGAACATTTTCAAGCATACTTTCCTTTTTAGGTTTCGAGCTCATTAAACCATGAAAATTATCCTGAGCATAGTTCATTTTCTATTACAAGCTCGTTAAAAAATGAAGCAGACATCATGAGCATTCTTCCAACCTATCTTCGAGCTCGTTAAAAATAGTAAGATGGTGTTTGAGTTTACTTTTCACTTTTTCGTGCTCTGGTTAAAAACATGAAAAGTGGTTTGAGCTTACTTTTTCCTTTTTCGTGCTTTGGATCCAAACATGAAAAATATTCCGAGTGCTTTTGATACCATTATCGTGCTCGTTAAACAATTAGAGTAAAAAGGTGTGTCTAACGAGTATAGGTTTATCACTTTATCCAGCCTCGCTAGACTATTAACGGAAAAGGAACTGTGCCAAGTTTACTTTTCCTTTGTCGTACTCGGTCATCAACCATGACAAAGTTGTACATGGAGTCCTCTTTAAGCTCTTTTCAGACTCCTAAAATAGGAAAAGATGGCCAAGCGAAATTGATTCGTTCACGCTTGTAAAAGGATTTGAATGATCGTCTCCCTAGCGATAGTTTACCCCTTTTTCGGACTAGGGGGCACTACTTATGAAAAAGAAATACTCCAGCCAATCATGACTGGAAGAGTCCTCTCCCGCGTTGTTTTACCCTTTTTTTGGGCGATGAGGCTAACTTTATGAAAAAGGACCTTTGGAGCCTTCTTTAAGCTTTTCAGACTCTCTAAACATGAAAAACTGCCGAGTTTTCCTTCCTTGGACTCGTAAAATCAAACATCGAAGGGCCCACTTTGGGTCGAACCCCTCCTTTCTCAGGTTCGTAAAACATGTGAGATCGGACTCATTTATGAGATGAGCTATACCGAGCATTTGTTATCCTCCTCAAGCTCGTCAAAAAACAAAGAGGTACTCGTCCATCATGTCGGGGGAAAATGGGAAAATGAGTCAAGTTTACCTTGTTGGAAGCTTGTGAGTCGTCACCTTTGAACATGGCATGCATCCTCACCTTGTCTGTTTTGGGTAGTCAGTCTTGCTGATAGTGTCATCATTTTGATCATGCATCCTCATTATTGCTATGAGTTCACACTTCCTGTGGTTCTATCTATTCAAGTAGTCCCTGCTGCCAAGCTCTGTTTCATGCCGTTATATGTTCAAAGGGTTATTACCTTGAGTCCACCTCCACTTCATGTCAAACCTTCCCTTTGTGCCAGTACATATTCTATTGTTTCATCGATCCATACTATCTCTCGTTCTGATTTCATGTCGATGATGTGGGAATCATTATGGCCCACCTTTGACGAGTCTATTCCTGTCGACACCAAATCACTATCCAGGAATTAGACTTAGGAGTCAACCACTAGTACCTTGGTACCTGCATACCTCAATGGCAGGTTTCCTCGTGTTCGATAGTAGGTTTTTATCATTGACCTATGATTGAATGATCTCTCGGATGCTCGACATCAACTACTTTATTCGCATTTCGTTGAGATGTACTATAGATACCTTGGGGATCATCGTCATCATTGGTGATTTCCCTCGTATTTGTTAACGGTTCACATCATTGACCGGTAATCAAATGGTTTCTACCATGTTCGAGTTCAACACCTTGCAATCACATGGCTAGATTCGTATCATTTGCAATTGGGTAGAAGACCCTGGACACCCTTTTGTATTTTGATTACGTCCAGGTTGCAATGGAGATTTTTCAGTATTGTCACACAGATCCACTTATGTATTGGTCGTGGCTGTGCCATTATTGTCTCATCGATCTATGCTTGTTCATAGTAGCCATGATTTTTCTACAGTCTATATCATCTCAGTACTCATGGATCTGCAATGTATTGGTCGGTAGCCATGCTTTGAGTCATTTGTTTCCGAGCAAGGGAATGCTTGCCTCGGTGGTATATCTGACATTTTGTTTCTATTTCAGCTCCTTGTTGCTCCCCTCGATGCTATCTCTGAACCATATTTGTAAAGTCTTTCGGCAATCGGTCTCTTCTGGCCTCACACTTTAGGGGGCATTTGTTATACCTCAATATTACACATTACGTATTAGTGTCGCATCCTTGCATTACCGACCTAAACGACAGTTTCCCTTAAAGATCATCTGAACATCCAGAGTGAAAACCATTGACTGAACACTGAAAGAAAAACCTTTTTCTGCCATTTGCCAACCCAACTTAGCCCTGTTTGTGAGCACTACCGCTCCTTGCACATCTACAGGGGCGCGGTAGTCAACACTACAGCGCGTTGCTCCTTCTCTAGGGCGTGGTACTACCGTGTTATGCTCAGTTATAGGGGAGCAGTAGTCTGAAATTAGCCTTTTTTCCTTGGATTTTGGGATTTCGACCTTCGAGGAGATTTTGTTGGGATTGCCACCCTTGGTTCGATCCTAACTCCTTCTTTGTTTAGCTGTCCTGATCCACTAAACCCTCCATAGATCCACACTTCTCTCTTGTTGGTTAACCTTCCCATGTGCTATAAGAGAGAAGCCTTCCATGAGCCAAAGAGAGGACTTTTGGGGCATCAAACCTATGATCTTCATACTTCTGCAGAGATATCTAGAGGAAGCACTTGGAGCTGGAGGATTGGCTTGGATATCAAGCAACCTTTGTAAGCACTCTTCAAGTTTGTAATAAAAGATAACTTGTCTTGTTTTTCCCATTTCATGTGCATTGTATAAATATTTGATATGAAATGTATCTAGTCTAGAATTGAATTTAATCTTTGTCTCAAAGTATTCGGAAGCTTGCATGCTTGTCCTTTGTTTGATTTCAACAGGTTCTACATTGGAGATTTGGGATCAAGAGCTAGAAGCGGGACAAACGTCGAATTGGAAGGTGAGTTACGTCTTTCATCTCTTCTGAATGCATTTAATCTTGTTGTGAAGATTAGTTCAGGAACTCAAGGTAGCATTTGTTTCCTTTTTGTCTTAGCATAGAGTCAGTACATCTTGCTTTATCCTAAAAGAGTTTCTACCTATCCGTAGGGAGAAATTTCTACAACAAGGATCCTTCACATGGCTATGGATGTAAGTGCTGGATGATGAGCGTCAGGATGATGTTCTGGTTTCTGCTTTGTATGATCAGTTGGATCATTTGTATATGTATGTACGCATCATGTTGGATGCTGGATATGATAAGTTGGATCATTTATATGTATGTACGCATCATGTTGGATGCTAGATATGATCGGTTGGATCATGTGTATGTATTTTGTATAAGCATCATGTTGGATGCTTGGACCATGTATCTGTATATGTATCAGGTGGATACATTGTATGATCAGGTAGATCATGTATGTTGATATGTATCATGTATTTGTATTTGTATTAGGTGGATACACTGTATGATTAGGTGGATCATGTATGATGATATATATCAGGTAGATACTTGGTATGCATCCAGTAGATGCATTGTATGATCAGGATGATCATGGATGACGAGCTTTAGGATGTTGCTCCAGATGACATGTAGCAGGATGTTGCAGTGATGATGATCAGGATGATCATGTGTACATCAGGATGATGTATGGTGAGTATCAGGTTGATACTCTGTGGCCATGGAACAGGTTGTGCAGATAAGCATGTAATTTGTGCCCTGGGAGATTTGCAGATAGTCTTTCAAGGTTTTTCCTATGGCATGTAATTTGTACCCTAGGATATTTGGAAAATGCTCTTTCGAGGTTTTGCTTGGGAGGACATATAATTTGTGCCCTGGGAGATCTGCAGATAGTCTTTCGAGGTTTTGCCTATGGCATGTAATTTGTGCCTTGGGATATCTGGTAGATGCTCTTTCGAGGTTTTGTCCTATGGCATGTAATTTGTGCCCTGGGAGATCCGATAGGTTGAGCCGTGTGCTCGTAATCAGTCTTGGGATGCTCTTTCGAGTTTTTTCCATGACCACATGTAATTTGTGCCCTGGGAGATCCGATAGGTTGAGCCTTGTGCTCGTAATCAGTCCTGGGATGCTCTTTCGAGGTTTTGTGGTGACCACATGTAATTTGTGCCCTGGGAGATTCAATAGGTTGAGCCTTGTGCTCATAATCAGTCCTGGGATTCTCCTTCAAGGTTTTGTGGTGGGGTCACATGTAATAAGTCCTGGAGATCTGGACAGGATGAAAAAGGCCTCAGATGCTCTTTAGGGTTCTTGCTAGTCAAGAGACTCTTTTAAGGTTTTATGACGCACGTAATAAGTCCTGAGATTTCCACAGTATGGCCAGTGATGATGAAGACCTGCAGGTGGTGGGCCTACATCCAATATGAAAAAGGACTGGCTCTATAGAAATTCCTATGACGAGTAGAGTCAGAGATTGGTTGAGATAGCAGCAGTAGTGACGATGATGATGACGATGATCCCGAGAAGAAGACTTGTTTAGCAGATCTGTGTCGAGAAATACCTTCCTAGTTAAGAGGGAGTGTTGATGTATATGTAACTTCGGAATATATTTCATCTATGTATTTTATATATATTTGTTGTACCCTTATTAGAGATGTGTTATTCCTCTATAAGGAAGTGTCTTCATGTGGATTGACAAGTGTCGCAAGTGTGTGTACTTGCCGATGGGTTATTAGACCACCATGTGTGGGGTCAGCCCTGAAATATATATTATATTATGGATGTACCTAGCTAGACAAGTCGGCCCCATAAGGTCACTAGGTAAACAGGTTAGTATAAATAGAGATCAGGAGATCTCTATTTAGATCATTCGGAAAGTCATATCTCTCTCACTCAGAAAGTGGCGCACTAGTGAGGAGGAGGATCATCTGCTTCTAGGAGACTATCTAAAGTGTATTTTGGTTGTACTTTGGGTGAGCCATTGCTCTCTCTATCTCTGAGGAAGTTGTGGGGTTTTTCACCTTAGGGTTTTCCCCATGGAAACTCTGTGTCTCTTGTCTCTCATGCTTTTGATTATTGTGATGCTTGTCATGCTTATTGTGATTTTTATGCATTGATATACTGTATATGTTATTCTCTCAGTGAAGATCCTAGAGTATTGTGAATTAATGCTCAAAATTTAACAGTTGGGAGTAGTTCAAGTATGCCTTGGAAAATCTATTGACTTGCAATAATCAATGACAAATGAACCTCCCAAATTACTCAGGATCAACAAAAAATAGTCCAATAAGTATTATAAATCTCTATCTAATGCTAGGAAATCCACAACCAATTTCGAGAAATATGGGTGCAATGCTAGATAAATTCTAGCGCATCTTCTAGACTAATGTAGAACTCATTGATCACTCCAACTTACCCTCACTTGGTGAATGGGAAAAAAAAAGATGATTGAACAAAGGAATACTGGAGTGGCAAATATCAGTTGCATGGGACGATAGCTATTGAGGCCATAGCTAGTGTTACCGTTGAAAGCTTGAATGAATTTATGGCCAAACTTTCCAAGGATGCCATATTAAATAGATCATATAACAATCATATGCAGAAGAACCTCTTGGCTATATCCAATAATTTGAAAGATCACGAGGTTGCACTAGAGGACTGTTGATGCCTCGGGGGTGCAGGGTAAGTGCAAGGTGCTGGAATGGGTTCCAAGGCACACAACAGGGGATGAAAACCCAACCAAAGGCTTCGAAAGACCCTACGCAAGGGAAATTCTATCCTCGAGCTGTTTGGTGTGATAATCACCCACGAATATTTGGCCTCCGCTGACACTCTATGAGTAAAAGATTTGATCTTGAAAGATCAGTTTTCCTATCAAGGAAAACTAAGTAAAAAAAACTAGTTACCAAAATCTAACTTAACTTACCTAAGGAAAGAACCTATTCTAATTCAGATCTAGCCAAAAAGGAAGAGTTGATGTTGTGCAGATCAGATTTGAAGTGTGATGAACAAGTAGTCAAGTACCTTAAACAGAAATGTCCTCGGGTTCTTCACTTGTTAATTAAAGTTTTATCAGTTAATGAAAATTAAGTGACAATTCTTCAAAGTTTTTAAGCCTATTCAAATATCTGATATGTAATCATTGTGTTAATTGAAAAATTAATGTTTGATTATACAAGTTTAATTGTATCGAATCATTTGCAGAAATATAAAAGTGAAAACGTTCAATTAAAGAAATTTAATAGAACAATTTTGAGCATAATCCAGACATACAGAGAAATCAATATGAGAGATCTTATGCATTAATGAATATCCTGCAAAATATTGAAAACATAACCGATAACAAATTTGAAACATTAACTCAACAATTCTCAAAGAAATTTGAAGAACAATAGGAGGTGAATTAAAAGATAATTTTCTTGAATAGAGAAGTCTTGTACAAAAATTACAATGACTCTGATAAACAAAGTATCTTCAGTCCAATCTCCTACTGAATTGCAATTCCAAAATTCCCAACCCCTCACTAAGGGAACCATTCCTCCTTATATACTAAATTTACATAAGAGTTCCAAAAGGAGAAATTCTACAAAATAAGGATTACAAAATCGGATCTAACTATCGATCCAAGAAATCTTGCTACTTTTAAGCTCAAAAGATTTTTCGCCACCTTTCACAAAAGAAAGACTTGTTCTCTAATCAGATAAGGTCTCATGGCACCATAATAATTCAATTACAAATGGATCACTATCTTCGACAAGTAGTGTAGCTTGCAAAGCATCTGCTGTAGGAAATTCAGAGTTGGGAAACCCATTGTCAAAAACAGAGAAATCCATTAGAGGATCTATTTCAGGAAGAAACAGCGGGATATCAGATTCTTGATTTATTATAAAATCTTGTATGACATCGTCATCAAGATCAGCTGGTTCTTCCGGAACTTTCTTCTTTTTCTCCACCGAGTTTTGCATGTAGGCATACAACGTTTCAAAGTCCTCTTCACTGCTAACGCTACTAAGATCAGGAACACCTGCATCAAATGGTGGTGACAACATTTCTTGATATAACAAGGGGTAGAGCTCTTTATCTTCAGTATGGACATCAAAAGATTCACCACCTGCATGGATATTACTCATTCTGAATAAGTCTTAGATAAAAGGATGTAAAAGAAATGCCGCACAGAGTATTTCCTCTTTCAGAAGGAAAATGGAGAGTCTGGAGTTTTTACGTTAATTGCTATTTTAAGGCCAACAAGCAGGGTGATGTCAATTGAGAGGGCCAAATTGCAATGATTAAACTTATCCAGCCAATCCATTATAATCACTTCAATTGTCATGAAAAGAGACGAGGTTCGAGTTTAAGCTAGTGCGAAGTACAAGATCAATTACTATTTGCATGATTTTGAATTGTCTTTATGATCACATCGTTACAAGCAATCTTCCATCAATAATTATGATTGGTAATTGATAACGGAGACAAAGGTTATGGTGATAAAGTTGATCCGCAAAAAGTCTCAACTAAGAGTTCCAGTACACGGGCTATCAATTCTTCGCACGTAACAAATCTGATCTATCTGACCCAACCTCCACGAGAATGATAAAAGCTTTCAGGTCAGGAATAAATGAAAAGAAGTGATCATTAAGAAGTGGAACAAGAACGACAAGATGTCAAAACTCGAGTCCAGACATGGTGAACTTAAGGCAGAGAGATGGCGTCCATCCAACATGAAGTAACTGATAGACTTGTATTAGTGTCTACTATCATGGATTACACAGAAAAATGATAATTTGGCAGAACCAGATTTCAAAAGACAAAATGGAAAATCCTGACTTAACTGACTACCCAAAACCAACATGACCATGAGACCATAACAGACGGACGACTGAGATTAACCAGAGCAGGATGCGGAATCGGGTTCAAGAAAATTTTCATGAAGTTCTTATTCAAAGATCCCGCAAGCCAAAACCCGAAAGTACGGATTTGCGGGTTGCGGGATGCAAACATGGAAGTAAAAAGGATCCTGAAAGCCGAAAATCAACTATGCGGGTGGCTGGCTTCGGAAACATTAAACTGTGAAGAAACATAACCATCCTAAAAGCCGCATCCTGAAATTACGGGTTGCGAGTTTCGGGAGCACACACCAAATAAACAAAAAACACAATCCCAAAAGCCGAATGCCTCCATTGCAGGATTCGGGTTTCGGGGTAATCATTTCTCAGTCTTATTACAGAATGATTCCGCAACCTGCAGCCATCGGGTTTGCGGGTTTCGGAATTACCAAAACCAAAACTTACAAAAAACAGTTCCGCAACCCACACCTGTCGAGCTGCGGGTTTCGGGTTCTCCAAATGTCGGGTTTCGGGATGATGATAACAGTCAACAAAATACTCAAAATTTTGGCTTTTTTCAGACTGAAACACTTTGGAGGAAATAATCGAACCCTTACAAACAAGCAGACCAAAAGCATGGGTGAAGAATTTTAGAGGTAAAATCAAAATCTAAAATTTTCAAGATGACTCACCCAAACACCTTTGCATTTATTAAAATTTGGGGCTCTCGTGCTTATCTAAGCATGGGATCTGTTGTGGCTACAACAAATGGCGACTGGCTGGGAAGAACCAGTTATCTCTGCAATCAAATCCATCTAAAGACAACATGTCAGTCAACCAATTTCTTGAAACTCAATTCAAAGAAGATACTCAAAAGATAACAGCCAACAAACAATGAACATGAAAATGGATAGATCTCAACAATGACCATTTTAAAGATAACACTCATCTGATAAGGAGATTTAGAGAGTAATACCAAATCTTTACCATAATGTAATCATTGAAAACCAGCTTGTGTTGAACCTGGGCACAGTCTTAGAAATGCTCATGGATATCCTAATTACAGATCCCCTTGGTTTATTAATTATATGTATATTCAGTGATCCTCTATGGATTATATATATACTCCTTTATGTTTTCTTTTGTCTTTTCTTTCTCTTCTTCTTCTTTTTTTTTTTTTAATATTTTGTCCCTTTTTTTTTATACATAAAACCTTGTTGATACGAGACCACTGTACTGACTTGGTGATCAGATGAAACAACGCCATTCATAGGCCTGATTCGGAAACTGTTCAAGCTAGCTCGATGACGAGACTCCTTGTCTTTTGGCTGCAAGACCAAAAGAAATTATCATGGATTGGTAACCATATTGTGATAACTCCAGTCCAAGTTCAAACCCATGATCATAGTAGGGCTGGCTTGTGATAAGACCCCCCTGTTCTTGTATACAACAAAGTCCTATAAATGAGAACAAAAAAATCAATTTTGGCATAAGATATAAGGCATTACCATGGCTTGGTGACCATATAGTGGTAATGTTACTCACCAGTGCTTTGCGGATCATGAATGGACCGACCTGTAATAGGATCTTCCACCTTCCAGGAGAACTGAAAGTCATCTTACAAGTGTGTTGGCTTGATGTGAAGATGTCATTCCACTTTAAACACCTATGAACCTAATGGGCTGGCTTGATAACAAGACCACCCACCTTGTAACTTATAATTTTAAACAAAATTCATATTCAAAGTGATTGTAAAAGGATCCATGAGCAATCAGAACTGGTCAGATTATTATGATATGCCGTTCAACCATGAAACACCAGATAGAGAAATGATGACCATCCTCCATACCTCAATTACACAAATAAAGCATGGTTAAAGATAATGATAAAAGTGAAAAGTATCCAAAGGCACTGCACTTATTTGACTGTTTATTCTTCAGAGCAAATTCTAATCAAAAGCCAGAAAGTAAGATTGATAATGATGCTGAAACTTCAGAAGCAATTGTTGCTAAGAAAAGTGATCATAAGCCATTACCACAAGTGTGAAGCCTTATTAATGAAAACCAAAACAAAACAAGAAAACCAATCAAAATGTCAATGTAATAAAACAAATGATTGAAAAACAAACCACACCTATGTACAAGTGCACCAGATTGTTAAAAAAAAATACTTTTTGAGAAGAGACACATTCACTGGGAAGGTGTCTGCAACTCCCTCTAGCGTCTGTAATCAAATAGTGCTCAGACCAATCTTTTTTGTAATAATGAAAGGTCCTAGCCAAAGGCGCTGAGACTTGGTGTACTGATTCTTATCTTTACGTTGCTTATCCCACCTTAGAACCAGGTCACCAACAGAAAATTCCCTGTCAGATGAATATTTTTCATCAAACCATCTCTTCACCATCTGCTGATGATGATACAACTTGTTCTTGGCTATTTCCTTGTCCTCCTCTAGCTTCAAGAGGGTGTCAATTCTTTACTGGAGGGGAGAAGAATCATCTTCTTGGACAGACTGGGCCAATTGTAGCAAAGGAATGGTAAAATTAGTGGGAAGGATGGCTTCTTTGCCATAAACCAAAAAGTAGGGAGAATTTGCAATTGTTGCTTTTGGGGTAATTCTATCTGCCCATAATGCATTATACAACTGTGTGTGCCAATCTCTGTGATGAGAAGCTACAGTCTTCTTGAGAATGTTTATCAGGTTTTTGTTCGATTACTCAGCCAAACCATTACCTTGAGGATAATAATTGGTAGAAAACTTAAGCTTAATCCCCATATCAAAGGCATATTTAGTTATATCGATTGAAGAGAAGTAGGATGCATTATAAAAAACTAAGTACTCTGGAGCGCCAAAGCGTGTGACGATCTGACTATCAAGGAAAGAGATTACTTGGGCAGAGTTACATTGTTTAAGAGGAGCTGCCTCCACCCATCTAGTGAAATAGTCTGTGGTTGTGAGGATATACTTATGTTGGAGGGATGAAGGAGGGTTTATAGGCCCAAAAAAATCCAGTCCCCATTGTTGAAATGGAAACTAAATTGTAACCGGTTGTAGAGGAAATGTAGGTTTCCTAAACTTCCCTATGCATTTTTGGCATGGCTCACACTTCCTCACATAAGCATAAGCATCTTTAAACAACATGGGCCAATAATATTCGGCCCTAAGAATCTTGTGTGCTGTAGTCTCTCCTGAAAAATGGCCTCCAGTAGGACCTGCATGAAATTGAAACAAAATGTCATCAGTTTCATGTTTTTCCAAGCATCTGAGAAATACCCCATCACAATTTTTTCTAAAAAGAACTTGATTAATGAATTCATAAGGAGCAGATTTCAGTCTTAAAGCCCTTCTTTTCTTAAAATCAAGAGTTTCAGGAGCAAACCCATGGTTCAGAAAAAATCTGATATCGTCGTACCATTCTGATGTTGGGACATCGATAACGTTAACAACACTTGGGGGAATTTCTTCCTCGTGATCCCATTCGAACTGCTGCTGTGCGGGGTCATTGGATTGCGCAGTAAGAAGACAAAGACCTTATCCTTTGACAATTTTAGCTGGCCTGATCTCAAGATCATATTCTTGTAGGGACATCATCCAATGGGCCCTCTTTTACCCCAATTCTTTCTGGATGAGGACATTTCTGATAGCAGAATATGGAACAATGACTTTGGTTTGAGACTTCAGCAAGTGGGGTCTGTAATGTTTGACGGATTTATAGACCGCATAGGCTTTCTTATCGATCTGCGAGTATTTAAGCTCTGCACTTTTGAATGTTGAGCTCATAAAAGAGATCGAGATTTCAGTATCATTGTCATGCTTTTGAGTTAAGACAGCTACATAAGAAAAGTCACTGGCAAAAGTATAAAGAATGAAATCCTTATCAAAATTTGGGGACATGAGAGCAGGAGCTTCTGCAATGGCCTTTCGAATTCAGATAAACGCATCTCTCTGTTCCTGTGCCCAAGTAAACTGCACATCTTTCTTGACCAAAAGTTGTAGTGGTTTAACAATCTGGGCAAAATTTGGTACAAATATACGTACAAAATTAATCTTACCTAAGAAGGATTGCAATGCTTTGCGCGAGCTTGGTAAACCAATCTTTGAAATAGCCTCTGTACGTTCAGGATCGATAATCATACCTTCTTTCGAAACAATGAAGCCCAGAAGCTTTCCTTCTGTTACTGCAAAAATAGATTTCTTCGGGTTGAGAGAAATACTGAATTTCCTGCAGCGATCAAAAACTTGTTTGAAAGAAAACACATGTTCATGTCGTTTTTTAGAGTAAATAGTGATATCATCAAGGTAAACTACGACAGAATTATGCATTAACCCTCGGAAAGCTATATACATAGCTCTCTGAAAAGTAGCCCCTACATTGATCATCCCGAAAGGCATCCATCTGAATGTTGAGCTCATAAAAGAGATCGAGATTTCAGTATCATTGTCATGCTTTTGAGTTAAGACAGCTGCATAAGAAAAGTCAGTGGCAAAAGTATAAAGAATGAAATCCTTATCAAAATTTGGGGACATGAGAGCAGGAGCTTCTGCAATGGCCTTTCGAATTCGGATAAACGCATCTCTCTGTTCCTGCGCCCAAGTAAACTGCACATCTTTCTTGACCAAAAGTTGTAGTGGTTTAACAATCTGGGCAAAATTTGGTACAAATATACGTACAAAATTAATCTTACCTAAGAAGGATTGCAATGCTTTGCGCGAGCTTGGTAAACCAATCTTTGAAATAGCCTCTGTACGTTCAGGATCGATAATCATACCTTCTTTCGAAACAATGAAGCCCAGAACCTTTCCTTCTGTTACTGCAAAAATAGATTTCTTCGGGTTGAGAGAAATACTAAATTTCCTGCAGCGATCAAAAACTTGTTTGAAAGCAAACACATGTTCATGTCTTTTTTTAGAGTAAATAGTGATATCGTCAAGGTAAACTACGACAGAATTATGCATTAACCCTCGGAAAGCTATATACATAGCTCTCTGAAAAGTAGCCCCTACATTGATCATGCCGAAAGGCATCCATCTGTAGGCAAAAGTACCCCATGGGGTCCTGAAAGCTATTTTCAATTGGTCGTCCGGGGCAACCATAACCTGGTTATACCCCAAAAAACCATATAGGAGGGAAAACATCTTTGATCCGGCTACCTTTTGAAGAATCTGCTCCATTGGTGGAACAGGATAGTTCTCTTTCTCAGAAGCCCGATTTAGGTTCCTGAAATCGACACACAGTCGAATTTCTCCGCTTTTCTTACGGACAGGTACTAAGTTAGCGATCCATTGAGTATGCCTGATCGGAAAGATAATTCAAGCAGTGAGCAGCTTCTCCAGCTCCTTTTTTATAGAAGGTTGCAAATTGGGGTGAATCTTCCGTAGCTTTTGTTGAAATGGCTTAACCTCTGGTTTCATGGGTATATTATGAAACATGAAGCTAGTGTCAAACGTTTTCAACTTGTCATACGTCAAGGCGAAAACATCCTTATACTGTTTACACAATGCAATAATGGCTCTGCGTTCTTCAGGGCTACAATCAACTCCCAAATTGATGAAACGAGGTTCCTGTTCGGTGCCTAGGTTGACCCGCTCATTGTTCATGGATGAGCTTTGAGTTTTACAATTATTTTGAGATTTGAACTTGTCCTGTAAATCGTAAAAATTTTCTAGATTGATCACAGACTTCGGGATGACATTTGAAGAATCAGTGAGAGACTTTTCATGTTCTGCTTCATCGATGGCCATGTCTTGAAACGTATCCTGAGCAGTGAGGAAGTCGAGTATCTGTCGGTCATCATCAAACACTTTCCAATTAGTCACATTATCCAGAATGGATGGTCTGTACATCAATTCGATAGAAAAATTTTGAGGAGACAGAACTTTTGGCGGGATCAGTCTAGACGTTGTATTTGCTAACAGGTCTGCATCAAATTTTTGTGACCTAGGAACTGATTTAATATTGAATGCCAAAAATGAGTTGGTTAGATCCCTTACCAACTTTTGATAACTAGCCAAACGCGGAGATAAGCAGTGTATTTTATTCCTGACTTGCTTGACTATAATTTCGGAGTCTCCATAGCATTCTATTGCTTGTACACCTAAATCAATGGCCTTCTTGAGCCCCTGCACAAGAGCTTCATATTCGGCTACATTATTAGTGCAATCAAATTCTAACCTGCAAGCAATCATGATTTTTATTCTTTTGGGATTGATAAGAACACAACCCGCTCCAGCTCCCTCCTTGGACTTGGAGCCATCGAAAAATAAGGTCCATGAGACAGGGTCTAATCTAAAATTCGTATTCACATTATATACATTATGCACAATTTCACCAGAAAAAGGTACAGAAGTGACCTGAGTGATATGTGATTCGTTTCGGATGCTTTCTTCTGGTGAGGCATCAACTGGGAATTCACTGAAAAAGGTATCGAATGTAAATTGATCTGTACGAGAGGTGAGATAACCAGCAGGTTCACTTGAATCATTAAGATCAGTAACTGTCTGTTTCATAAAAGGTTCTTTGCTGATCTTAATTTTATTCAGTTGACCATTGTAAGGCAACCATAAATGGGACCAATCGGTAGCAAAGTAACCTTTAAGTTTCTCTGACCAGTCCCTGCTTAACCGCATCCCATAGGATTCTAGGATGTCAGCTATCACAATGTCAACTGTCTGATGGATCCTAGGATCAACTGACAGTGTGAGCATAACGTTTCTCAATTTTCCAACCACTCTGACTTTGGATCTGTCAAGTTGCACAATCTGGGTTGGACAGGGTTCCCACGTTGCATTCAATTTTCTGCAAACAAAGAGGGGCATCACATTTGATGATGCTTCCGAATCTATCATGCAGTTGTGTACATTCCAGTTGAAAATCTCAAAAGTAAGCAAGAAAGGAGGAGTTCTCTTACTTGCCGGTTTTTTATCATCAGTTTTAGTGACAGAGTCTAGATTATTATTCTGTGACTCTCTAGGCTGTTTGACTATCATGTTTTTAGGTAAAGAATCCCTCATAGCAGGAATCTTGAGTAGCTCAAACAGAGAGATGTTTTCTTTGACTCTTTTTAAGTCTTCAACCAAGTTGCACTCCATTTGAGGGAGGACTGTATCCTTTTGTGGGACAGTCTTGTTTCCTGTGGGAACCGGGGGAGAAGATGAAGGTTCTTGAGGTGGCTGTGGTATTGACCTTGTATTATAAGGATTTTGTGTGTTAAACACCGCCTCAGGTTCTTCTTCTTCTTCACACATAGGAAGTTCCGAAAAGCAACCCACAACATCGACCTGTGGATCATCTTCTGCTTCTTCTTCAGGTAGTGGAGGATCCGGGGTAGTCTGATCCTTGGAAGTGTCAGGGGTGACTTGAGATTCTGCTGCCAATGCTCTAAAAATAGAAAAGAGTTCATCGTTTGTGAGTGCATTTGCCGGATTTGGTGGTGGTGGATTTTGTGGAGGCTGGTAAGGTCTCCTAAACGGTGGCCTTACAAAACCTCTGTTCTGATTCTGATTATCATTAGTGTTCTTCTTCAAATCCACCATCTCATTTGACATATTCTGAAGGAATTTTTTCATGTTAGTAATATCAAATGGATCCTTGTTCTGAACTGTGGGTTTAGGGACATTCTCAATTTTCTTCCTAGAAGTGGAAGGTTGTCCTTCTGAAGCTTCAGGGCTGTCTTCCAGACAAAAGATGTCCTTCTCAACTTGGATTGCTTCATCAAATGCTTCCAGTAAAGTACCCTTCTGTGCCCTTTTGACCCATATTGCAATAGGTGGAGGCAGACCCTTTTCATAATAAGCCACCAATAATTCTTCACCAGGAAGAAGATTGGTAGGAATTCTGTTTTTGAGATATGAAAACCTTTGGTTAAAGTCTTTTACCCTTTCTTTTCCTTTTATTTTCATGGAGGATAATTCTAAGACAAGATCTTGCGGTTTTTTGTCATCCCCAAATTTCTGGGTAAAATGTTTCTCGAATTCATCCCAGGAAGTTATAGATTGGGCTGGTAAAGAAAAATACCAAGTGGCCGCTCTACCCTCAAAGGTGTATGGAAAGAGTCTGCATACTACATCCTCATGTACCACGCTTCTAAGCCTAATTTACTGCATGAAAGTTTTTATGTGATCCAATGCAGGTATCTTATCATCAGGGTTGTATTTAGGCAGCCATTTCTCAGGATTCTTTGGTAGTCTATGTTGATCACCTAATATGAAAACTGCACCTTGGTCAAGCCAAGGTCTGTTTTGACCTTCTCCAGCCATTGGAGGTTCTTCTTCTTCTTAATCAGATGACGAACTAGAAGAATTCTCTTCATCTGAGGAAGATGATGAAGATGAAGGAGGGGACGATGGTGGACCACCGGCTCCAAGATTTGGTTGACCTTGGTTCCTACGAGAGTGGCCTCACGGTTATATTCAGGAGAATCTGGTCGATTAACTAGGTCTTGGTTTTTATATTGTTGATCAGTTGTATGTTGATCCTCTGTGTTAAAACTATTGGTATGCTGAACCTGTGGATCAGTGGTCTGTGAGGTGGGAACTTGTTGATCTTCTTGACCGCTAGCCTACAAAATACTTTCTAGGTTTAGAGCTGCCAGGTCGTGTCTTCTTTGATTGGCAAGTCGTTGTTATGCTCTTAAAACCCTATCGGCAAATGTTTTCAATATCTGCTCTAGCGAGATGGGTCCCCTTATAGGTGACGTGAAAATGATATCTCCTCTGTTCTCCTATTGTATAACAGGTGTGACAGGTATAACCGCAGGTTGTGTGGACGCGACAAGGAGAATCATAGGTTGTGTACCAGTTGGTTGTTCAGATGTTGAAGCCCTAGTTTGGCTTCGGGTTTGAACTGTTGAAGTACTTTCTAGAGGAGGTTTATTAGTAGTCTGCTTAGGCATGTTTTACTAGTGTCCCTCCTTCTAGCGCCATTTGTTGATGCCTCGGGGGTGTAGGGTAAGTGCAAGGTGCTGGAATGGGTTCCAAGGCACACAACAGGGGATGAAAACCCAACCAAAGGCTTCAAAAGACCTTGCGCAAGGGCAATTCTATCCTCGAGCTGTTTGGTGTGGTAATCACCCACGGATATTTGGCCTCCACTGGCACTCTATGAGTAAAAGATTTGATCTTGAAAGATCAGTTTTCCTATCAAGGAAAACTAAGTAAAAAAAACTAGTTACCAAAATCTAACTTAACTTACCTAAGGAAAGAACCTATTCTAAGTCAGATCTAGCCAAAAAGGAAGAGTTGATGTTGTGCAGATCAAATCTGAAGTGTGATGAACAAGTAGTCAAGTACCTTAAACAGAAATGTCTTCGGGTTCTTCACTTGTTAATTAAAGTTTTATCAGTTAATGAAAATTAAGTGACAATTCTTCAAAGTTTTTAAACCTATTCAAATATCTGATCTGTAATCATTGTGTTAATTGAAAAATTAATGTTTGATTATACATGTTTATTTGCATCGAATCATTTGCAGAAATATAAAAGTGAAAACGTTCAATTAAAGAAATTTAATAGAACAATTTTGAGCATAATCCAGACATACAGAGAAATCAATATGAGAGATCTTATGCACTAATGAATATCCTGCAAAAGATTGAAAACATAACCGATGACAAATTTGAAACATTAACTCAGCAATTCTCAAAGAAATTTGAAGAACAATAGGAGGTGAATTAAAAGATAACTTTCCTGAATAGAGAAGTCTTGTACAAAAATTACAATGACTCTGATAAACAGAGTATCTTCAGTCCAATCTCCTGTTGAATTGCAATTCCAAAATTCCCAACCCCTCACTAAGGGAAACATTCCTCCTTATATACTAAATTTACATAAGAGTTCCAAAAGGAGAAATTCTACAAAATAGGGATTACAAAATCGGATCTAACTATCGATCCAAGAAATCTTGCTATTTTTAAGCTCAAAATATTTTCCGCCACCTTTCACAAAAGAAAGACTTGTTCTTTAATCAGATAAGGTCTCGTGGCACCATAATAATTCAATTACAAATGGATCACTATCTTCGACAGGTAGTGTGGCTTGCAAAGCATCTGCTGTAGGAAATTCAGAGTTGGGAAACCCATTGTCAAAAACAGAGAAATCCATTAGAGGATCTATTTCAGGAAGAAACAGCGGGATATCAGATTCTTGACTTATTATAAAATCTTGTATGACATCGTCATCAAGATCAGCTGGTTCTTCCAGAGCTTTCTTCTTTTTCTCCACGGAGTTTTGCATGTAGGCAGACAACGTTTCAAAGTCCTCTTCACTGCTACCGCTGCTAAGATCAGGAACACCTGCATCAAATGGTGGTGAAAACATTTATTGATATAACAAGGGGTAGAGCTCTTTATCTTCAGAATGGACATCAAAAGATTCACCACCTGCATGGATATTACTCATTCTGAATAAGTCTTAGATAAAAGGATGTAAAAGAAATGTCGCACAGAGTATTTCCTCTTTCAGAAGGAAAATGGAGAGTCTGGAGTTTTTACGTTAATTTCTATTTTAAGGCCAATAAGCAGGGTGATGTCAATTGAGAGGGCCAAGTTGCAATGATTAAACTTATCCAGCCAATCCATTATAATCACTTCAATTGTCATGAAAAGAGCCGAGGTTCGAGTTTAAGCTTGTGCGAAGTACAAGCTCAATTACTATTCGCATGATTTTGAATTGCCTTTATGATCACATCGTTACAAGCAATATTCCATCAATAATTATGACTGGTAATTGATAACAGAGACAAAGGTTATGGTGATAAAGTTGATTTGCAAAAAGTCTCAGTTATGGTGATAAAGTTGATCTGCAAAAAGTCTCGACTAAGAGTGCCAGTACACGGGCTATCAATTCTTCGCACGTAACAAATCCGATCTATCTGACCCAACCTCCACGAGAATGATAAAAGCTTTCAGGTCATGAATAAATGAAAAGAAGTGATCATTAAGAAGTGGAACAAGAACGACAAGATGTCAAAACTCGAGTCCAGACATGGCAAACTTAAGGCGGAGAGATGGCGTCCATCCAACATGAAGTAACTGATAGACTTGTATTAGGGTCTGCTATCATGGATTACACAGAAAAATGATAATTTGGCAGAACCAACTTTCAAAAGACAAAATGGAAAAGCCTGACTTAACTGACTACCCAAAATCAACATGACTGTGAGACCATAACAGATGGACGACTGAGATTAACCGGAGTAGGATGCAGAATCGGGTTCAAGAAAATTTTCATGAAGTTCTTATTCAAAGATCCCGCAAGCCGAAAACTGAAAGTACGGATTTGCGGGTTGCGGGATGCAAAAATGGAAGTAAAAAGGATCCCGAAAGCCGAAAATCGACTATGCGGGTGGCGGGCTTTGGAAACATTAAACTGTGAAGCAACATAACCATCTCGATAGCCGCATCCCGAAATTACGGGTTGCGAGTTTCAGGAGCACACACCAAATAAACAAAAAACATAATCCCGAAAGCCGAATGCCACCATTGCGGGATTCGGGTTTCGGGGGTAATTATTTCTCAGTCTTATTACAGAATGATTCCGCAACCCACAGCCATCGGGTTGTGGGTTTCAGAATTACCAAAACCAAAACTAAAAAACAACAGTCCCATAACCCGCACTTGTCGGGTTGCGGGTTTCGGGTTCTCCAAATGTCGGGTTTCGGGATGATGATAACAGTCAACAAAATACTCAAAATTTTGGCTCTTTTAAGATCGAAACACTTTGGAGGAAATAATCAAACGCTTACAAACAAGCAGACCAAAAGCATGGGTGAATAATTTTAGAGGTAAAATCAAAATCTAAAATTTTCAAGATGACTCACCCAAACACCTTTGCATTTATTAAAATTTGGGGCTCCCGTGCTTAGCTAAGCATGGGATCTGTTGTGGCTACAACAAGGACCTATGTTCTTTTATGGTTATAGAATATTTGACCATCATAGCAAATGGAGTGACACGTGGAAAAATCCCCCCCGCAACCACCTAATGTTTCAAATGAATTCTAAACTTAATGTACTCTCTTGATTTCTGGTTGAATAGATCCAAATAAACATACGAAGTGTTGAAAAGGCATTAGAGGACAAAGTAGGAAAGTTGGAAGGTCAAAGGTCACTAGGGGTAACTACCAATACAATTACCCATATTTCTTTATAAATGTAATGACTTGAGAAAGGAAGATGAATTTTGGCTTTGAGATGTTATGAAGATTCGTGTAAAAACATTTCATGGAATCAATATGAAGAAGCCTTTCTTTGGGCCTGTGAAATTTGGAAATGCTTTGGTGTTGTAGTGTATGAATGGTCTAACTTATTTGTTATTCATGCTAATATATGAAATGCTTGTTCTATGTATGACTATTTTACTCATGTTGATTATATTTTTTCATTGATGTATGTCTGAATTTATTTTCCCAATTAATAGTTATTGATTTTGACTAGATAAGAGTAAGAATTATCTTCCTTGATTTCTAGTCAATATTATATGTGCATATCCGTACTTTATATAGAAAAATACTTTTATGGTATCTTTACAACATTGTGTGTGCACATTCAATAGCTCATAGTTCTTCTAGTTGCATCTCCTAGCTAGGGTAGGATTTCTTTTCAGCACTTTGCATTGAGAATAAAAGTAGAATGAATTTTGCATAACATCCCCCCAACCTTAAAATCAAATTATGAGTAGTAGTTGGACCAGAATATAGATGGGTTCCCTATTTCAAATAGTGTGAGGTCTACCCGTGACTTGACATTGGGGGTGGAATCCTTTATATTGACCTAGGGGCATTCAACCATGTCAATAAATCTTGTCGCTATATGGAGGGACTTGAATGGCTAAGAGAGACCCATCGCAATCACATCATTCTCTTTTTGGATATTTTAATTTAAATCCTTACGAAATTCATATCCCCACCCAAGGTGAAGACTCTAACCCAAAAGCAATCTTTGAATACATTGTTTCTAAATTGGAAAATTCCTTTCCCTTAGAAACACCATCTTTGTATATTGTTCCCATTGAGTAAGTCAACTAGTTTCATTGCTATACTTAGTCTTATGTCAAGAATATTGGTGGACTACCCACTCCTTTGCTTCCCAAAAGGAGAAGAATCCCGTCCATACCGTTGGTCAAGTTCTTGTAGATATAGTCAATGATATCATAGACCTTACCTTGAGTGAAATTCCTAAACCTATGAACGCAATTCCTCCTACCCCTCTAGGTTCTCGAGCTCCCTTGCGTCTCATGCAAAACTATATGTCTTTCCCTTTACTATATAAAATTATGTTCTTTGATTGTCAACTTACATGAAGGGATTTTGTTTATTTTTCCTACATATCTATACTTTATCTTAGGAAACTAAAAAGTTTCAATGTGACAGCTACAACACTTGCGTTGTCTATATACCCACAATCACAATATTTGGGACTTTTATTCTATTCAACCCAAAATTGATGAAAAAAATACACTTATAGTTTTCAACATCAAAATCATGATCCCATCACTGGAAGAGATCAATGGGATTTAAAATATCTAATGAATAATAGGTTGAAGGAATTATCATAACTATGACTAAATCACAACACAAGTTTTCTCTGTTGAAAAATCTTGTATATATCTTTGTCCCATCTCTAGGATCTGGAATGAATTGTCTCTTCTCAAAAAATCACTTTGGGTGATTTATATTGGAGTAAACTTAGACCCTAGGTTCTAAATCATGAACCAACAATACCCCTATGAAAGTCGACATTTTCATTACCCAAGAAGGGAAAAGTCTCACCCAAGACTCACAGGGATTACTAAGACTTAAATAAGGCTAAGTTGTTTTGATAAACATTTGACCTTAATATATTCTTCATCATTCAATAATAACTCAACATAACAACACAAACAACTTCATATTCATGCCCAATTTTACCATTATACACAAGTAATTCAAAATACCTAATTGGTCCATTCCATTAATATTGAAAACATTACATCTGAAATTGCATTCTATCATTCATCAAAAACGTATATTTCAGAGTATCAGTATTAGGAACCCAAAACAGTCCCATCTTTTCACCATTTATAAAATACATTAGAAAATTATCACTCTTACTAACTATCTTGTAACTAAAAATACTTAATTATGACCTAACTATCTTATACTTTTACTGCAGAAACCTCAATACAACATATTGTGTGACCTATTACAAAATATATCACCCACTTACAAAACTTAGGACAATGCAATTAGTATAGTTCCCACAAGCCCCCAACACTATGCTTGGCTCACTCTCGAGCCAATATTCATTCCTTATGAATAACCTGCTAGACTGAAGGAAAAAATTGCTTCAATTGATCTATAAACTCTGACAACTATATATCCAACAACTCCACTGATTGTAACAACAACTCAAAATCCTTTTGAAATTTGACACCATGTTCAAAATAACAGATTGCGACTGTGGTCTCATAGTCTCTCCCAAATCGATAGCTTGATTAGACTTATCATAAACTTCAGTGATGTTTAAATAATACTTCTTTACCTTTTCGTGAAAAATGCATAACCTGATTGGTGGCTTGTTGATGCTCCACTCTAGTTGGAATAATATTCTTAGTAAGACTCAAAATACTTGTCATGGATTACATAGGTAAAGTTTTTAGAGAGTTTGTTTTGATATGCACTTGCTCCTTCCATGACATAATTTGATTCTCCTTCTCACAAACTTCCGATGCCTCTTACAAATGATTCCACAAAAGAAAACTTGTATTTACCTCTTTTGATAAACCTTGCACGTAACTTTGAGCTTTTTGAAATGTTTCATCTCCTTGGATTATCTGATTCTTTAACTCTAACTATTCTGGTGTTTCTTCTTTAGACAATTTATCCTTTAATACTACATTCTGCACTTGCAAACCATGAATCAATGTCTTTATCTCATCACATTTTTTTGTAGCTGTAGTCTGTACAACATCTTCCTTCTCCCCTTGGCACAATATCCTATTGGCATAATTCTAAATATACATCTTCAACTACAGCTGTCAACGAGCTATGTTCAACATCCTCTTTCACATACTTATGTTGGATATCACTGACGAGTCGTGTAATTGGTACCTTTTTGAACACCCCTTTCATCATCCTAGCTTGCTTAATTATCTCTACAAAACCTCTGCATACATCTTTTTGTGTCTTTTTACCTCTACTTGTGCTTATGATATGAAATAAGTTTATTTCTACATGATTTGTTTAACATCGAATGTATGAGTGATTGATTGTGTAAATCTGATCCTTGCTGGTGGTTTTTTATCCTTCAATTTAGCAACAGTTACCACCTTCAGGGAGCTACAGATCCTATGTAAAGCTACGAAACTGATCCAACAACTACATAAGTGACGTCATAATTTGATGTGAGCTATGTAATCAAGCACAACATTTCCACAGCTGGCGTCACAGTCCAGTTTTGCACTTGGATTCAGCCGATTGCGCATCAGCTGGAAGAGTTAGCTCTTTTTTTATCAGATCAAAGTTATTATTGGCTTATTGATTATTGTACTTGTGACTTTGATCTATTCAAATGTATGTAATAGAATATCAGGATGATTATAATTCTATTATGATGACAACTATCCACAGACTTGGTGCTCTTTTGATTATGTGCAAGAACTAGAATTTTTGTATATGTATAAAAATGGATCGAACTCCTCTAGCAGGGTTAGCCATAGTTTTGCACAGAATTGATGAACTTTTTTATACATATTATCTTTTTATAAAATCAATTTATGGTGTTGGTTCCTAATGTGTTGAGTGATTATGTGTGACTAATTGGCTTGCTCAGCCCCTTGTCTCTGAAGGCAGGGCCCCCTTCCACAGACAGGTGCTATTGTAGATTAGTAGTTCTTAACCTTTCTGCAGTTTTAATAAAAGTATTGGTGTGGAATTTTTGCTTCGGTTACAAAGATTTAATTGAGTAATTTTCCATTGGTGCTTTCTACAACTATTATTATTTCATCTTGGGTTTGTAACGTCAAGAGAGTGTTGAGGGAAGGATATGAGATTGAAGACGAGAAATTTCCTGGTCAATTGGGTTGAATAGTTAATTGCTTGTTGTTGTAGCTTAGTTGCAGATTCTAGAGCATTATTGTTTTCCTGTAGGGTTGATTCATTGTTGTGGAATAGAGAGGTTGTTGTGATTCTTTTAGAAATCCCTCCGGTTCATTTATTTTATGCAATTGGTTTTAGCGGGCATCCGAGCAAATTGGTTAAGTTTTCCCTTGGAGATATCTATAGTTGATTTATTGATTCCATAGTTGTTAGCCAAGATAATTCATGAGTGAAACCTTAGGGTGTTAAATTTTTTCTTTCTCTTTTGAGGAATAGATGTTTATGGTCACTCTCTATGAGGATGGTTAGTGGTTTCCTTGCTCTCAATTTAAACCCATTCCAATGAATTACTCTATTTTTCAGAACCTATTAAATTGCAACGTCTGGCATAGATTTTGCTTGGTGGCTCATAAATACTTTTGAACAAACCTGGTTGATAATTAATGTACAACTCTCAATCCATTCTTGAGTTAATTATAAGGTAGAAAATGTCGTCATTTTGGCACCGTTGCCGGGGAGCTGCCAAAGATATTGTAATTTTTGATAGTTGGCTTGAAGTGTGACTATTTTGAGTGATTATTTTGTAAGTTGGTTGTGTGAAGTTTTCACTATGTTATGATTCATGCGAAGAGTTAGAGACCACATAGGGATACTTATGTATGCTTATCAAATCCCCCAAGAAATTAATTGTGCATAAAGTTCAATAAGAGGAGCAAGAGGATTGAGCCTTGCCTATTTTCTGCCCCAAGTGCAGAAAGAAGCATCCCTTGAAGAGCTGCCCCCTAGACAAGGTTGAAATTTTCCTCCTATGTGAGAAAGATCATCCTACTAAGGAGTGTCCCTCATTGTCAGGATTGAAGGCTATATACGCTGAAGCTGGGATAGAAGAAGAACCTGTTTGCTTCATATCTCAAAAACGTCCATGGTAGCCTTGGCCTCCAGGTATGTTATTTGATTTAATGAAACCATATAATTCTTGTTGGAATAATAAACAAATGGCCCATCCATCTTCCTCTTGGTTTCCTCGTCCTCCTCCACAAAAACAATATTGGATGCCTTCATACCCCTCGAATTTCCCATGGTAGCAAAACTGGAGAAACCCTGCTTTCATAAATCAACAATAGTTTCAGTAAAAGCGTCTCCAACAACCTCATATTCCTCCTATGCAAATGCCCCACCACCTAAAATAACACTACCTCTGGGTAAACCTCACCCAATACCATTACTCCCTGCACAACCTGCCCCTAACCCCAACAATAAGGTTGTACATCTAGATTTGGTTACAGAACTAATGAACTTCCCTACCTATTCTATCACTTCTGTGGATTGCTATGACATCCAAATTTGTTCCAAGAAGAATATTAGTAAGACTCCATCCCCTGTCATCACATAAGAAGAAACAAAAAAGACACCAGAAGATCTATTATATCAGCTAGAGGATCTTACCCCTCCCCCTTGAGGAAACAACAATTTGCAGACACACAATAGTTGGTAGGAAAAAAACAACACCCCCATATACTGAGAGGTTGACTTTAGCCAAACCATTGACCCAACCTGAATTTGATTTGCTTGGTGAATTAAGGAATGTCTGCGTGAAAATCCCATTATTCCAAGCTATCAAAGATATTCCCATCTATTCTAAAGATGTCAAAGAATTATGTATCAGAAGACCAGGAAGGAAGAGGAAAGATCCATAGATTGTTAATGTGATTGGTGATTTGGCAGACTTGATTTCAGGGAAGGGCCCTCACTACAAAGTATTCAAATCTTGGTATCCCGGTGGTCAAGGTCCAAATAAACAATATATGCCTTCCTAACACACTGATAGATTTGGGAGCGACTATTAATTTCATGACTAAGTAGACAATGGAAAGATTGGGGTTGACAAATCTTAGAGAGTCTCCTACAGTTTTGTAGCTAGCAGGCCGGTCTACCATTAAACTAGAAGCTATCATAGAAGATGTTTTTATTTCATTAGACTCATGGGAAAACCCTACAAATTTCATAGTTATGCAAACTAAGTTAAATCTTGGTGGCTATCCTTTGATCCTCAGACATCCTTGGATGGCCACTACTGATGCCAACATTGGGTGTAGATTAGGGAATATGCACATTTCCTACGAGAATGTTGTTAAGGAGTTAAGATTTTATCCACCTACTAAACCAGATACATAAAGGGAACTTCCATCATGGCCAGATGATGAAGAATCTGAGGTAGAATATAATGCCCAATAACTATTCGCAATTGAGCAATTCATGGCTGGAAAAGAGCATACATAAGATGATCTCATCAACCAATTTTTGGTAAGTTCCCACAATACACTTGCAACAAATTACAATGATCTGAATTTTGTTTTTAATTATGTTGCTTGAAGGGATGATGCTTCACCTAGTTCTTCCACAATCTCTGTAACAATCCCAAGGGCCCTCATTCAAACTTCAACTGTTGGCACTAAAGATATTGAAATTGAGCCAGGAAAGGTATTGAAAATCAGTTCTGCACTAATAGAGCAACAAACATAAAAACTTACATGTTTGCTCAGAAGGCATAGGAATGCATTTTCTTGGGATTATAGAGACATGAGAGGTCTGCACCTGGATTTATGTACACATAATATCTATACCAAAGATGAATGTAGGCCAATTAGATAGCCCCAGTGCAGAATGGATCCGGTGCTATAAGAGGTAGTCAAAGAGGAGATCTAAAAGCTGTTAGCAAAAAAATTCATTTACCCTATTTAGGACAGCAAATGGGTCTCCCCACCGTTCATAGTTCCAAATAAAAATGGAAAATGGCGTGTTTGTGTGGACTACATGAAACTAAATAAAGCAACACACAAAAATAATTTTCCACTTCCTTTTATTGACCAAGTGATGGACACACTCTCTAGAAAGAAGTATTTCTCCTTTTTGGATGGATTCAACAGGTACAATTAGATCAGAATTTGCTCCGGAGGATCAGGAGAAGACGACATTCACATGCCCATGGGGAGGTTTTTCATATCGGGTTCTGCCTTTTGGGTTATGCAATGCCCTGACTACCTTTCAACGTGTAGTCCTCAATATTTTTGCAGACTAGATTCATGAGACCATGGAGGCTTATATGGATGATTTCACCTCTTATGGTGGATATTTTGAGGAAGCCTTAGACAATATGGAAAAAGTAATCATCCATTGTATCAAAGTGAACCTATGCCTCAGTAGTGAGAAGTGCAAGATGTTGGTTACAAAAGGAGTTGTATTAGGCCATATTATTTCACCGAAGGGCATCAAAGTAGATCCAACAAAGATACAAGTGATTCTAAGATTAACAGTACCCCACACATAGAAAGAGGTACGCATTTTTATTGGTTACGCAGGTTATTATAGAAGGTTTGTACAAAAATTTTCAAAAATTTCCTGCTCCCTCTTTCTGCTCATGTCAAAAAATATAGAGTTTGAATGGTATGATTCTTGTCAATTATCTTGGGAAAAATTAAAACATAAAGTGTCAATAGCGCCATTATTGAGGGGGCCCAATTGGTCCTTGAATTTTATAATCTCCAAATATGCTTCTGACACATCCATTGGAGGAGTATTGGGTCAGTAGGAAGGTCAAAAACCATATTCCATATATTTCATCAGTAAAAACTTGACCCCTGCAGAATTAAATTATATAGTGACAAATAAGGAATTCTTGGCTGTTATCTATGCTGTCAACAAATTTCTTCACTAAATTACAAGCTAATCAACTACCATACATACTGATCACTCTGTCATTAAGTACCTCATGAATAAGCCCATCACTAATGGCAAAGTGACAAGATGGATGCTGCTACTGCAAGAATTTGACATCACGATCAAAGACAGACCACAGAAGGACAATTTAGTTGTTGATTTCTTGTCCATATTGACCAACAATGCTGAATCATCACCTGTTGAAGACATTTTTCCAGATGAACACCTATTTGCAGTGTCCACCAAGACACCTTGGTTCATAGATGTTGAAAATCACCTAGCGACATTAATGCTTCCGATGTACTTGTCAGTAAAAGAGAGGCAGAGAATTATGTAGCGCAACAACATATTCTCCTGGATAGAGGGATATCTTTTCTACACTGGACTGGACTTGATCATCTGTCGCTATGTCAAAGAAGATGAAATCTATATCATTTTACAAGCCTTCCATGATAGCCAATGTGGAAGTCATTTTGCAGATAAAAGGACTTCTTACAAAGTACTTCATCTTGGATATTATTGGCCCTCAATTTTCAAGCATGCACGAGAGTATGTCAGTATTTGTGATGGTTGTCAAAGAATGGGACATACTCTTCAGTGGGATGAAATGCTCCTGGAATTCCAATTGATGGTGGAACCTTTCGAGAAGTGGGCATTGGATTTTGTGGGACCTATCAATCCTCCAACAAGGAAGAAATCATATATCTTGGTCTGCACATTTAGTGTCACAAAATGGGTGGAAGAAAAAACACTCCCAAGAGAGACAAAACAAGTAGTTTCAAATTTCCTCTTTGTAGAAATTTTTGTTCAGTTTGGATTCCTTCAGGAGATTGTTATAGATGGAGGAACTCAGTTTACCTCAAAGCTGATTGCTTCTATTACAAAAAAGTATAAGATAAAACATAGGGTAACTTCACCTTACCAACCATAGGAAAATGGATAGGTGGAGGGGACTAATAAAATTTTGGAAGCCATATTAACTAAAACAGTTCATATCCATCTCCAATATTGGGTAGACAGGCTACTAGAGGCATTGTGGGCTTATAGAACAATTTGGAGGAGTGCAACTGTTGAGTAGAGTCTAAATGAAGCACCTGCTTTGAATATATATTAACTTCAATGGTGCTAATGATATCTTGTAATACTATCAATTCTATTGATTCACCCTTCTTTTCATAAAACAATTGGATTTTAACTTTCTGGCCTCTTTGTGATGATGCATGGTCTGATGATTCTGATTTTGTTCCTTCATGCTTCTCGAACTTCTCTTGTTTTGATGTAGATGATGGAAAAAATGTTGTATGCTTTTTTTTTCCAAAAGTTATGGCATTCCTTCAGGCTGCTCCCACTCCTTTTTCTTCGCGCTTAACCTTGGATATATGTGCAATGTTAAACTGTTAGAACCTTGAACTTCTGGTTTCTTCTTCGTCTTTATTTTTAGAGTGTTTAATATTTCCACCTCTCAATTTGGTCGTAATTGGAATTTTGTAGTGCAATCTTCCATAGATTTTTAATGTTTTCCTCCGAAATACAAAATGGTAGAACCTCAGTTCTATTTGAAGGATCTACATGCAATGAGATAAACACATTATGAGCACCAATAGAAAAACACACAACATAATTATTCTTATCTACCAACGATGGTAGAATACAATATGACTCAGTGGTCACTTGGATCATTTCTGTACACCAACACTAAAATGCCATATTAATACTTTGTTGCACTTCCTTTTCCATGCTCTATTGCAAAATATTGAACTTTTGGGTTGGAAAAGACTTTGTCACCTTATTATGATATTCTTTCCCTTGAGTTTCCTTCCAATATAAGTGCAATTAATAACAACACCCAAATTAAATGAAACTCTTTTCCTATATTTTGAGTGTCAAGACAATCTTGAATAAACTACCTGAATAGACATTTCACCCAACTCATTTTGATACCCTTAGTACATATTTATACTACAAACAATACCCCCACATGGAATTGATGCTTGTGACAGCTCCAAACAACCTTTTCTGCTAAAATCTGGGTATCAAAGCATACTTTTGGATTAGTAATAGTAGAAACTATCGCTCCTCTCATTCCCCTATGTGTTCCATATTTCTAGTAAACTTTCTCGACCTTAAAATCATGCACTGCTATGGATTCTACAAGATATCCCCCTTTACGTGACAAACTAGATACTAGTTCAACATCCACATCATATGGTTTATCCATCTAGAAACAACCTCCCTACATTCAACTCAACATAAACCGAATGTAGCACATAATACTAGGTCCACACCCAAAATGCAGAACATTTAGCGAACACATAGTACTTGACCAAAAAATATTCTATGCCCACACCTTAGGAATGACTAATTCAGTACCATCGGGTCCCAAAATCATATTTACACATATAGATGGTACCTTCCCTAGCAATGGTTCCTTAATATCTACCTTGGTATCAATCTCTACAACATGCATTTAATATTCCTTAAGTACCTTCACCTTGAGCTGATCTTTAGGTGTTGAAGACATTGATATTCTATCCGAGCACTTTGGCTCTCTATAACCGCAACTCTAATCTCCATTATATACCCTCATTCACTACTGCACCAATCTTCGACAGAATTGAATTGATCACCACAGCACTTTGTTTACTTTAAACATCATCTCCACTTGATTATTACCATTTGATATCATTAATACACCTTCCGTGTGTCATAACTCTTGATGTAGCTCATGCAATATTCCTATCTTCTTTTAGTACACAATCTGTCCTTCCAATATAATAACCATTACTTAAACTGCCCACATTCCAAACTTTTTCTATGATTATGATTCTTTCCATAAATGCTACAAACCACTTTCAGTTGTACTTTACTTTATTCAGAATTCAAATTTAACTTCTTCTGCAACACTTTTTAAATAACTAACACCATCACCCATAAATAGAAACAACACATGTACTTTTCACCAACTACCCTTAGGATCTACTCAATCTTCTATGCACCTCTTTACCAATTATTACTTCACTTTTATTCTTCCGACCCCTGTGGGCCATAATATGCTTGAATTTTTCTACCATTTACCATACCTTTTAATGGATCACCCCATAATGTCTGTAACTTAACTACACCTAATTTTGTGAGATATGTAATTCAAAATGGACCCATATATCTCATTCGTAGCTTACCATGATGCTTAATATACCTACTGTCATACAACAGTACCAATGAGCCAAGTTTCAATTCCATGTTTCTTTTATTTTGATCATACCAAGATTTTTTCATGTGCTTCCCCACCAATTGATTGAACCCTGCAAGTATTTTATCTTCCTCTAATTTGATCAGTTCATTCAACATACTATGTAACGATTGGTCATCAATCATATTTGTAGTCAACAGAATGCGTTGTGTTAGAAAATATTCCTTATGGATAGGTCATACTTCTTAAGGACATAGTAAGGATTCGTAGACACCTAATCCAAGACATAAGCAAAACAAATGGTTCCTAAAATATCCTATATCTAGTTCATACACTAGCTAACCCAAGTAGATATAAGCTTAAGAAGGATGATAAGGGTAGATGTCCTACCTCATCCCTGAAGGTTGTCCTAACTGCTCCTTGTTGATCCATCTCCTAGCTTGCAGATCTCAAGGTGTAAGCCTGCACACAAAGAAAATAGACAACACCTTCCAATGAACCAAGTGTATTAACTAAGATATAATTACCAATTGGAAAACATATTCATACATATATCAAAAGATACATGAAATGGGATAATAGGCCAAGGTTTAATTAGAAAGAAAGTCATGAACAACATATACACAAGTATACTTGTCTTTGCAGTAGCATGTCCTTAGACTCTCCTTTGAAAACCATTTGAGCATCCTAAGATCATAAGGACAACCTATCTAATATTTTTCATGTATGTGAGCCAAGGCACAAGGTCCATTTTATAGGATGGAGAGGCTAAATCACTTGAGAGAAAGATTTGGATCAAGAGAGTATAAGGTGGATCAAGGGAGATTGAGGTTACTGTGAATGGAATTGGAGAGATATTCGAAGGATACGGTGATCCACCTAAGGTCAAGCTTGAATCTTGGCCCAAAAATCAAGGCAAGATGGCTATAACAGCACTGTCACCTCCCTATAACTAAGCAGATAGCAAAAAAGGTGTAATTTTTTCTCCCCTGAAGGCATGCAAGGAGCGAAACTCTTGTAATTTTTGCTCCTTGGGAAACTGGGAGGGAGAAACACTCTCCATCAAGGCTCAATATAGGGTTTGGTAAGGTGGTTTTCGACCTCCAAATGTCAAGGGACCCTCCCAAACATGATTAGGGACTAGGTAGAATCTTCTCATGGTGATGAAGCATATCAAGTCACAAGTGACAATTTGAGGTACAACATGTGCAAGCTAGGTATAACAAACTCTATAGTAATCATTGTTTCCTTTCCATAAACCAATCTAAAAGGTGTGAATTTAGTCAATTGATTTGTAAGTGGTCCGATAAGGTCACAATATTGTTGGAATCCTCTGATCCCAATCACCTCGTTCTAAATCAAAAACCTTTCTTGATGCATCCTCCAACACGTTATTATTGAATGCTTCCACTGTTCCATTTACTTGAGGGTGATATGTTGTACTCTTTTGGTGATGTATCATGACTTCCTCCATCAATGCCCTAATATTTGCACTCAAAAAGTGAGATCCTTGGTCACTAATTAGTACCTTGGGACAACCAAATCTTGTAACAATATTCTCAAAAGTAAATCACGCAGTAGTCTCTGTTGTATAGTCCTTCACCAACATTGATTTTTCCCAACGCGTTAAATACTCAGTAGTCGTAATTATATCTAAGAATTGATCTCTTTTCTAGTGGATTAATGCCCCCCACAAAATAAATTGCCCATTTTTCAAATGGTTCCATTGCAGTAATTGGAAATAATTATTGTTTATCACGGGATGATGGTTTCCCTACATCCCGGCACACATCAAAATGTTTACAGTATTCTTTTTCCTCTTGAAATAAGGATGGCCACCATAAAAATTGCGCAATAATTTTATTGTAGTATATTTTCCTACATTGTTTCCACCTACTATTCCTTCACGTGCTTCATATAACACTACGTCACACTCATGCTCCATTACACACCTGCGCAATATTCCATCAACTCCTAATTTGTACAACTGACCATTAATCAATTGATAGTCTACACTCCTTGTTACTAATTTCCTTCGTTGATCCAATGCATAATTAATCGATGCTTTTCTTTACATTAAAAATACTACAATTTCTTTGAATTGATCTAGTACTACATCCACTTGAAACAATTGCGCATCTAGCAATTGGTCATCTGTACTTCCCTCAACTTCTCCAGATTCCAATCTTGATAATTTGATATGGACCAACATAATGCTTTCTTGGCTAATCCACCACTTCAAAATAAAAATCCCAAAACAACAATATCTAGAGACAAATCCTTGCTGCCAACATTGGCTTATTGACCAAATATATTAAATTAAAATGATCAATAAATAATTTGAAATTTTTTCCCAGCAAGTAGTGTCTAAATTTCTGAAGCGCATACACCATCACTAATCATTCTCATTTTGTAGTAGTATAATTCTTCTCTGCATCTGAAAAATTCCTACTTGCAAATGAAATAGAATGATCAATATTTCCCTCACCTGGCTGTGTGAGTACAATTCCCAATGCTATTGATGAAGCATCCACATACACATGGAGTACCTTTGACTAATTTGGAAAAATCAGAATTGGTGTTGTCACCAACTCTTTTTTCATCATATCAAACACTTCCTACCATTCATAAGTCCATTCATATTTATTTTCCTTCTTCAATAACTTCTCTAATTGCACAAGATCTTTGCATAATTTTGTATAAATTTAATGCAATACCCCATGTGAACTAATGTTACACGCAATGTCTTTACTGATGTACGAGCTATAAAATTTACTATTGCAAAATTTTTTGTTGGATCTACCAATAACCCCTCCTTACATACTACATGACCTAAGAAAACTCTAACATGTGTAAAGAAAACACATTTCTTCAAATTTAATGAAATTTGCAATTGCCTACATCTTCCCAACATCAATCTCAATATATGAACATGATTTTTTAATGGACTAAATATTTTCCAATCATCAAGATATACTTCCAAGAACTTATGCATGAACTCCTTAAATGTTGTAACTACAATTCGAGAGAACAATGCAAGATAATTCTTCAATTTGAAAGGCATCAATGTATATGCAAATGAACCCCACTCTGTTGCAAAGGTAGTTTTTGTTCTGTCTTCTTCTGCAATATTCACCTTATGAGTTCTTGAGAATCCATCTGTAAAAGAATATGCTTCTCTTCCTCCAACATTTTCTAAGGATTCATCCATGAAAGGGGTAGGGAATGGATAATGTATACAAGTTTCATTCAAATCTCTCATGTCAACAAAAATCCTTATCCCTCCATTTTTCTTATCCTAAACTACCATTGGACTAACCCAATCAGATTCCTTCATGGGTACTATAATTCCCGCTTCCATCATTCTGTCCAATTCCTGGCACACCTTTTCTTTATATTTTGGATTCAATATTTAAGGTCTCTTCTTTACAGGCTTTGCATAAGGTTTTAATTGAATCCTCATTTCTCTTAAAGATACTGCAATGATGTGCAATGCCCTTCATTTCAGAAAAGGTTCTAGGAAATAGATCTTCATACTCTTTCAATAGGTCCACCACATGTATCATTGTCTCTTGGTCCCTATAGTCTCTAATTACAATCATCTTAGAATGTTCTTATGTGCCAATATTATATTTCTTTGTTTTGAGTGGTTTCAAATACTCCAACGAAGAATGATTTGGACCTATATCTTGTACTACACATTTAGTCTCTTTAATGTTTATCTTCTTAGGATATTCATCTTCTTCAACCCTCTTCAATGATATGCCAACAATGAACTAGATGATTTAGTTGTACCATCTTTCTATGTGTCACACAAATTAATTTCTATGAAATGTCTAGGGATTTTTATGAAAAATCAAATTCTTCATCCTGCACAAAATATCCTTCAACATTGTATTACTTGATGAAAAACTAAAAGTAACACAAAATTGATCTCCCATTTATTTCCAATTAATTGTCTGCCTCCTTATTTCTCCCCGAATATACCAATTCACGGGTAATGTGTCCAATGTATGAATGAACCTATGAACCCACTGCTCTCAAGAACATTTCTTTGCATCCACCTCTTCTCACAATACCATAGATGTTCTTTCAGATCATGAGTTCCTTTGTACATATTTATCAATTCCTTTTCAACTACTGGATGTAATCTAATACAAATAATCTACACTATCTTCTCCCATATATCCAACTTGTACTTGTAATCATCCCACCAATGTGTAGGCGTCCCTTTTAACACTGCATCCATTGCTTGAATCCTTATTGGTTCCAACACTTTTTCTTCCATTTGCTTTATAAAATTTCCCATCATTATTTTTCCATCAAACTGTGGAGGACCACATACTTATGTTCTTAGTCAGCGCATAAATTTAAGAACCCTTGCACATCTTCAACCTGATACTTCATATAATCTATTCTCCCATATCTCCAATCGCTTCTTTTGAATCAGTATCAAACGAACAAATACTATGCCAACTTATCTCTCCATTAGTTGTGGGATTTACATGATCCTTCTTCCTTCCTATAATATTATAAATGTTTTCTATTTCTCCATTCCTCGCTCTAGATATCTTTCTCCCTTCTTCGAATCCAAGGGATAAATCACCCGCATCTCTTCCGATTCAAAGGACACAATCCTTTGCTTTAAATTCAAATCGAATTATTTTCAAAGGTCCATTCAATTACCAACAATGTTGGGTAAGGATCCAACCAATCTGAAATTTCAATCACTTCAAAATCTACCCTGGTTTCGATTCCATCAATGTCAACTTCAACATATTTCAATATCCCTATTGGATATACTCTATGTTGATTAGCTAACCTTAATTGAATAGGGGACCATACAAGATTAATTTTCCCCATTACTTCTTGATATTTCTCTAGCAAGATGTTCACATTAGATCCTAGATCTAAGATCACATCCTGCATCTCATATCCCCGCAAGTCTAACTTCATCTTAAATTATCTTCATGTTCTTCTTCTTTTCCCAATATGTTGCACTTCCTCTTTGGTAAAGGCGCAACAATAAGAATATTTTCTTCTCTTATGACCATTATCCTTGTCAACTTCTGTGTCAATTTCTTAGTTAGAGAAAAATCACTAAGCACCTTAACACAACAACGAAGAAATTCACTAATTCCACTCTCTGAATCATTATCAGTATTGACATCATACCACAATTCTTTCGCATGCCTTTGGGATTCTTCCACTGCTTATTGCCCCTCACATAGGAACTGAGTTGCACAACATCAAATTTTGGTGATGGTTTTGCATCTTTCTTCACCTTACTACAATCTTCTCCTATTCTTGTGCCCCATCTAGTCACAATCTACACATTTATAGGTTCTTTAGGCTTTTGATCATCACACACTCATGTTGTTACCATATTACAACACGATCTCTTCTCTTCCCATTTTTCTATCAAATCCAAACAGTTTGTGTTATGTTCTATATTATGACAATATCCACACAAGGCTCTAGGTTTTGTACAAATCCACACTACATGACTAGGTTCTCCGCAGTTGAAGCAAATGGGTTGTCTTCCACCTCCTCCAAATCCTCCTCCTCTACCTTGAAAACCACCACCTCTACCTCCTCCGACATTATCTTCAGTCCCTTGTACTCTATAGGAATCGACTAAATGTTCCTTCATTAGTTGTAATGCATGACATCCATTCACATAATGTCCAACCGATTTACAAAAGTTGCAAAAAGGTGTTTTGGTTGTGGTATGATATTTATACAACAATGTGCACCTTGGAGGTGCATGCCCCCATTTGTTAAAAATTTCAAACCAATTTTCCTGAGGTCTTATGGGTAATGGATTCGGGGCACCAGTAGCTACATAATTTCCCAACACAGGGCACTTATTTCGGTGGTTTCCTTCTGCGTGGTAGACTATACACCAAACACTTTCACACACTGCTTTCCCCTTCTCCAACTCCTGTAGTCATGTCAACAATGTAGCAAGTTGAGATTGCACCTGCACCATTGCTGTATAAGGTTCTCGCCCTAGGGTAGACTCCAACTGCATAACAATTTCCAATGCATTAGACTGCATGAGAACATTTTGTTGGGTCAACGGAATCCATATGTGTGACAACAATGATACAATAAACCAATACCTATGTTTCACATCCTGAATATGAAATTACAATTAAAAATTTGAATCTCTAATCAAAATCCAACATTGTTTCTCTTGTGAAATTCTACAGGTGTAGATCACTCAGCTTGAACATACCTCACAAATTCACTCAAAGAATTGCAGAGAAGAAGAAGAAGAATTGAATCAATATTCACAAATGAAACTCAAATAATGTGGAAAACTGCTATAATGTCATTCATCATACATATGTAAGATGGAAAAATATGAGAGTACAATAGAATGAATTCGATTACCCCAAAGGTGATTCAAATTCTCCTCTAGGTGTGGCTTGGACTGCATTGGAGACATCACCCAATCAATGGTAATAGTAACAGATAGTCAAATACTAGTCAATGTGAGTCTAACTGAGTCATGTGAGCACAAATATAGGGAAGGAGACTCCAAGGTGGGTGCATGAGGAGATGTCAGTGGTCAGTAGCACTTAAATAGTCTCTGTAGCAGTCAATCTAAGATATACAGTCAGTTAACTAAGCAATCAGTCCTCAAATCAAGGAAATGATCCACTAATCATGGAATAGACTGATATAACTCCTAAATAGGTGGAAGAGGGCGCAGTTGTACTCCAGTGATGGAAACAAGGGCCCATTTGTGGCTAGGAGGGATAAAACTGAGAAGAAACAGGCTCCAGGGGGCTGAAAAAATAAGCACTAGGTGCTGGGAGACTACCATACTGATGCATGCATGCAAATACAAATGATGATGGTGAGAATATTCCAACACCCCCTGCAAGCCAGACTATGAGAAAATATAATTGTAAAAAGTAGGGCCCTGGTAACTGAGACCAAAGGTCACCCCGTACAAAAATCTAAATAAAAATGTGAGGAAAGAGGGAAAACCCAGTGGGAAGAAATCCCCCCCTCTGGATAGACTGTAAGATGCTAATCAAGCATGTGCATCACTCACCCCAAAAGGAGGCAAGTGACCTTCTTTACCAAGAAAGGATATATTGACAAGAAATGGATCAATGTGAGAAGGATGAAACCTTCCATTCTGAAAATCAGATATGGCTCTCCTTAGATCAAGTGGATCTCCAACAAGATCACCGGAAGATCTAAGAGTTGTGGCTGCCCCTCTAGGTAGTGGAGTTGGATCATCAGTTACTAGATCTTCAGGTTCTTGTGGATCTGGATCTAACATTTGCTCATATTCACTATCAGTTGCTAGATCTTCAGTTTCTTGTGGATTTGGATCTAGCATTCGCTGTTCATCACTTTCACTTTCAGAATATGAATCTGAAATTTCTTGAGATGAAGCTTCGCTCTCTTTCTCATCAAGCAGTGGTGGTGTGGTAGGAAAGCTATTTTGATCAACAGGATGAGCATCATGTAGAGGCCATTCCTGAAACTATACACTTCTCTCAAGAAATGTATGCATAGTAGATAGATCTAGAAGTTTGTATGCTTTTGCACTGAGTGGATAACCAACAAGAATACACTCTCTACTCTGTGGTTCCAAGGCTCTCCTTTTCTTTGTTGGAATCCTATCCCAAGATTTGGATCCAAATACTCTAAGATGAGATACATCAAGTTTGTAACCCATCCATGCTTTGAAAGGATTCATATCTTGTATTCCTTTGTGAGGAAATCTATTATGAAGGTAAGCAACACAGTTAATAGCTTCTGCCCAAAGACTAGGATGCAATCGTTTAGACTCTAGCATGTAGGTTTCCATCTCTTTCAAGGTTTTGTTCTTTCGCTCTGCAACACCATTTTGTTGTGGTGTGTAGGGAATAGTCTGCTGCATCTCCATACCCTCATTTGCACAAAAGGTTTGGAACTCACCCTTCACATACTCTCCTCCATTATCAGTGCGAAGGACCTTGATCTTCCTGTCAGAGAACCTTTCTACAAAAGCTTTGAAGAACTTGAAGTAACCAAAACATTCTGATTTCAATTTAAGAAAATATGCCCAAATGAATCTAGAATAGTCATCAATGAAAGTTAAGATATAACTTGCTTTGTTCAAGATAGATTTGGAAGTGGCCCTGAAACATCACTGTGAATCATTTCAAGAGGTTGAGAGGCTCTCCTCACCTTCCCTTTCTCAAACTTATGCCATGGATGCTTTCCCATCAAGCAACCTTTACAGGTGCCTTTGGAAAACTTGATCTTGGGTAGACCTTCAACCATTTCCTGATTGTGCATGTCTTGCAAGTACTTGTAGTTGAGGTGCCCAAATATTTCATGCCAAAGTCTACTTTCTTCATTTGCATGTGTGAGTAATGCATTCGAATTTGAGTAAGGTAGGAAGTGAGAAAACTCATAGAGTTTCGATTGATGATCATCAATACCTTTTGCAATGGTATTTCCAGTTGAGATCTCTTGGATCTCGACCTCATTAGGAGTGAAGATGAACTTCTTGGGTACTCCTATATGAGTCATTTGGAAGACATAAAGTAGATTTTCTACAAGAGTAGGAACATCGAGTACATCACTGAAATACCCATTCTTATTGTTGATCCTTCCAATCCCCTCAGAGGAGACCTCAGAATCATTTCCCATCAATATTGAAGGGCCAACTTTGGATTCAAAATCAGAGAATATATTCTTACAAGAAGACATGTGTCTTGATGCTCCAGAATCAATGATGAAGGAGGAATCATTGGAAGTACCAGCCATGAGTGCATGGCACCTCTCCTTTTCCTCATCTTTTGGATCAAATTTTCTTCTAGCATTCGCTGGTACTGGAAGATTATTCTTCTCCAGTAGATGTGCCATTAAATCTATTGTCTTCTTCATACAAGCACTCTCAGGATGGAAGCCCCTATTGCAATAGGGAAATTTGGACTTCTCCTTTTGAGATTGTTTGTCTCTCTTAGAATTCAAAGCCCCTTCTAACTAATAGGGAGCCTCTCTTGGCTTATGCTCATTCAACTTGTTTTCTTTAAATTTTTGCTTCCCTTTGGAATTCACATTCTTCCCTTCTGTAGCTGCAAGTGTTGAATCCATCCTTGGTTTGATCACTCCCATATGCACTAGTTTGTCTTGCTCTTTTGAGAGAGACTGTATGAAGGCTTCAAGAGTGGAATTTTACAATTTGGAATGGATAGCTTCGCTGATTGGAAGGTGGAGAAAAAAACTGAGTAATCAGCCCCCAATTTTGACAGAATGGAAAGGATAAGTTGCTTCTCTTCTTTCTCTATTCCATATGACTTCAATTGTGAAACCAGATTTTTGAACTTGGTGAAGAACTCATTGATTGAGTCGAAACTACTGGGGCTTAGAGAGATAAGACATTTTCCAATTGGTGACCCTTCAAATCATCTTTCTAAAACTCCTTCCACAATGTCCTCTCAATCATTCCCTATGTTATCCATCCTAACCTTCCATATTGCTTCTTTCAACATGTTTCTTCTCTCATATCACTCTTCTCTTCTTCTTCTTTGTTCATTCTAGTCCATCTCTACTTATTGTATTCTTTCATACTTTATGGTTTTTACCCTCTTTTCTCCCTCCCCTTCCCCAACACAAAGAGTTTTACTCTTGCATCTTATTTGGTTCCATGCGCATAATCCCCTTTTCGACAAACAACATCTTTATCCAAGTAGGGATTTATGCTAGAAATTTTTTTCTAGGTTTAGTCTCAAACTTTTCTTTCACACAACCAAAAGCTTCATTATATTCGATAGCAAATTCTACCATATAACCTTATTTAATCATTTCAAACAAAATTTCTATGGCTCTTGTCCACTTATTATCTAAAATTTTCAACCTATCTTGCGATTCTTAATTCCACACAATATTTAGTTCTACTTTCCTTTTAATTCATTCATACAATAAACAAAGAAAATTCCATAGGCATCTATATATATGTACCTTTACAACCATTACTGAGGGTCAATGTTCAAATTTTTGGTCTCCTTCTGTGCAAATTCTTCTTCTTTGTCAGTCAACCAATTCTATAGATCCTCCCTCGTAGGTTTCCAACTCATACTTAATCAAACCCTAACCTTTTTAGGTCCAAGCAATAGAACCAATTGTTGGTGTAAACTCAAACCCTAGGTTCTAAATCATGAACCAACAATACCCCTATGAGAATATGCATTTTTATTACCCAACAAGGGAAAATTATCACCGCACTCATATGGATTACTAAGACTGAAATACAGATAAGGTTTGATAAGCATTTGACCATAATATATTCTTCATCATTCAATAATAAATAAACAAAACAACATACATAGATTCTTATTCATGCACAGTTTTACCGTCATACACAAATAAGTCAAAATAGATAACTGGTCCATTCCATTAATATTAAAAATATTGCATTTTACATTACTTTCTATCATTCATTAAAGCTACATATCTTAGAGTATTAGTGGTAGGAACCCAAAACAATCCCATTTTTTAGTCTTTATACAATATATCAGACAACTATCACTCTTACTAACTATCTTGTAACTAAAATTACTTAATCATGACCTAACTATCTTATACTTTTACTACAACAGACTCAATATAACATATTGCATGACCTATTACAACATATATCATTCATTTACAAAACTTAGGACAATGAAAATAACATAGTGCCAACAATTTATCCCTTCTCTCCTAGATGTTACAAGCCATACCATTGCCTTCACTTGGGTTATAAACCGCGATCCTTCCTCTGCTTTCAATATGGAAATGTGATTTCAAGTTTACAAGTGTGATCTGGAATGTAACCTATGAGTTCATAGAGTCGATCCACTCTTAAACAATGACTTCATTAATCAAACAAGGGGTTCACGACTTCAATAAATTGACTCACTCTCAAAATAGAATAGTAGACAGCAAAATTTGATAACAAAACATGAATAGCGAATCTATGAGTTTATAGGATCAATGACTGGTGATTTCATTATTCTCTATTTCACACATATCTTGACACATATATGTCAGATCTCTATAGGTTGTTCAAACTCTTAAGAACACAACCCCGCCTCCTAAATTTTACAACCATTGAATTTATACATTACACAACAAGATGATATGAACCCTTGAAAATATAGGTTTGCATCCCATTATTTTCCAAATGTCAAATCAATTCCCCTAGATATCTCTAACAATCAAATTTATGCTTAGACAAACTAACTCCTACAAAGCATGAAGGAGGTTACAACAATCAAATTCCTCATATAACTATTAGAAACATAAATTCAAATTTAAAAGATGCCCCCACATGAGGTTCCCAAGGAACACATATTTATTCATGGATCTTGTCCATGAGTTCGTCCACATCATTTCCATACTTAGAAATATTTGTTGCATTCATCCATGTGGCATCTTCAAGTGGATGGTTCTTCCACTTGAATAGGTATTTAAGGTACTCCTTTCCCTTGGTCTTCTTCACTACCTTATGGTCTAGGATTGATTCAATCCCCTTCGACAATGTTGTAGGTAGCTTCTAATACCAATGTGTAGCCCTATCATTCAAAGTTTAAAGTCATTTGCTGAAACTTCATCTTCTCCTTTAAAATGGTACAAATACAAAACATTAAAAATTGGAGAGATTCCAATATCACTTGGAAGTTTGATTTCATAGGCATTAGAAGAAAATTTCCTCAACATCTTGCATGGTCCAATATTCTTCAGTTTTATTTGTTGTATTCTCCTTTGAGAAACCTCTCTTTCTTTAGGTGTGCCAATACCAAATCTCCAACTTCAAAATTTATCTCTCTTCTCTTCAAATCTGATTTTTTGCTTGTACTTGACAATACTTTCATGAAGTTGTTGCTTAACTTTTTCATGCAATTCATGCATAGCTATTGCAAAGTCTTCACCATCTCCTTTTTTCCCAAATTTCTTCAATTCATAACATCCCTTGGGATGCATGCCATACACAAATTGGAATGGAATTAAACATGTGCTTCTATTTTGTGAATCATAAGAAAATTAAGTTTGTGCAAGTACTTGATCCTACTGCATGGGATGTCCACTTACTAAACCCATTAGGATGTTACCAAGGCTTTAGTTGACCAATTCAGTTTATCCATCTATTTGAGGGTGGTAAGATGAACTGAAAATGGGATTTGTTCCCAAAATTTTCCAAAGAGTCCTCCAAAAATGGCCAACAAATTTAGTATGCCTATCATAAACAATATTTATAGGAAGTCCACTCAATCTTACTACTTCCTTGAAAAACAAGTTGGCAATGTTAGTTGCATCACTTATTTTAGTACATGCTATAAAATGTGCCATCTTGGGGAATCTATCACCTACAACAAATATGGACTCATTACCTTTTTGAGTCCTCAATATCCCAAGTACAAAATCCATTCTGCTTGAATGCCATGTCCTATTAGTAATAGGAAAAAGCTAATATAGTCTTGTGTTTTGGCTTCTTCCCTTAGCATGCTGACATATCCTTCATCTCTCAACAAAATTCTTCACATTAGGTTGCATTCCTAGCCATAAATAATATGCACCCAATTAAGAAAATGTCTTATTTTTACCAAAATGTCTTGCTAAACTGCGTATGTGCTTCTCCTTCAACAAATTCTCTCTCATGGAACATTTTGGAATGAATAGTTGGGTGCCTTTGAACAACAATCCTTATTAAAGCATGTAGTCCATCCATGGACTCCTATCTGTGCTTACAAAATCCTCACATGCTGCATAAGCCACCTTGAAGTTTGAATATTTCTTATATATCTCTTTCAAAGCATCAAATCCCAAGATATTCACTTGAGATTCCTGCATAATCATATTCCTCTTGCTTAATGCATCTACAACTTTGTTAGATTGTCCACTTGTATGCTTGATAAGAAAAGTAAAATTTTGTAAGAACCCAATCCATTTTACATGCCTTTGATTCAATTTAGTTTGAATACTAGTGAATTGTAAGGCATGATTATTAGTATACAATACAACTATTTAGGCATTAAATAATGCCTCCACTTATCCAAAGCTCAAACAACAACATAAAATTCTTTGTCATATGAGGAATAATTATTTCTGGCATCATCAAGTTCCTCACTATATTAGGCAATTGGATTACCTCATTGGCTCAAACAACTCCTATATTAGAGGAAATTTGAGGTCTAAAATGGGCCTCCTAAGGAAAATAATAAAATAATAGTTAAAATAATAAAATAATATTTATTAATTTTGGAGGAAGAAAGAAAAAAGCTACTTTTCTTTGTTCGTATTTCAACATATCTCCCTATGTTTTTACTCAAATTTTGAGCGGGGACACTCGTTGGATGCAGAATTAAATTCCGCATCCAATGAGTATCCACACTACATACTTTTGAATGACCCCGCTGCCCCCAAAACAAGAAATACCTGAAAAAACATGATGATGACATTTTTTATAACAAATATCTCAAGTCAACCATTATGGTTGATTGATTTTATTGAAATTCTATTGGTTCTTGAATTCCAACTCATCAAGCAATTATGCTTGGCTCGTTTTCTTATAAGGCCCATTTTAGACCTCAAATTTCCTCTAATTGAGCAATCCCACTAGCATCACATTCCACTTTAAATTTTTTACCAAAATCCAGTGGATCTAGAGTAGGTTGTTATATTATCTTATTCTTAAGCAATTGAAATCATTTTTCAATTGCCTCAGTCCATTGAAATAGATGTTTATTTTCCTTAATTTTTTCAACTATTGGAGCACAAATACCACTGAAATTTCTTATAAATTTTTAGTAGAATCTAGCTAAACCACGAAAGGTTCTTACCTCAAAGACATTTTTGGGAGTAGGCCACTCTCTTATGGATTTGACCTTCTCTTTATCCATATTCCACCTTCTTGTGATATGAGGAAACCCAAATGGATCGGCTCTATCTTCATGAAAGTACACTTCTTAAAATTGATTAGTAAATTATATTTTTGCAACTTATTCAAAACTAATCTGAGATGTATAAGGTGATCTTCCTTTGAACGACTGTAGATCAAAATATCATCTAAATAAACAATGACAAATTTACGTGTGAATCACTTCATTCATAAGCCTCATGAAAGTGTTTGGGGCGTTTCTTAATCCAAATGGCATCACTAGCCACTCATTAATCCTATCATTAGTCTTAAATGTTTTTTTTCCATTCATCACCCTCTATCATTCTTATATGAAGATATCCATTTTTCAAATATATCTTAGAAAAATACTTTGCATCACTTAGACAATACATAAAATCATCCATTTGAGGAAAATAAAATCTATACCTGATTGTGATCTTGTTGATATCTCTAGAATCTATACACATTCTCCATCCTCCATCCTTCTTCAGACTTAACACCATTGGAACAACATACAGACTCAATCTCTCTCTTACTAGCCTTTTGTTCAACAATTTCTGTACTTGATTCTTAATTTCTTCATTGTCATTTGGAGTCATCCTATAAGCAACTTTATTTGGTAGATTGGATCTTGGAATGAGATCTATGTGATGGATGATACTTTTGAATGGAGGTAGTCCATTAGGTAAGTCATCGACAATAATATAAAAAAAATCATTCAATAAATCTGGAATTTCTACAAGCAGATCCGTTAACATTTTGCTAGTAAGAACTATTTTGGGATGGCCAAGCAATGCGAAACTTACCTCCTCATTTCTGATATGATGTAAGCATTCTTTACCACTAACCATTAACACTTTAGGATTGACCTCCTCAACTGAATTCTCATGTTTTAAAGGTATAAGTGTATGCCTCTTTCCATATTTCTCAAAAGTGTAGGTATTACTTCTTCCATCATGAATTTCCTTCTTGTCAAATTGATAAGGCCTACCTAAACGAACATGTCAAACATCCATAGGCACAACATCACACATTACCTAATCTTTATAACTCCCAATCTAAAACTCCACTCGGCATTGCTCATTCACCTAAATTGATGTCCTTTCTACAACCATGACACCTTGTAGGGAGTAGGACGCGTTGCATTCTTTAGGCCTAGTTTATCAACCATCTCAGTAGACACAAGGTTGTAAATACTCCACTATAAATAATAACTTTATAACATTTACCTTTGGTCTTGCATGTGTTTTTGAACAACGTCTTTCTTCGAGTAGGTTCCTGGATTTCCTTGTTAGAATTTAGCAAGACTCTCTTCATGAGGAATGAATCTCCAACCTCTAGTGCATCTTCATGTGAAGGTGAATTTAAAATTTTATCCTTAGATTGGAAAATATATGCACTTCCTTGGTTTGTTGAACAATTCTTTGGACACTCATAGGATCTATGAACAACATATTTATTGCATTACACAAATTTGACCAAGAAACCTCTACGTGTACCTCATGAGTAAAGTATTCTACCTCTAAATGACTCATTACCTCATGGGGATTGTTCATATTGTTGTAATCTATCAGATTATTCTTTTTGCACTTGTAGCTGTCCTCTTCCTATAGGACTTTGGCCTCTACTCTTTAGACTTTGTTTCCTTGACAATTTTTCTTCTACTTTAAGGGTAAATTAATATGATTCCTCAATAGTCTTAGGACACAAAAGAAGATTAATTTCATATTGAATATCAAATCTTAGAACATTTAGATATATGGCTACTTTCTCAGCATTATCTTATGTGTGACCATCTCTAATGTTCAACGTATAGAATTCTTCAATATATTCTTTAACTGTCATTCATTTTTACCTAAGATTATGCATTGGTCTAAAGAAATTGGTATGATAATATTCAGGCATAAACTTACCTTTTAACTTGGCCACCATATGATTCCAACTTTTGATATTTGGCTTGCCTTTGTTCTTTATCTTAGCTTGCAATCCATCCCACCAAAGTGATGCATGGCTCTTTAGTCTGGTCACAAAAAAATTCACTTTCTTGTCCTCATATGTGTTCTCATATTCAAAATATTTATCCATAGCATTGATCTAGTCAATCAAATCCTAGGGTTAAAGATGCATTCATACATGGGAAGCTCTACTTTTGGGTTGAAACTAGATCCCAAGATTTCTTAGACCATTCTCTTTTCAGCGCCCTCTTCTGCAGGCTCTTCCTAACTGACATATCTTGTTGGTACATATATAAATTTTTGGTTAGTTCAGGCTTTGCAGTGCAACAGATGAGAAGATAAGATACTCATGCTATTCTTTCACTTGGTTTAGCCTTTGAATATCTATTTCAAAACATGATCAAAGGATTGTCCTATGCCCAAAGGATAGAAAGTGTGGCCATATGATCAGGGAGTTACGACCAATGGTCAACACACGAAGGGTGCTCGAGGTAAAAAAAAATGAGCATGATCACAATATGAGCTATTAGATCGACGACATAGAAGTGTTTAGGCATGATAAGTTGCTTAGGTGTTAAATTAAAACGCAGAAGCCTATAAAGAAAAACCACCAATTGACATGTCAGCTCCATGCGTGTTCAGGCCCTCATCAACAAGATTTTGAAACCACTTACATTTCCACTCTGAAACGACTTATCATATATAGTCGGTTCATGTATTCCTTGGTGCATTCACGATACAATTGATGATGTGATTGAGGGTTCTATGATAAATGACGTACAAGAAGGGGCCCAACTAAATAACATACATGATCAGGGCACCCTCTTGAGATCAACGACTAACATGCTCTCAGGTCCATCGAATTGCTTGAACTTTAAGACAATTAATACGAGCTTGAAAGAAATAACACCTCTTTGATGTGGTAGTCTCACATTGGTTTAGGATTCCAAAAGTGGAAAATAAAAACCATCTTCACCATGAACTTGAAACCACCCAGGCCACTAGTTGTAGCCATACTTGATTGTGGACCACATAAGCAAAGCACATACTAATAAGGTTTTTCCATGTAGATCTCCTCAATGGTAAATAATTTAGTAAACCTTGTGCCATATATTCTCAGAAAACCAGCCGTCGCCACGTTTTTATTCAATGCTAAAATTTGAATATATTCAATAAGAGCCATCAAGGATTCAAATTTCATATTTTCAAAGGGAGCTCTAAGAAAAGCAAGAAACATGTGCAGCCTACAACTCTGAGATCAACACTCAAAACCAAGTTATTCAAAAATTGTCACCGTTAATTGGTTCTATTTCTTTGCTATGATCACCCTCATGGCATTTGCAACCTATGAATCGACTCAGAGGCCTCATTCACAGGACGAGAACCTAGTTGATACCTAGGCTGATCTATTCGACCCTTTTATTTTAATTTTGGACATACACCACACCACAGTAGATGATCAAGATAAAATTGACAACACCCAAGATTATTTTTTCCCGTTGGCATCAAATTTTCCCAAGGCTGATCTATTCGACCCTTTTATTTTAATTTTGGACATACACCACACCATAGTAGATGATCAAGATAAAATTGACAACACCCAAGATTATTTTTTCCCGTTGGCATCAAATTTTCCCAAGGCCAAGGTACCCAAAACACATAATTTCCTAGAATTGGTCACCTGGTGCATAGAGCTATACTCCCCATAAAAGAAAGTTCTGATAGGTAGGGATATGACCACCATCGTCTTCCTTGTCACTAAAGAGTTCCTACAGGAAATGGTGGATCTACCAAAGGATGACACCCTGCATAAAACTAGTGATGAATCTCAGGGTTTTAAGTTTTTAGATCTAAATCAGGAGGAAAGGGATCAATTCTTAAAGTTTTTAGAGTTGCTACCTATCGATACAACCACTACGACGGCATTCTAAGTTTTGGGATATAATCTTAATGAAAATATTGATGATACAGTACTAAGTCTCCTAGTTCTTATCTGTCCTCCCTAAGGTGCACTAACTACTAAGTTTGACTTTGCTCTTTTTCTTACAGATATGATTAATGACCAATTGAATAGTTACTTAGCTTTGCAATACTTTATATTTTAGTCATATTTACTGCATATGATTATGTATAACCACCCTTATTCTTTCTATCCTTCAGACCTACAAAATGTAAAAGCCCAACCCAGTAATGAAGACTTTCCTTAGTTTGTTTATAAAGTGAAGTTTATGGTATACTCCTTATTGTATAACTTCTCACCCCCTGGATTTTTCATTGAGTGTAGAAAGTTACTCCAATCGAGTCTCGATTCCCAAATAGGAGATTAGTTCCTCTATGAAAATCATACTGAAATTAGGGTCTATGGTTCAGAGCTACAACCCTACCAACTCCTTGCATTCTTAACACCCATAATCTTTTCCCTATAATACATTAGGAAAATATTTGATTTTAACTATATACATTTTTCCAAGAACAAAAGTGTCATCACCTTTAAGCTCCCAAGATAAGTTGGACCTTTCCTTGTTAAATCCATAATAACTCAATTGATAGTTTAAGGCATACCAAACAATCTAAATTTCCCCTTGGGAGCAAAATAGATATATGACCCACATGGAGTCATATTAGAAAAAAAAGAAGGTGAAATTGTCAAAGTATGTACATCAACCTAATGAATGATTGGACAATATTACCAGCCTTGACCACTGTGAAGATGTATAGAAGGAATTGGGGATTGATACCAAGCAAAAGTCCTAGGTAATTACTACCCCTCAAAATAAGGATATAGGGGATAAAATACCAATCATTGACATTCATCTTGATCTGGAGATGGATGAAGCTAGTCAGGATCAAGTAGACACAAAAAAGAAAACGGATGCATAATCACTTAAGCAAGAGACTTAGTTAAGCAAACCAATGTTTTTTATTGAAAATTTTCCCATTGCTTTATGGACTCAAGTACAAGGGTCATCTTCACAACAAGAGGCTTCAACAACACTGTTTAGTTCATAGACCAAATCTGGACTGTTTGGTTACTATTCTTAGATTAGAAGTCAAAGTGTCAATATAAGAAGAGATTTGTTCCCCAAGTCATAGATCACAATAGGAGGACGCTCTAGACTGCTATCTATTGATGATTTAAAATAGGCAACATTCAATGGCTATCCTAGAACCTACAACCATTAGAGTGGAAAATACAACTGCCCACTACAAGGCTACTCAACTCACTATTGACTTGGATTCCTTATGCCCAAGAGATACAATGAAGTGGCATAGAGAAACTACATAGGTTATATTTAGAGATGTAACACCCTTGGTTTGAAACCCCTAGTCTAATGAGGCCAAGATGTAATTATTGTCTATGGATGCTTGCAAGGCTGGACATATTAGATTTTGCAATTATTAATATTAAAATCTACAATTGACTATGCTGAGGCAGTATGCTGAAAAGATCAGGGACTCGTGTATTCACCAAAGACAATAAGGGGGTTAGAATGTATTAGGGGGGAACCATGTTATGAACCCATTAAACATTTAAGTCCCTAAAGTTGATCCTAAGTCATGATTTAATCCAAATTTCCCTTCTTATTAATTTAAAATTATTTTATGGCTTAAAAGGGGATTAAGTGTGATTAAGAAATGATTTTAATTTTAATTAAAAAGAAAAAGTGTGGCTCATGGGAGATACTGCGTGGGGGAAGGAAAATTTATCATGCAAACAAAAGATTCGAAAATTTTCCAAGCCCATGGTGTAGGGGAGAGAGTTCTGAGCGAAGGGAGGAGAATTATTGTCTGAGAATGAAATTTGATACAAATACCTGAATCCGTGAACTAGATTGTTGGATATTTTTTGCTAAAACTATGCCCATTTTGTCTCTGGTCATTCCAGTGAAGTGGAAAATGGTGTAGCTAGCTATCTTGCTGGAATCATGAGCACAAATGGCAGTGAAGTGTCTCACTGTTGTGCATTCAGAAGGAAATCAAGGAAGTGAAATGCACTGTTTGGCATGGAATTGGATTTAAGACAATTTTCCTAATTGCCAAGTGTTTAATACAAAGAAATTATGGGATTGGTGAGATGTTTGTCTAGTGAATGCATGAGTCTCAGCTTGGGGGTGGAATTTTGTTGAGAGATTAATGAGCATAATTTCCTACAGTTGGGTGGAGTGTGCCTCACATGAAGCCAGTTGCGCATTCAATTGAAATCCCAGATGAGAATTGGTTAAAAAGTATTATTAATTTTTCTTGTCGTTTAACAATTTATGGGAAATTCAATGATGAATGGAATTCATTGAATAATTTGTTTGAATTCTTGATATGGATGTTGGTTTGGTTATGCATGCCAAGTTTTATCTAATATTATAATGCTAATGACAAAAATTCTAAGTATGGAAATGTATTTCCGGGCATTTACTTCTCAAAGGTGAATAAGTTGTAAATAATGGAAGTGAAAATGAATTTTGGGCAATTCCAATCTTTGTTTTTATGCACAAACACAGGGGCATTTTTGCGTCCCCAGGACTTGTGTGTCATTCCATAAAACGTTTTTGGTCAAGCCCAACTATTTTACACCTTGCCAAAATATATATTTTTATGCTCAGTTGTTGTAAATATGCCCATGAGTAAATGTTTGAGTGTTACTGAATCTCTAATTTAAATGATAGAATAAATTCCTATTCATAGCTGAAATTGCATGATTAAGGACCAATTTATAAGTCTTTAAATGATATAATAAAGGCTATGATATTTGTTCTCAAGCCTTAGTGTATTTGAATATTTATGTATGCACCTATAGCTATCCATATTGATTCAGGAACTTATATTTTATTGGTTCATTGCAACTAAGTTTCACTATGCAGAACAATGTTTGTGGTGCAGCTTTTGTGTCACAGGTTCTTTATGTCTTGGGTCATCTCTGTCACACATTCTCTTTTTCACAGGTGTGACAGTTAATATGACACTATTTGTGTCATAGGTCCTCTGTGTCATAGGTTATAAATTAGATTTATTGGTTCATTGCAACTAAGTTTCACTGAGTGGATTAGTGCTTGTGTCACAACTCTTATGTCGCAGGTCTTGTGCCATAGCTCTTGTGTCATAGTTCTTGTGTCCCATCTCTTGTGAAACAATTATTATAATAGTGCTTGTGTCACAGCTCTTATGACAACTATTACAATAATGTTTGTGTCAGAGGTCTTGTGTTGCAGGTATTGAGTCACAACTCTTGTGTCACATGTCTTATGTCACAACTCTTGTGTCACAGTTATTATAAAAGTGCTTGTGTCACAACTCATGTGTCACAGTTACTATAACAATACTTGTATCGCAGGTCTTGTGTCACAACTCTTGCAGGTCTTGTGTCACAGTTTTTATGTCACATCTCTTGTTGCACAGCTCTCGAGTCATAGCTCTTGTGCCACAACTCTTATGTCATAGTTTTTGTGTCAGATTTATTATGTTTAAATCTATACTAATCAAATTGTGTTGTGAAATATGGTTTGATAAAGTGTTTTGTAAGTTGATCAATTATGTTGATAGATTATGCTTCCACTAATTGTTTATTTTTGTTATGCATTTATTATAGGAATTTATATAGCCATTATGCATGTAACATTGTAGACAAAAGTTTTATTAGTATGTTTTTAAGTCTAGTGTAACGTTGGGTGCGTTACAAATTAGTACCAGAGTTGAGGAAACAACTCTCAAGCCTTTAGAGTCTCATATTATCTATTTGATTTGAATATTGTATGTTTGAAAGGTAAAGTAAATATGCAAATGTACAATGATGTGAACTAACAATCATGGATAAATTTCAGATTGCTAGTGTAAACACAAATTTTCAGACCATTGTACTTGTATATTTCCAGTGTAGTAGGCAAGCGGTATTGAAAAGATGGCAGAAGAGCCCGCACAATCCAAATTTTCCGAGGAAGTTGGTATGGGTGTTCAAAGCACTGAATCTAATGGTCATTAGTCTGATATGGGAATAATGGAAGTGTTCCAAACTTTGAAGGACATACAAATTGGGATGGAAAGATTATACAGTGTCCAGAACAACAAAATAAGATAAATCAACAAGTGATGAAGAATCTAGTACATTTACAAAAGCATATGCAACAAGTGTCTCCCATCATAAGAAGAGAAGAAGAAGAATCCATGGATAGAGGAATTTATGATAGATATCAACATTCCAAAGATAAGGATGTAAGAAAAAATGTGTTACATTCCCAGTATCAAAAAGTTGAAAGTCATCATGGGAATGAGGTACCTAAAATCCGACATGATACTCATCCTAGCAGGCATCAGAATAGAAAGCCTGATGAGGATGCATTACAAGGTGAACTCAGGAAAATTAAACCTCCCACTTTTGATGGAGAAAAATCTGGAGAAATTGTAGAGATTTGGCTTCTATAAATGAAGAAATATTTGCAATTGCATGACTATTCTGATAATCAAGAATCTCATATTTCTATATATAATCTTCAGGGAAAATCTTACAAATGGTGGAATCATTTGAATCAGGTATAAAATATGGATGAAAGTAAGGTTTCATGGAAGCGTTTTCAAAGGTATTTCAAGTGTGAATACATGTCCCAACAATACTATGATAAGAAAAATTTCATCCACGCAAATGAAGAAATGTCTCAGGAAAGGGTGCCAGTTGTATTCTATACATGCAGAGGAAATGACAACTTAAAAGGAATCAAGCCTAAATGAACATCCATTGTTGAAATAATTCAAGGATGTGTTCCAAGATGTACCTAGGTTACCACCAAAGTGGGACATTGAATTTACAATTGACTTAGTGCTTGGAGCTGTGCCAACAATGAAGGCTCCTTACAGAGTGAGAACCCCGCAGTTAAGAGAATTGAAAATGCAACTGGAAGAGTTGTTAAAGAAGGGTTATATATATCCCAGTGTGTCACCATGGGGAGCACTAGCTCTATTTGTAAGAAAGAAATATGGCACACTAAGATTGTGTGTGGATTACAAGAAACTGAATAAAGCTACATTCAAGAACATGTATCCGCTACTAAGGATTGATGACCTCTTTTATCAGTCGAGAGGGGAAAAAGTCTTTTCCAAGATTGATTTGAGATCTGGGTATCACCAGGTGCGCATAAAAGATGAAGACATCAACAAAACAACTTTTAGAACCAGGTATGGGCATTATGAATATATAGTCATGCCTTTCAGACTGACAAATTCCCCAGCCACATTCAAGTGTCTAATTAGTGGTGTGTTTAAAGAGTTTATGGACAAATTCATTATAGTGTTCCTAGACGATATTTTGGTATATTCCAAATCTGAAGAAGAGCATGAAGAACATATATGGATTACTTTGCAGATCCTGAGAGAAAACAAACTTCATGCCAAGCTTAGCAAATGCTCGTTTTATCAGAAGTAGCTATTGTATTTGGGTAATATTGTCTTTGAAGAGGGAGTAGTAGTGGACCCAACAAAGATAAAATCCATATAAGAATGACCTACTTCGAGAAATGTCACGGAAGTAAGATCATTTATGGGGCTTGCAGGTTATTACCGAAGGTTCATAGAATCTTTCTCTTGGATTGCAAATCCGATTACGCCATTACAGAAGAAGGGTGCGAAATTTATCTGGAACCAGAAGTGTGAAGATAACTTTAGAGACTTGAAATAATTACTCACATGTGCTCCAATATTAAAATTTTTGGATCCAGACAACAAATATGTGGTATGTACATATGCATCACTAGAAGGAATCAATGGAGTTATGATGCAATATGGGCAAGTAATTTGTTATGAATCACAGAAGCTGAAGGAAAATGAAAAGAACTATGCTACTCATGACTTGGAGTTAGATGTTATAGTTCATGCCCTACGAATGGGGAATCATTATCTCATGGGAAACATGTTTGAATTAAAGGCATATCATCGTATCCTAAAATATTTGTTTAAGCAGCCTCATCTGAATGCAAGACAATCCAGGTGGATTGAATTCCTGAGTGAATTTAATTTCGGAATCAATTACATAAAAGGAAAAGAGAACCGAGTGGCAGATGCACATAGCAGAAGAAATTAGATAATGCAAGTTTTAGCTATCAACAATTGGAAATATGATTTAAAAATTAGATTACATGAGGCATTAAAAGTAGATAATCTGATTGTTTTCAAGTTGTGTTAGCGTTGCAAGCAAACAACAAGCCATTAAAATTTTCCAAATATGCATTGGTTGAAGATGGAACTCTTCAATTTAATGCCAGAATTTATATACCAACTGAAAGTGAATTGAAGAAAATCATATTACATGAAATGCATGATGTACCTTATACAGGTCACCCTGGATGCCAAAAGACTTTGACAACAATTAAGAAAGAATACTACTGGCTAGGCATGAAGAAAGAAGTGGCCAGTTTTATTGCTCAATGCTTGGAATGTCAAAGAGTAAAAGCAGAACACAGGCATCCTGCTAGATTACTTCATCCATTGCCAATACTAGAATGGAAGTGGGATGTGGTAACCATTGATTTCATTACCAAGTTACCAAGAACATTGAAGCAAAATGACTCTATTATGGTGGTAGTTGACAAGTTGACAAAGTCATCCCATTTTATACCCGTTCTGTCAACATTTAAGGCATCAAAGATTGTAGAGATCTATATGAAGGAAGTTTCTAGGTTGCATGATATTCCTAAAGTAATTGTTTTAGATTGAGATCCAAGCTTCACTTCAAACTTTTGGAAAGGGTTGTTTAAGGAATTTGGAACTAAACTCAACCTCAGTACAACTTATCATCCACGGATGAATGGATAGACTCAACGAGTAAATCAAATCATTGAGGACATGCTCATAGTGTAGGTAATGGACAAATCTAGTAGATGGGAAGACTACCTATATTTGGAGGAATTTTATTACAACAACGGTTACCAAGAGTCGTTGAAGATGAGTCCATTTGAAGCACTGTATGACAAGAAGTGTAATGTTCTACTGAATTGGGACAAACCAATGGATAGGATAATAGTTGGACCAGAAATGCTTCAGGATATGGAACAACATGTAACCAGGATCAAGTAGAATTTGAAGGTAGCTCAAGACCAACAAAAGAGATATGCTGATAAAAATAGAATGCATAGAGAGTTTAAAGTTGGGGACAAAGTGTTCCTAAAGGTTATAGGTAGAAAAATTTAATTGTAGTTGGGTAACTGCATGAAGTTGGCCACTAGATTTTGTGAACCATTTGAGGTTCTAAGCAGAATTGGATCAGTAGCCTATGAGATAACTCTACCTCCTACGATTAAAGTACACAATGTTTTTCATGTTCCATTATTGAAAAAGTCTGTTTATGATTCTAATCACATACTTGATTGGGATTTGGTATAGGTGGAACCTGAAGGGGAAATCCAAATAGCCTAAATTAGGAACCATTTGAGGTCTTAAGCAGAATTGGATCAGTAGCCTATGAGCTAACTCTACCTCCTACGATTAAAGTACACAATGTTTTTCATGTTCCATTATTGAAAAAGTCTGTTTATGATTCTAATCACATACTTGATTGGGATGTGGTTTAGGGTATTGAGATGTGGTATAGGTGGAACCTAAACGGGAAATCCAAGTACAGCCAATCTGCATATTAGATATGGAATGTGGTATAGGTGGAACCTATCTGCATATTAGATATGAGATGTGGTATAAGTGGAACCTGAAGGGGAAATCCAAGAACATCCAACATATTAGATAGAAGAGTCAAGACACTCACATGATCATAGGATAGGTAAAAGTTGAAGTACAACCATCATATTATATAGAAGAGTCAAGACACTCACATGATCATAGGATGCATATTAGATATGGGATGTGGTATAAGTGGAACCTGAAGGAGAAATCCAAATATAGCCAACATATTAGATAGAAGAGTCAAGACACTCACATGATCATGATCATAGGATAGGTAAAAGTCGAAGTACAATCAGCATATTAGATAGAAGAGTCAAGACACTCACATGATCATAGGATAGGTAAAAGCATATTAGATAGAAGAGTCAAGACACTCACATGATCATAGGATAGGTAAAAGTCAAATGGAACTGTTAGCCTTGAATTTGCATGTCTTTACCCTTTTGTGAAATTGTGGGTCTTTATCTTATCTTCCACATCTTATACCATATCACAAAGTCCACACATGGAAGCCCACAAACCCCAAGCGCCAAGGGAATTCCACAGGTTCATAAGCCTTGCATTACACGTCATGTAGGTATGATAACCTTAAAATATATTAAAACATGCTGTCACGTCCCCTTCCATCAATCCAATGCAAGGGAGGGAACATGACTGTAACATGGGGTGTCTAATTCTTCCCCAAAGCCATAATGGTAAAAAAATTTCCATTTAAATAAAATGCACAATTAAATTACACAGTGGAATTAAAATACATAATTGCACACACACAACAGACATACATTAGTATATTTATCTCAAGCAAATGATGCATCAACAGTCAAGGAATCCATCCCATTCTCATGCTATGCATAGACTTCATATCAATTTCATTAACATGAATAATTACCATTCCGAGTTAACACATTACAGAACACAAAATGCATATAATTTATAACATAGATGACACTTATCTTGAAGATGAAGCTGTCCAAACAACTGGCTATGTGAGAGCAATGTTCCACCCAACCATAGATCCCTGTCCAGCTTGTATTCTTTCAGCTGAGAGATCACCCCCGAGCTGGGTTATGTATCCACTAAGGAGGAACTAGCTGGGCTCACTCACAACCAGGGTTTCACTCAACAACTATGCTAAGCCAACACATAGTTAGGTTTGTCAAGCATATGAAAGACAAAGGAGGGCAATGCTAAGCCAATGAGCTCAACCACAGAGCTACAGGCACCTCAAATGAATTCAACAGTTAAGGCACCCACATTACCTACCACACCCAACACAAGGAAGGTTCCCTTCTCTGCTGCACAGTCCTTCAAGCGTCCCTTCCCTCCAATGCTCTTCAGGGTGGGCATAGAAAGGTCCAGCTGCTAATCCTTGAGATTCTAACCTTCACTGGGTTTATCAAGCAAACCCAACCTCTGCTTAGTCTTTCACAATTGGATTTCTTACAATTTCGTTCATCAAATAACTCAATCCCGTCACTGGTTTTCTGGGCTATAAAAACTGGGTTTTCCAATGGATTTCAGGGTATCTAATCCTCTCAAATTCGCCCCAAGGTTCTTATCTATGGATCCCCCATTGGATTTTACTGTTAAATACTAAATCTGGGCATTTTTGGCTCTTCAAAACGTGGGTTCTTTCAAAGTTGCGATTTCTGGTTTTTCTCACTGCTGGCAATTCATTTTTGGATGAAAATTGATGCTGGTAACTTCCACAATGGAATGGAGATGAGGAAGAAGCAACTGCTATCAGGTAGAGTGACTTGTGGTATAAGAAAATAGAGCCCATACTCTGCCATATGAATTTCTGGGCTGCCCATGCTCCATTGAAGCCATGGACTGAAATCTCCAACAACTTCCTTACAACATAAATAAATGTCATCAAGGAAAGTCAAATGGGTTCTCACAATAACATTTGGCAGTGTATGGTTCATCCCCACAACCCCCTCACCACTCCTTAGTGGATACACATGGCCCCTTCTCATTGGTTGCTTCCATAGCTAGTTTTGGTATTTTATTGAAATATTAACATTTACATCAATTTACAATATTCCATGGCTTAATAGCACATGGGTATCAAAATATCAAATACTTGCTTGTTTTAAATAAAATCCGAACATACACTAGCGAGGCCTTGGCCTTGAGCTCCACGCTAGGGAAACATACAACGCATGTATACAATATTTACATTAAAAGCCAATATTTCATAAGGGTCAACATTGGGGTATTACATTCCCCTCCCCCTTAGAACAACACCGTCCTTGATTTTCTCAAAACTGAACAAAAATGGGAATGCCTCTCTCATGGCATCCTCCAGCTCCCATGTAGCCTCATCAGGACTAAGGTGCTCCCATTGGACCTTTACCTGCCCGATGGCTCTGTTCCGGAGCAAAGTGACCTTCTTGTCGAGAATGCGCATAGGCTCTACTTGGAACTCTCCCTCGGGTTCCACCTGTATCACATTCCAATCAATCATATGGTTAGGATCATGTACATACTTTTTAAGCAAAGATACATGGAAATCATTATGAGCTCTTATGTTAGCAGGCAATGCAATTCTATATACAACTGGCCCTATCCTATCAAGGACTTCAAATGGTCTACAATATCTTGGTGACAACTTGGCACAACTCCCCAACTTGAGGGAACTCTTCCTTGGTTTCACTCTCAAATAAACATGATCCCCAATCTAAAATTCCTTATGCACTCTTTTCAAATCTGCATAACTCTTCTGCCTGTCCTAAGCTGCCTTTAAATTCTGCCCGATCTTAGCAACTTCCTGTTCCATTTCCTTGATCATCTCTAGTCCAAGTACTACCCTGTTCACCAGGCTGTTCCAATTCACTGGAGTCCTGCATCCCTTGCCATACAATGCTTCAAATGGACTCATTCCCAAGGATGCATGATGTCCATTATTGTATGCAAATTCTACCAAGTGTAGGAAATCTTCCCACTTGGATGGTTTGTCCATCACATACATTCTCAGCATGTCTTCAAGAACTTGATTCACCCTCTCAGTTTGGCCATCTGTTTGAGGATGATATGCTGTATTGAAATTCAATTTAGTTCCCAATTCCTGAAATAATCCCTTCCAGAAATTTGGAGTGAACTTTGTGTCACGATCATAAATTATTGCCTCAGGCAATCCATGCAATCTGAATATCTCTCTCATGAAGATGTTTGCAATGTCATTAGCCTTGTGAGTGCACTTGACTGGAATAAAGTGAGCTACTTTTGATAGCTTGTCCACCACAACCATGATTGAATCATGCTTCTTCACTGTTATGGGTAGACCTGTTATAAAATCCATAGAGATAACTTCCCACTTCCATTCCGGAATGGGTAAGGGCTGCAACAATCGTGCTGGATGTTGGTGTTCTGCCTTGACTTGTTGACACTTCTGACACTTAGAAATATACTTAGCTATGTCCTTCTTCATACCATGCCAAAAGTATTGCTTTCTTGCTGCTGTTATAGTTTTTTGATATCCTGGATGTCCAGAGTATGGCATTTGATGAATTTCATCCATCACTAGCTTCTTCAAATCTGCAGTATTTGGAATGTACAGTCTATCCTTGTAGATGAGGATATTGTCTTCGCCAAGCTGATATTCTGCACACTTTTCATCCACGTTACCTTGCTGCAACTTCTCTTTAATTTGAAGGCAAGTTTCATCACTGTGCTGGGCTTCAATAACTCTTGTCTTCAAGTTTGATTTACACATACTTACTGCTGCAACATGAAATTTTCTGCTCAGAGCATCTGCAACCTTATTCTCCTTCCCTTTTACATGCTTAATTTCAAAATCAAATTCACAAAGGAACCTCATCCATCTAGCTTTCCTGGCATTGAAGTTTGGTTGATCAAACAAATACTTCAAGATCATGTGGTCTGTTCTAAGCTCGAATCTTCTTCCCATCAAATAATGTCTCCACATCTTAAGAGCATGCACTATGGCTGCTAATTCTAAATCATGTGTGGCATAATTCTTTTCATGCTCTTTTAATTTCTTTGACTTATAGCAAATCACAACTCCTTCTTGCATGAGCACTCCACCTAGACCTTCAATGCAAGCATCTGTGCACACCACAAAATCCTTTTTTGGATCTGCTATCTTCAAAACAGGAGCGTTGGTAAGTAACTCATTTAACTTATGACAACTTTTCTCACATTGTTCAGACCATACAAACTTGATGTTCTTTCTTTGCAATGAAGTGATTGGATGAGATATCCTGGAGAAGCCTTCAATAAACCTTCTGTAATAACCAATAAGACCCATAAAATATCTAACATTTGAAACATTTTTTGGAGTTGACCAATCCATGATGGAATTAATCTTCTCCGGATCCACTGCAATTCCTTCTTCAGAAATGACATGACCCAAATATTGAATCCTCTTTTGGTAAAACTCACACTTGCTTAACTTGGCATACAAACTGATATTCTCTAAGGACTTGTAACACCATCCTTAGATGTTCCTCATGTTCTTCTTCATTTCTTGAATAGACAAGAATGTCATCCAAGAACACAATCACAAACTTATCCAAATATTTGCTGAATACACTATTCACGAGACACATGAACGTGGCAGGTGCATTGGTAAGACCAAATGGCACCACAGTGAATTCATAATGACCATATCTAGTTCTGAAAGTCGTCTTGTGAATGTCTTCTTCCTTAATCCTCACTTGATGATACCCAGACCTCAAGTCAATCTTTGAAAACACTTTAGCTTCCTTCATTTGATCAAACAAGTCATCAATTCTTGGCAATGGATATTTGTTCTTGACTGTCACTTTATTGAGCTGGCTGTAATCAATACACAGTTTTAAAGTCCCATCTTTCTTCTTGACAAATAACACCGGTGCTCCCCACGGAGACACACTTGGTCTGATATACCTTTTGCCCATTAATTCTTGCAGCTGCATCTTCAACTATACCAACTCCGGTGTACTCATTCTATAAGGAGCTTTGGAATTCGGTGCTGCCCCTGGAACAAGATCGATGGTAAAATCAATATCTCTCTTTGGTGGTAGTCCCGGCACTTCATCCGGAAATACATCTTAGAACTCTTGCAATAATGAGAAATATTTTATCCTTGGTCCTTTGTCCTCTGTCGAATCTGACATATGAACTGCATATAATTGACAACCCTTCTTATAAAACTTTTTCAACTGTAGGGATGAAATCTGCCTTACTGAAACTTGCTTGGGAATTCCTCTTACCAATCTTGGTCTTCCCTCTTCATTAATGCATTCAGGTGCTTTCTCATAACAGTCCAATTTGGCTCTATGTTTTTCCAACCAATCCATGCCAATCAAGGCATCATAAGATCCTAAAGGTAGCACATTTAAATCTGCATGTGTGTGGAGTCCATTCAATTCTATGGGGCACTCGACCACTACTTCACTTACTTTTCTCTTAGTCCCTGTGGCTAATTGAACTAGCCAAGATTTATTGTGCTTCACTTTTCTAAGAGAACAATCTTCAACCATTTTTGGAGAAACATAACTATGAGTAGATCCTGGATCAATCAAAATAGAAATAGATTGCTTAGCAATCTTACCTTCAACTTCCACCACTCATGATTAATGGTCTACTTGATGATTGTCCAACGCTGCATAAATTCAAGACGTTGCCCTTACCATGTCCTCCACTATAGCTTCTCCCTTTAAGTTGTGTAACCTTCAGGGATTATCCTTCCGATGTGGAAAATCCTTCAGCATGTAGTTTTCTCCACATCCCCAACACTGAAGCGGTCCCTTTGATGTTTTGTCTGCTACTACTGTTGGTTTGAATCCACTCCTTGCTTGCTTCCCCTGTGGAAAGGTTCTAGGCTGACCTTTGAATGGTGGCTTGAAGCCACTTCTCTTTTGTTCAAACCTCCCTCTTGACTTTCTTTTCCATGCTTGGTTAACCTCTAATTTTCCTTTATTCTGCTCATAGCAATGCATTGCCATTCTAATGGTTTCATCAAGACTTGGTGGATTAACAAACTCAATTTTGTCTTTGAAACTTTGAGGTAGACTCCCAAGGAAACATTGGATTTTTATCCTCTCATCTTTAATGTAGTCCACATACCTCAACAATTCCAAAAACTTATGAACATGTTTTTCCATAGATTTTTGTCCCAACCTGAGTTCATTGAACTATTTTCTCTTACTGTCATAATACCTAGTAGAAAGGTATTTCTCCTTGAAGTACTTCTTGAATCTCTCCCAACTGATCTTCCTCTCACTGATTCCTTTTACTTGCAAGAGATTGTCCCATCAAATTGAAGCTCTGCCATTTAGATTGTAGATGGCAATTCTGGCTTTTTCATTTCCTGAGTAGTCTTGAATTTTAAAACATTTCTTCATTCTAAGAAGCCATGCCTCTGCCTCTTGGCCAGTCTTTCCTTCTCCATCAAATGCGGGAGGCCTTGCCTTCCTGAATTCTCCCTATGGGATGCCTTTGAACTTTGTTCTTCCATCAAATCTCCTAAGCATATGCCTTGGACTTCTTTGAGAACCTTTGGAGTCACACGATTTGCTAGAAGAAGATCTAGAGGAAGGTGTTCTATGCTTCTTGCTCATAGAGCTCTTCCTTGGGCTTGGAGTCCTCTTCTTTGAACGACCTCTAGAACGACTCTCTGCCTTTCTTCCTTCTTCACCTGCATTGCTTGGGTTGGACCTAAGGTTTATTCTCTACTACATGTCAATGAGACTTTGCAAGATAGCAGCATTGAGTTGGTGTTGTTCTTCTTGAGCCTTCATCAATCTTTTATTGAAGCTCACCATGGTTTCAACCAAGTTCTGAGGAGTCACCTACTCCCTTCTTCCATTGGATTCAGTCTCAGCATTCTCTTCATGCAAATTTTATCCTAGGACGTCTTCTTCATGTTTATAAGAATCCTAAGTATCATTTATGGTCACCATTTTTCCTATATGCTACGTCTGCTACAATTATTAATTTTATGAGCTGCAAGCACTGTGCATTATGAAAATATTTGTTATACATCATAAGAATGCATCTAGAAATATACAACAATCAATTTTTAACATAATCAATTCATGGAATAATTCACATAGCTGTTATGCATTCATTTCTTTTGCCCATTCATGGAATTCTGGAAATTGCCCATACTGTCAACAATATGTCAAAAACAGTCACTGGCACTTTTTCGCTCTAAATATCTATGAGGTATGATGGCCCCATCCAAATTCTGGTTATGTGCCCTTATTCCCTACTGGATAAGATTTCCAATGCCTATCCTTGTGCCTCATTCCGACATCGGATGTGGAAACTACATCACTCCAAAAATGACAATTTTCACCACAATTTTGCACATTTTTACACAACGGTATTTTGGTCCAGAATGCCAACTTCAGCCACCTGTGAAATAAAATCTATGAAGAATCATGAAAACTTTTTTACCGGGCGAAGTTAGTCCATATAACAAGAAACGCTCAGCAACTCGCGGATCTCTGTTCCGATGCACCATTCATCTTCTATAAAATTCTGGGTTTGACTACTTTCCACTTTTCACATTTTTCCAAAATTCCAAATTTTGGGCCAAAAATAACTATTTCCCAAATGGTGCATTTTTGGGAAATCTTTGTCTAACAGAATATGTCTGGTTTACTGAGACTATGAAATGCTGAGTTCAGTAATTTTCTTGATTCCGAATTATAGGGTCATTTTCAACCATTGCAAGCTTTTCAAAATTCCCAAAACGTGGCTCGGAATAGTGCTTTTTGGCCTTTTTGCACACTCCGACTCCACATCCTTTGGAGTTTGGCTCCGAAAATCCAAACTTAACACCGTGCCTACTCCATGACTGCCCCATATCAATTTCGGCTCAATCCGACCTTCTGTCAAGCGTCGGGACATTGATTTGTAAAAGCCAATAATTCCAAATTTATGCCCAATCGGAGCATAATGGGCTTGGGATCTTCACTAGTTCATTCATGGCCTCCGTCAAAGGCCTCAGTGTGCTCCTGAACTCATCAAATTCCGATCTCGCAAGCTCCTGTTATCCAAAAATCAATTTTCGGACTCTATACTTTTTTTTTTTAATCCCGCCACACACAGCCCGCAACCCGCAACCCAACATTGCGGGTTCGGGGGGGGTCAAGTTGCGGTCACGGGGATGTAACCATCCCGCAACCCACGACCCGAAACCCAAAATGCGGGATCGGGAAGCTAAGTCGCGGTCATAGAAATGTGACCATCCTGCAACCCGAAACCCGAAATTGCGGGTTCGGGATTGCGGAAACCGGAACGTGCAAGTTCACAACTTGGCGTTCCCGCAACCCGAAACTCGACATCCCGAAAGCCGAAAATTGCGGGTTCGGGATTTCGGAAATCCAAACACAAATTTTGAAAATTCGTGTTCCCGAAACCCGAAACCCGACATCCCGAAAGCCGAAAATTGTGGATTCGGGATTTCGGAAATCCAAACGCAAATTTTGAAAATTCGCGTTCCCGAAACCCGAAACCCGACATCCCGAAAGCCGAAAATTGCGGATTCGGGATTTCGGAAATCCAAACGCAAATTTTGAAAATTCGCGTTCCCGAAATTCGAAACCCAACATCCCGAAACTGCGAAAACACCTGTGTTTCCTGTAACTTTTGGGGTTCATAACTCCCTCGTCCCTTGGTTAAATGAGGCGAGTCTGGTACCGTTGGAAAGCTGTTGGAGAGCTCTATGCAATGGTGTGAACCTCTCCCACACCTGAGAACTCTAACCCTTTCATTTTTTCAATAAAAAATGTTGCCCCAACTTCACCAATACTGCGTTAAAACCATTCTGTTACTTGCTTGTAACTCACAGTTTGGCCCATGCAGCCCCAGTGTTGCAAGCTGGGCTCTGATACCACTCTGTCACGTCCCCTTCCATCAATCCAATGCAAGGGAGGGAACATGACTATAACATAGGGTGTCTAATTCTTCCTCAAATGGTAAAAATTTTGCCATTTAAATAAGATGCACAATTAAATTACACAATGGAATTAAAATACAGAATTGCACACACATAACAGACATACATCAGTATATTTATTTCAAGCAAATGATGCATCAACAGTCAAGGAATCCATCCCATTCTCATGCTATGCACAGACTTCATATCAATTTCATTAACATGAATAATTACCATTCCGAATTAACACATTACAGAACACAAAATGCATATAAATTATAACATAGATAACACTTATCTTGAAGATGAAGTTGTCCAAACAACTGGCTATGTGAGAGCAACGTTCCACCCAACCATAGATCCCTGTCCAGATTGTATTCTTTCAGTTGAGAGATCACCCCCGAGCTGGGTTGTGTATCCACTAAGGAGGAACTAGCTGGGCTCACTCACAACCAAGGTTTCACTCAACAACTATGCTAAGCCAATACACAGTTGGGTTTGTCAAGCATATGAAAGACAAAGGAGGGCAATGCTAAGCCAATGAGCTCAACCACAGAGCTACAGGCATCTCAAATGAATTCAACAGTCAAGGCACCCACATTACCTACCACACCTAACACAAGGAAGGTCCCCTTCTCTGCTGCACAGTCCCTCAGGCATCCCTTCCCTCCAGTGCTCTTCAGGGTGGGCATAGAAAGGTCCAGCTGCTAATCCTTGAGATTCTAGCCTTCATTGAGTTTATCAAGCAAACCCAACCTCTGCTCAGTCTTTCACAATTGGATTTCTTACAATTTCGTTTATCAAATAACTCAATCCCGTCACTGATTTTTTGGGCTATAAAAACTGGGTTTTCCAATGGATTTCGGGGTATCTAATCCTCTCAAATTCGCCCCAATGTTCATATCTATGGATCCTCCATTGGATTTTACTGTTAAATACCAAATCTGGGCGTTTTTGGCTCTTCAAAACCTAGGTTCTCTCAAAGTTACGATTTCTGGTTTTTCTCACTACTGGCAATTTGTTTTTGGATGAAAACTGATGCTGGTAACTTCCACGATGGAATGGGGATGAGGAAGAAGCAACTCCCATGAGATAGAGTGACTAGTGGTATAAGAAAACAGAGCCCATACTCTACCATACAAATTTTTGTGTTGTCCATGCTTCATTGAAGCCATGGACTGAAGTCTCCAACAACTTCCTTACAACATAAATAAATGTCATGAAGAAAAGTCAAATGGATTCTCACAATGACATTTGGTAGCATATGGTTCATCCCCACAACCCCTTCACCACTCCCTAGTGGATACACATGGCCCCTTCTCATTGGTTGCTTCCATAGCCAGTTTTGGTATTTTATTGAAATATTAACATTTACATCAATTTACAATATTCCATGGCTTAATAACACATGGGTATCAAAATATCAAATACTCGCTTGTTTTAAATAAAATCCGAACATACACTAGCGGGGCCTTGGCCTTGAGCTCTACGCTAGGGAAACATATAACGCATGTATACAATATTTACATTGGAAGCCAATATTTCATAAAGGTCAACATTGGGGTATTACACATGCAATGTTTTTATCCTTACGCATGTGAAATGTATCTTGGATGTGAAAAGCATTGACGAATGCCAAAAATGCCAAGAGTTAATTTCACTAGGTCACAAACAAACACCCACATGACGTGCCAACGAAGGTGTCAAATGCTATGTTGAAAAATTTGATGAGGCTGGATGTTTGACCAAATTCCATTTGCCAAAAAATAGTGAATAAGTGTGCTCAAAACATGTAGTTGTGCTTTACATTAACACATGGTTTCAAGTTCGTTTTCCTGCATTGAATGAGTAAGAGAAGTGGGTCCTTTGACGACTGGATTCATCCTGTCAGGGTTATGGGTGAAGGACGGTGTTGGAAATCACTTACCAGTAGCACAAAAATCATAAATAAACTGAATTCCAATCATCATTGGTTTTGTTTTACAAACAATTGTTTGGATAGATACATAGTCCTCCTATTTTAGGACGCTCATCCAAAATCATTTATGGAAGGAATGTCAAGAAAGACATGTGGTTAATAAATTGGTTTTAATTCCTGTTTGTTTTAAGCGTTGGAGAGTGCAAGTGCCTTTAGCACATTAATATACCAAATAAAATGGTTCTAGCTTGCGTCAACAATGTCAAGTTATGTTGAAATGTATATTCATGTTGTTCATCATAGTAACCTTGGATGATTACAATAAATATAATCTAGAAAGGTTTCAAGATAAAATGAATACCTGGCAATCAATTGAAGCAGATAGATGAATGAATTCCTCATATATCGGCAATGATGAGCTATTAGAGATATTTTTGATTAATAAATTAAGCACTTCCATATTTTTAGGATAGAAATAGATCAATTGGAGGAAGAGGAAAGGCTATTGAATCAATCCCAAGATTTCTAGCCATTCAACTAGCATCGAGATCCAACATCTTCAAGATGCAGTTCCAGCAATTTCGAATTGCTTATAACAAATCAACAAAGTTTATCCATATTCAAATTTTCAAATAGAGGATTCCATATTTTTAGTGACAAGTTGAAGATTTATTTTATTTTTATTCTATTGCTAGGATTCGATGCCAAAAGCTCATAACAGCTGGAGGATTGTAATAGTCTATAAGTTTCATGATTTGTTATGTAATAGGGGATCTTCCTTTCGTGAAGAGAAGGTCAAAAGAGTACCTTGACTCTGTCTATCATTGTAATGGTTTATGGAGCTATGCTTTGCTGTTACATTTTCTTTTTCAGAGATTCCTCACAGCTGATTATCACTCTATAATTTCTTCATTGAGCATTTTCCTTATCCTTCCCAATTGAATAGAATATCAGTTTCTGAGTGCCATTAACTATTTATGACTATGGAATCCTATGTACCGAAGTCTTCATTACATTTTCCCATTATTCATGTGATTTGTTCGAGAGTTATTTATTCGATTTGCAGGAAAGTAGTTTTGTTAATTGGATATTCAATCTTTTTTCCGTCCACTTTCACATTAAATCAAACCTGTCTGGTGATATGCTTGATTGACTCCATGCCCAATATGTGAATATGACTTCGGTATTCTGAACCTTCCACTCACAAACAATCATTAAAAACTCAAGATGTGCTAGACGTTGTTCTTTTGAGGTCAAAGAGAAAACTTTAGCGCTAACATCTTCTGACGTTGTTGCTGCGGAATGGACGAATGAAGAGATTATTCCCTGGGTTGTACGACAATGAATACATCCAGCTCATGATGGTGGACAAGGATTAGTGACAGTAGTGACTACATCTTTCACCTGGCGACTTCACTGATTCAGAATGTCTAAAGACATGGATGTTATCTTAGCTCGAAGGTTTGTTCCATTTGATTGTTATAATATTCCAGGTTTTCCAAATACTATCCTACCATAGATGTGTGGGGAGATTATCTTCCTAGGTTCAAAGAAGGTAAAGATGATAACCCTGCTGATCACTTGTGAGAATTCCATGAATATATGCATCAGATGAATATTCCTCATGAAGATTGTTGATGAAGCTGTTTATGTATACACTCGAAGGAGTTGCTCGTGAATGGTATTGGTCAGTTCCTCCTTCCAACGCATCTTCTTTAAAAGAATTTCACGCAGCATTTCATCTTCACTGTAAGATATATTTTCCAAAGGAAATTCTTTGTCGAATTTGAAGCATATATCAGCATGCAGCATGTTTTTCTTCGGATTGTAAGGAAGAATTAAATGCTTCTGTTGAAGAAATGGAGGAGGATTCTCAACATTGTACTGATGTTGAAGCATTTGCTTGCGATGCTGGAAATGTATGTGCTAATTGTTCAGATGCATCTCATAAGTTTAATAATGAAGATGATTTGAATTGTCAGCTTGATGAAGAATTTGCTAATCCAGATTCTTGTGGAGGTCGACTGTTTGTTACAGATCAAATATCATCAGCTTTTGAAAGAGTAGATCATCATTTTTTGCAAAATAAACCAACTTTTGACTCACCCATTTATGATAAGTATTATGATTCTGATGATGAGTTGCCAAAGCAATCAACAATATTTTATTTTTCAGATGGAACTTTTCAGCAATCTCAAGAAGGCAATAAGATCATTGTTAATGAAAATTAGCCCAAATATGATGAGTGCCAAAATGATTTGGAGCCGATTTCTATTTCAGCACACATGGAATTTTTTAGCAGTGAACCTGTGTATGATGAATATGAAGCATATTCTTGGGAAAGCAGTGAAGGAGATGGAAAGAAGGTAGAAGAGCATCTTATAGAGCTTCCTTCTTCACCAGCTATTGATCAGCAGTTTCTAGAAATCAGTGTGCCCATCCATTCTTGAATCAGGATCTATCAAAATTGTTGAAGATTGTAGAGATATGGGGGTAATTTTCAGTTTCCTTCTTTTTCATTTTCAATACTTTAAGAACAACCGTTTGATGTCATCAATGAAGCAAAGATTGCAAAGGAGCAGTTTATTCGAAAGCAAGATAAGGGGTTAATTTTTAGTGATTTTCATGACCCTGTGGCCATTTACATGGAGTTAGTCTTTTCTAAGGTTTTAAGTGTGGCCAGTTTTGGTAAACCACCCATTTGTAGATCTAAGTACAAACTGTTCATGGATTTTTTTATTACACATTCATTATTCTTTTTGTGCTTACTCAATAAGCTGCAAAGAAGAAGGTCATTTTGTTAGACAAAAGTTAACCTAGCTACATTGTAAGTTTGGTTACATATGAGGAAAATAATTTAGGTTGGTCAATGCACCTAATGTACATAAATAAGATCATTACAAAAGTGTTTGTTCCAGGTCAGTTTTTCATTAGTAGAGCAGTTGTTTTCAGAAATGATTTGGATTTTCTATGTGAATTTGGTTTACAACAGTGCAATTTAAATTCAATTTGCAGTATGGTGGTTTTGTTTTTAGCAGTTCCTTTTCAGTCTGTTGGCTTGCAGTATATTTGCATAAATAAAGACTGCATCCAAATGGTGATAGAGCACTGGTAGAGAACAAGATAGATTGCAGCTATTGCTTTGCAGGACACATGGTTTGCAAGTTCTTGAAGCCTTGCAAGAAGGACTCCATCCCCATTTGGAGCCAGATGTTAGCACTGAATTTGCATGTCAAAAGTTTTTGAAGCGCCGCCCAAAGATCTTCAAATCCTGTAGCAGAATCAGTAGGTTTGCAGAGCCAGTCGTTGCACAAAGTGGAAAGTTCCGGCTACAAAATGGTTAGAATTCATAAAGCATGTGCTTTGGATAAGGCTTGTTTTGTCAGCAAGATTTTTATTTTATATCATGCAATGGAGCTGCTATTTGGGTGATATGCTCTATGTCTTCATGTATAACCCTAGACTTTCATCTACTCGCTTATGCCCCACCCATCAATGAGTACGAGTTTAGCTTATGGTCTTTCTGGTTTTTCACGGAATTCTGAGCTGCTCTTGCCTTATTCTTTCAAAGCCCATTGCCCAAATTCCATTTAAAACACAATACTCATCTTATATAAACTATTGAGCTCTCAAATGTCAAGATGAAGGCTAAGTTAACTTCGTCAAGTTTCTCGTCCTACTAAATCCCAATTTTATGAATATTTCAATATGCCATCTCCATTGTTGTGTCGAGCTCCAATCCCTTTTCCCTTACGTTTTCATTTTAAAATGTCAAATTGCTCCCCCTTATTTTGACCCAAACCAAATATTTTACTTAATAATTAAGTAAACATAAAATTATATTATTTGAAACAAAATTATATTTATATGGTTTATTTAAAATAATATTTCATGTTTACGTTTGTTATGTAAAAATTATATTATCTAAAAGAAAACTATATTTATATGGTCTATTTAAAATAATATTTCAAGATTACGTTTGTTATGTAAAAATTTGGGTCTCTAATCCATATTTAAACCCATCCATAAGCCTTTTCATGTTACGTGACAATGAAAAGCATAAAATTTCTTTGGGTTAACTTATGGGTCTTTATCTTATCTTCGACGGCTTATACCAACCCACATTATACCGTATCTCAAAGTCCATGCATGGAAGCACATAAGCCCCAAACGCCCAAGGAACCCCACAGGCTCATAAGCCTTAGGATAGACGTTCACTAAGTATGAGAACTTCAACGTATATTAAAACATGAAATCTATTTATCCTTATGCATGTGGGATGTATCTTGAACGTGATAAACACTGAAGAATGCCAAAACGCCGAGAGCAGAGTTCACTAGGCCACAAGCAAATTCCCACATATGAAGTGCCAACGAAGGTGTCAAATGCTACGTTGAAAAAATTTGATGAGGATGGATTCTTGATCAAGTGCCATTTGCCAAAGAATAGCGACTAAGTGTGCTCAGATGATGTAGCTATGCTTTACATTAACACATGGTTTCAAGTTCGTTTTCCTGCATTCAATGAGTAAGAGCAGTGGGTCCTTTGACGACTGGATTCATCCTGGCAGGGTTATGGGTGAAGGATGGTGTTGGAAATCACTTACCAGTAGCACAAAAATCATAATAAACTGAACTCCAATCATCATTGGTTTTGTTTTACAAACGATTGTTTGGGTTAGATACAAAGGCCTCCTATTTTAGGACGCTCATCCAAAATCATTTGTGGGAGGAATGGGGAGAAAGACATATGGTTAACAAATTGGTTCTAATTTCTGTTTGTTTTAAGTGTTGGAGAGTGCAAGTGCCTTTAGCACATTGATATGCCAAATGAAATGGTTCTGGATCATGTCAACAATGTCAAGTTAGGTTGAAATGTATATTCATGCTGTTCATCATAGTAACCTTGAATGATTACAAGAAATATAATCTAGAAAGGTTTCTAGATAAATTGAATACCTGGCAATCAATTGAAGCAGACATATGAATTAATTCCTCATATATCAGCAACAATGAGCTATCAAAAATATTTTTGGTTAATAAATCAAGCACTTCCATATTTTTAGGATAACAATAGATCAATTGGAGGTAGAGGATTAGCTATCGAATCAATCCCAAAATTTCCAGCCATTCAACTAGCATCTAGATTTAGCTTCTTCAAGAAGCAGTTCCAGTTGTTTCGAATTGCTTATGACAAATCAACAGAGTTTATCCATATTCAAATTTTCAAATAGAGGATTACAGATTTTTAGTGACAAGTTGAAGATTTATTTTGTTTTTAGTCTATTGCTAGGATTCAATAGCAAAAGATGATAGCAGCTGGAGGAGTGTAATAGTCTATAAATTTCATGATTTGTGATGTAATAGGGGGTCTTCCTTTTAGGAAGAGAAGGTCGAAAGAGTAACTTGAATATGTCTATCATTGTAATGGTTTTTGGAGCTATGCTTTGCTGTAACATTTTCTTTATTAGAGATTCTTGAAAGCTGCTTATCTGTCTATAATTTCTTCATTGAGATTTTTCTTATCCTCCCCACTTGAATAGAATATCAGTCTCTGAGTGTCATTAACTATTTATGAACTATGGAATCCTATGTACCGAAGTCTTCATTACGTTTTCCCATTATTCATATGATTTGTTCAAGAGTTATTTATTCAATTTGCAGAAAGTATTTGTATTAATTGGATATTCAATCTTTTTTCCTTCCACTTTCACATTAAATCAAACCTGTCTGGTGATAATCTTGATTGCCTGTGATTCATGTTTTGTTATAGTAAGCCTAACTCCATGCCCAATCTATGAATCTGCCTTCGGTATTTTGAACCTTCCACTCACAAACAATCATTACAAACTCAATATGTGCTAGACACTGCTCTTCTCCAGTCAAAGAGAAAACTTTAGCGCTAACATCTTCTGACGCTGTTTCCATGGAACGAAGGAATGAAGACATCATTCCCTGGACTGTACAACAACGAATACATCTAGCTCTTGATGGTGAACAATGACTGGTGATAGTAGTGACTACATCTTTCACCTGGAGACTCCATGAAGGAAGGCGGCTTCACTGATTTAGAATGTCTAAAGACATGGATGTTATATTAGCTTGAAGGTTTGCTCCATTTGATTTTTCTACTATTCCATGTTTTTCAAATGTTAAAATTACAGCATCACGATTCATTCTTTAGGTCAATATTTTGTTTCAAGATTGAGCCTTGTGTGTCCAGGTAGTTCTTTATAAGAGCATGAGTTGGAATCATGAAACTTGGAGAAGAATCTTGAGTTGGACTCAAGAATTGTTAAGCTTCATGTGTTGAGGCAAGTGCTTTGTATGTTAAAGTGATGATGGTGTACAATCTTGCTAGTCGAGACTAAGGTCTTGTGTGTCAAAATAGATCCTCATGTGTTGAGGTGGTGCCTCATGTGTTGAGGTGATGCTTTGCTCGTTGAAGCATGTATGGTGTGTGATGTACTACTAACCATGGTTGATCGATTAAGTCCCTCTAGAGTGAATTAGTTTAGCATATAACCACTTGGAACAATAGTAGAACAATATGATCACATCACTGGGAAAATATCCTTAGTATAGTTGATATGATAATTAAGATGGCACATGTGGACCATGCAGATAAGACAAGAGATAGAGATAAGATGTGATAAGATATGAGAGAATTCAAATTGCACATAAATAATTAATTATGAGAGATTTCAAATTGTTAAACTTTAGTGAAGAATTCAGTAAATCAAATGAGAACTCGAATTGATCGTGATGTTAACAAGAAAGAATCGGTTAAGAGAGTTAACTAAGTGATAACAAAGAAGTTCTAGTTAACTAAGTGTTAGTGCATGACCACACTTATGTTAAACTAAAAGAAAACACTTATGTTAAACTAAAAGATGACATTTAAGTTAGCCACCTAATTAAGTGGGAAAGCTTTCAGTTAAAGGGCGAGTTCATCCTAGGAGACAGTTCAGTGAGTTAATGCACTACATGAGAAGTGGGGCGCACTTCTTCATGCAAGATCGATGCATCCAGATGGAGGGCGAGTTCATCATGAAGTCAGAAGATAAAAATAGAAGTCGATGCATGAGAAGAATGTATAAATATGTTATATAGCATTGATGAATTCAATGTGAAACGAATTCTCTTCTCCCTTGAAGGCAATGTGCTTTTATTTGTGCAGGATATTATTTGAGTCTCTCTTATTTATATTTCTCTTGCTTTGTAATTGCATCGAGGGTGCTTGATGTAAAATAAATTCTCTGTTATCTATCAATATACTAAGGAAGGTTTTGCTGGGATTTTCTCCCTCAAGTCATAGAGGGTTTCCCCAGGGTAAATTCATGTGTTGAATGTGATTTCTTACGTGTATGATCGTTATTTGATTTCAAGTATTATTGCAAATCTGAATTAGAGATAAAAAATTAACATGGTATTAGAGCTCAAGGTGTGAAAGAGCTAAGTTCAGAAATCAAGCTTGAGCCTATGTAGATCCTAAGTGTGCACAGTACTTGAAGAGCAATGGCCTCAATCTAAGCGAAACCAGAAGACCATCTTGAAGGAACTTCAAACTTCAATACTTGGAAGGCTATGATCCTGAATATCCTGGAAGAGCATGATATGGATGGATACATATCTAGTTTTATCAAAGAGCCTACTTATAATGAAGGGTGTGATAAGTTTAAACCAAATAGACTAGCAAGATCACTGAAAGAAACATAATCACAAGATAGACACAGAATTTACCCTGGGAAACCCTCATGGGGTAGAAAACCCAGCAAAGCTTTCCTCAATAAGATGATCAACCAAAATACAAGATGTGCTCCAAGACTTGACCTCCTTCTCTACCTCCTGTGCAGACCTCCTAGACACAAGTGCGCTACTTTTCTGAGTTGTGTAAGTGTGTCTAATGAGGAGCTCTCCTCCTCTATTTATACTAGTTCTCGACTGACCAAAAACCCTAATGGGGCCGACCTCTCCTGGAGAAGTCTAATAACCCCTAAAATATAAAATCAGGGCCGACCCCCACATGGTGGGTCTAATAACCCTAGTTACCACAAACCATCGGAGGAATAAACATCTCCGGATACATAATAGAGTCACCTCGGAGGGATGAAACATCTCCGGAAAAATAATGTACAAATATAATATTCTTATAAGTTACAATATTCAACACTCCCCCTTAACGAGAAGGATATTATAACAACATCTGCAGGAGCAAGGAGTCATCGACTACATCATACATGATACATCTATAAATCATCGGAAGCTCTCTTCAATTCATCATCATCAGTAACTCAACCAGTTACTGGAACATCAACATCATCAGTATCGTCATCACACGATCATCGGCATCATCATCATATGATCATCATCGTCGTCACACGATCATCAGCATCGTCATCACACGATCATCAACATCGTCATCATATGATCATCGTCGTCATCACACGATCATCAGCATCGTCATCACACGATCATCAGCATCATCATCATATGATCATCATCGTCGTCACACGATCATCAGCATCGTCATCACACGATCTACAGCATATTCTGCAATACACACGATCATATTATAGGATGATTAATCCCGCTCTCTTTAGGACATAGGTCCATGGATGATACAATCCAAATCAATTTCCAGGATGATCAGTCCTTATCATTTTAAGACAAGTCTCATGTCTAGGGATGATGCAATCCCATCACGTACATTTTGAACCCAGTTCATGGACGATGCAGTCCTCACATGTACCTTTAATACAAGTCTCATGTCTAGGGATGATGCAATCCTATCTTCAATTCTCGGAGACATTAGTCTACGGATCAATTCTGGGACCAAGGTCAGGGGAAGATACAATCCCCTACCTGTTCATTCAGGACTTGATTATCGGAGACCCAGTCTACGGCTCAATTCTGGGACCGAAGTCCGGGGAAGATACAATCCCCTACCTATTCATTCAGGACTTCATTATCGGAGACCCAGTCTATGGCTCAATTCTGGGACCGAAGTCTGGGGAAGATACAATCCCCTACCTGTTCATTCAGGACTTCATTATCGAAGACATCATGTCTACGGCTCAATTCTGGGACCGAAGTCCGGGGAAGATACAATCCCCTACCTGTTCATTCAGGACTTCATTATCGAAGACATCATGTCTACGGCTCAATTCTGGGACCGAAGTCCGGGGAAGATACAATCCCCTACCTGTTCATTCAGGACTTCATTATCGAAGACATCATGTCTACGGCTCAATTCTGGGACCGAAGTCCGGGGAAGATACAATCCCCTACCTGTTCATTCAGGACTTCATTATCAAAGACATCATGTCTTCGGCTCTCTTTAGGACTGAAGTCCAGGGATGATCCAATCCTCACATTTCCACCAAGGACTTCATTCTCGAAGACATGCATCTATGGCTCTCTTTAGAACAAGTGTTCAAGGATGATACAATCCCTCTTCTTTCTCGGAGACATCTGTCTACGGCTCACTTTAGAACATGTGTTCAAGGATGATGCAATCCTCACATGTATCCTCATCAATACAGGTACAAGTATCCTCAGCCATACAAGTACATTAATCAATACATGTATCATCAAGAGTATGTATTCTTACCAATACATCTATCATCAAAAGCATGTATTCTCACTAATACATCCATCATCAAAAGCATGTATTCTTACTAATACATCCATCATCAAAAGCATGTATTCTCACTAATACATCCATCATCAAAAGTAAAACAAGTAAAAATAAGTATTCTAAGTATAAGAGTCCTAAATCTAAATATTTCTAAGTATCCAGGTGTAGTAAACAGGCATCCTCATCATCGACCTTGCAGTCGATGAGACAATCTCATCATTGACCTTGCAGTCGATGAGACAATCTCATCATCAGTGACTATACTACTCACCCTTTCGAGGAGGGTCCTTCTGAACTACACCAAGCTTGTCTCAGAAGTATTCAAATTTCACTCGAGACAGAGGTTTGGTCAAGATATCAGCAATTTGATCCTCAGTGCTCACATACTCGAGCTTGATAGCTCCTCTCTGCACCATATCTTGTATATAAAAGTATCGGATCTCTATGTGTTTTGACTTATCATGGAATACAGGATTTTCTCTCATCTTAATGCAGCTTTGATTGTCACACATAATCACAGTGGGATCCATTTCTAAGTCAAACACTCCAGATAATAGCTTTTGAAGCCACACTGCTTCACAGCTGGCAGAGCAGGCAGCTATATATTCTGCTTCAGCAGTACTGAGAGCCACACTAGATTGTTTCTTGTTGAACCATGAGATCATGGTAGATCCAAGCCCATAACATCCACCTGATGTACTCTTTCTGTCTGCGACACTTCTTGCCCAATCAGAATCTGAGTAACCATGTAATCTGAGTTCATGACCTCCAAGATAATATAGACCAAAATCTAATGTACCTTTTAGGTACCTCATTACATGCTTTGCAGCTATTAAGTGAACCTTTTTAGGTTCTACTAGATACTGACTTAGGGTATTTACAGCAAGGCATACATCAAAGACCCAATGATTTGTCTATATAGAGTTAGGTCCACTAATTCCGATGAGTCATTAACTAATAATTTCAAGTTGGAGTCCATGGGAGTGGCCATGGCTTTACACTCCAACATATCAAATATTTTTAGAATCTCCACAGCATACTTACCTTGATTTAGAAAGATTCCTTTTGATTCTTGCCATACTTCTAGACCTAAGAAGTAGTGCATTAATCCGAGATCTTTCATCTCGAATTCTGAAGAAAGCTTCTTCTTGCTTTCAATAATTTGTTTCTCATTTCCGGTTAGAAATAGATCATCTACATATAATAACAGTATAACTGGTTCATCATCCATCACTTTGAGATAAAGATTGGGGTCAGCTTTACTCTTGGTAAAGCCCATGCTTGTTAAGAAATTGTCAATCCTTCCGTACCAAGCCTTGGGAGCTTGCTTCAATCCATATAATTCCTTTTTTCAGTTTGCATACATGAGTTCTCCCGTCTTTAACCTCAAACCCTTGTGGTTTCTCTATGTACACTTCTTCTTCAATTACACCATTCAGAAAAGCTGTCTTAACATCCATTTGGTGTAATTTCCACTTCATCATAGATGCAAGTGCAAATGTTTCTTCATAGTCAATTCCCTCCTTCTGAGAGAATCCTCTGGCTACAAATCTTGCCTTGTATTTTTCAATGCTACCATCTGCAGCATGTTTTATCTTGAAAATCCATTTGGAAGAAACCACACTTTTATCTTTTGGTTTGGGAACTATATCCCAAACATCATTTTTCATTATTGACTGATATTCTTCTGTCATTGCTTCTACCCATTCTTTCTTCTGAGTTGCCTCTTCATAGCTAGTAGGTTGTTGATCCACAAGATCACACATCAAGGCCATATAGTTGGATACTAGCTTTGGTTTCTTTCTTTCTCTAGTGGAGCCTTCAGGAGCTCCATATCTTTCAGCTCCTTGAATAATATCTCTAACCCATGCTGGCCTTCTTTTCTTAGATAAATCTGTAATAGGAGGTTCTTGTGGTTCCAACATGTCATGATCCTCTGGTGAATCATCTTCAGGGATGTGCACAGCCTCTGTGATTCTAGGAGGTGTATCTTCTTCATATATTTCTTCAAGTTGGCACTTCCTGGATTTCTTGAGAGCTGCTTCTTCATCAAATGTTACATCTCTACTTATTTCTATATGATGAAAACCTGGTATGTAAATTCTAAAGGCTTTGGATGATTCACAATAACCAACAAATATTCCCTTCTTACCAGAAGGATCCAACTTGGTTCTCTTTTCTTTTGGAATGTGGATGTACACAGGACACCCAAATATTTTAATATGACTTACCTCAGGCTTCTTTCCTGTAAACACTTTTTCTGGAGTTTTGAATTCAAGAGCACTATGGGATAGTCTATTTTGCACATAGATTGTTGTCCTAGCTACTTCAGCCCATAGATACTTGGGTAGATCTTGGTCATGTATCATAGTCTTTACAGCTTCCATGATGGTTCTATTTTTCCTCTTAGCAACCCCATTTTGTTGGGGATTGTAGGGAGTGGTTAGTTCCCTCTTAATTCCGGCTTCTTTACAAAAGTCTTCAAAGTCCTTTGAAGTATATTCTCCGCCATTATCTGTTCTGAGAATCTTGATTTTCTTTTCTGAGAGATTTTCTATTAGGGCCTTGAATTCTTTGAATTTTTCAAAGACTTCATTCTTACCTTTTAGAAAGTATATCCAAGTCTTCCTTGAATAGTCATCAATGAATGAGAGATAGTACTCAAACCCACTTAAGGAAGTGGTGGGCATTGGTCCACATACATCTGAGTGTATTAGCTCCAAAATGTTCTTAGTCTTTGTTTCACTCTTTGGAAAGGGGTTCTTGACATTCTTCCCTTTCTTACAACCTTTACATGAGCCATTATGATCAACCTTCAAATCTTGTAATCTTATGACCACCTTCAAATCTGGTAATCCTACTTCTTCTTCACTATCATCTTCTGCCATATGTGCATGATGTCTTTTGTGAACAAACTTCTTCTTCTTCTTTTCTGGTAAAGTACAGTCTCTAGCATAGTGTCCTAGTTTAAGACAATTAAAACATTGGACTGTGGAGAGGTATCTTTCTGAGTTTGTTCTTCCTTTCCTTTTGAATCCATGAGAGGGTTGAGACTTTTTGTGGTTCACTTTCTTGAAGTGACCCCTTTTTCCTCTTTTGGTGTGGGTGGCCAAGGCTTGGTCATCCTCTTTGAGAAGAGCTTCTCTGTTGGCTACCCTAGCCTCTTCTTGAACACAATCCTCTCATACTACATCAAACTACATGCTTTCTTTTCTGGCACACATAGTTTGTATGAATGATTCCCAAGGTCTAGTGAGACCATTTAGAGCAGTCATCACAAGTTCATCTTCATCAAGAGTATCACCAATGGCATCTAGTTGCTCCTTGATTTGTGAGACCCTTGAGAAGTAGTCTTGAATGGATTCTCCTTTGTGCATCTTGGTACTCTTCAACTGAGTCCTTAGGTTCATCTTCCTATTGATGTTCTTTCCTTCATATATTCTTCCTAGGGCATCATACATTTCCTTTGGAGTCTTCTTGGAGGCCACTTGGGGAATCAAGTGGTCTTTAATAGAATCAGCTATGATTCTCTTATCCCTAATCAAATCCTTCCTATGCTTCTCTTCGGCTTCATCTCCTTCAGGTTCTGCAACTTCATCCTTGACATAATGAGCAAGATCATTCTCTTCAAGAATGAGACCAATTTTGTATTTCCATGCCCAGAAATTTTATATACCTTCTAGCTTGTCTTCAAGCTTAGTGCTTGGAGCCATCTTCTCTTGGGGGAGTCCAAGAGACAAGATATAGAGTAGTACTTACCTGGAAATTTTAACTTTTAACTTTTCTGGAAACTGCAACAGAATTTCTGGTTTATCGCACTTTTGGTAAAACTAGGGTTTGACTTTCCCGGAGTTATACCCAACCAAAAACTTCGATCTAAGGCTCAAAAGATAGATCTTTAGAAGGGATAATCAGCCATGCAACCAAAATCCAAAAATACTAACTTTTTTCAGAAACCCTAATTTTTGGGAGAGAGAGAGAAATATGATTTCACCTTGTGAAAGATGTTCTATTCAGGCTAGCTCTGATACCATGATAAGTTTAAACCAAATAGACTAGCAAGATCACTGAAAGAAACATAATCACAAGATAGACACGGAATTTACCCTGGGAAACCCTCATGGGGTAGAAAACCCAGCAAAGCTTTCCTCAATAAGATGATCAACCAAAATACAAGATGTGCTCCAAGACTTGACCTCCTTCTCTACCTCCTGTGCAGACCTCCCAGACACAAGTGTGCTACTTTTCTGAGTTGTGTGAGTGTGTCTAATGAGGAGCTCTCCTCCTCTATTTATACTAGTTCTCGACTGACCAAAAACCCTAGTGGGGCCGACCTCTCCTGGAGAAGTCTAATAACCCCTAAAATATAAAATTAGGGCCGACTCCCACATGGTGGATCTAATAACCCTAGTTACCACAAACCATCGGAGGAATAAACATCTCCGGATACATAATAGAGTCACCTCGGAGGGATGAAACATCTCTGGAATAATAATGTACAAATATAATATTCTTAGAAGTTACAATATTCAACAGGGTGCATTACCTTCAAGAAGAATCAAGCCAAAGCAAAGGGAATCATTTATGATTCCATTAAAGACAACTTGATTCCCGTGATTACTCCATTGAAGACCACAAGGAATGCTTCGACACCTTGACAAATATTTATGAGAATAAGGCACTCAGTCAAAAGAGAGAAATGGAGAACACGATTCAAAATATGAAGATGGAAAAGGACGAAGTTGTGGATTCCTTCTTCAAAAAAATATCTCAAGTAAGAGATCAACTCATGAGCATTGGTGTGAGGTTCGATGATGATGATAACACGATTCAAAATATGAAGATGGAAAAGGACGAAGTTGTGGATTCCTTCTTCAAAAAAATATCTCAAGTAAGAGATCAACTCATGAGCATTGGTGTGAGGGTCGATGATGATGATCTCATACAAACCGCTGTCGATGGTCTTCCATCATCATGGGAGACATTCTTGGCTGTAGTAAATGGTCGAGAAGTGCAACCTAAATTTGAGAGACTGTGGCATGATTTCCTACAAGAAGAAGGGTGAATCTAGAGCAAGTATACTGCCTCCAAATAAGAGAACCTCGCTCTTGCGGCACATATGAAAAGAGGTAAGAAATCTCACAAGAAATTCTCTCATCAAAAGGAGAATGATTTCAAGAAATTTGATAACTCTAAAGTTAAATGTTTCAATTGCAATAAGAATGGTCATTATGCAAGAGAATGTTTGTGCAAAGCAAAGAGGAAAGATTAAGGGTAGGTTTCATGCTTCTACTACTACTGAATATGAACCTCCAAGAAAGAATTCATCTGATGATCAAGAGACGAGGAAGGAGTACTATCTTGTATCAACCCTTTCTGGATCCATTACCACTAGTGCTAACACATGAATGGTAAACAATGGCACATCTAAGCACATGAATGGATATAGGAGCACTATCACAGATTTGAAGGAAAAGAAGTTTTCTTGTAAGGTGGAGCTTGGAGATAATACCACCTATTCGATCCAAGGTATTGGATACATTTCATTTCAGTTGGATTTAGGAAATGTACTGCATGTGGATGAAATTTTGTTTGTCCCTAGATTGAAGAAGAACCTCCTATTTGTTTTGGTTCTAGAAGATAAAGGATTCACAATTATCTTTATGGACAACAAAGCGCTCTTGTGGCCTAAGCATGAAGACTTGAACTCTGCATCAGTGATTGGAGTTAGAGGGGGAGGCCTCTACAAAGTTCTGGGAAAACTCATTCAATCCATGATCCATGACAAAATTTGTCTGTGTGAGCTATGGCATAGAAGGCTTGGTCATCTCCATTTAGAAGCACTACCTGGATTGCAGAAGATGGTGAAAGGTAAGCCCGTATTTAAATATGATTTTGATATTGTTTGTAGAGGTTGTGGTCTTGTAAAAAACATTAAGAATATTTTTCCATGTAGTACCAATATATCCAAAGGTATTATTGACTTGATTCATTCTGATCTATGTGGTCCTATGTATGCACCCTCCTTGAGTGCTTATTTATATTATGTGTTTTCCATATATGAATTCTCTCACAAGTCATGGGTTTATTTTTGAAAGCAAAGAGTGAAACTTTCAACAAGTTTCAAGAGTTTAAAGCATTGGTTGAGACTCAGATTGGAAAGCACATTCATGCTTTGAAATCTGATAATGGAGGAGAGTTTGAGTCCCATGAATTCAATGGCTTCTATCGAGATGCAGGAATAAAAAGACATCTGACTATACCCTAAACCCCCCAGAAAAATGAGGTTGTTGAGAGAATAGAACAATATGAGAGTCTGCCTTCAAGCACTCTAAAGAACTTTAGTATGATTTAGATATAGAGGAGCATGAGACTCCCTTGATGGAGGATCCCATTTATGATTCTCTCCTTTTAGATTTTGAGAGGGAGAATCTAGAAGAGTCAGTAGATCTGCTTGATCATGAAGAGAAAAAGATCTGATAGAAAGATCACTTGATGAATCTCCTGCTAAGAGGATATATCTACATGGTGTCGAGAAATTTTGCAAGAGGCAAAAAGACATGGATCACCTCTAGGATCATCTAGAGAGAGAATGAGACTTGAAATATTTCAAGATATGTAGCTTAGATGAGTTGCATTAGTGACTTAGAACCCTCTACCTATGAGGAAGCCTCAAAGCAACAAGTATGGAAAGATGCCATGGTAGAAGAATGCAAATCTATCATGGAGAATGATGTATGGGAAGTGGTTCTGAAACCTAACGGGAATTCAATAGTAATTTCTGAGTGTATTTATAAAATCAAGCATGCAACTAATGGAAGTATTGAAAAGTATACAGAAATATTTGTGGTTCCTGTTTTTTCACAGAAAGAAGGGATATACTATGATGAGGCATTCGCTCCTGTGGCCAGGTACACTAGTATCTGAACCATAATTTCCCTTTCTTCAGTTTTGGGTTGGAAACTTCACCAGATGGATGTGAATACTACCTTCCTCAATGGTGAATTTGAAGAAGAAGTATACATACAGCAACCTCAGGGGTTTTTAGTTTATGGGAAGGAGTTCCATGTATGCAAACTTAAGAAAGCCTTGTATGGGTTTAAGCAGGTCCTAAGGGCTTGGTATTCGAGGATTGAGAGCTATCTTCTGAGCTTCGGCTTCTCCAAAAGTGAAGATGACCCCAACCTCTACTTCAAGGTTGTGAAGAACCATCCATTGATCTTGGTTCTCTATGTTGATGACTTGTTCCTTACTGGAGAGGAGAAAAAGATAGCTTGGTGCAAGAGGGAGATCCCTTTTGAGTTCGAAATGAAAGACTAAGGTCTTATCCACTATTTTCTTGGTCTAGAAGTTTGGAAAAGGAAAGATGAGATCTTTCTCTCACAAGGAAAGTACATAGTTGATGTGTTGCGGAGATTTGGTATGATGGACTGTAAGTCCATGTCTACTCCACTAGTGTCTAATATAAAGAAGCTACATGAGTTAGATTTTATATCGGATCTAGTGGATAATACTATGTATAGAAAGCTCATTGGTTCCTTAATGTATTTGATACAAAATAGACCAGAGATCTGTAATGTTGGGAGTATCTTGATTTAGTTCATGTCTGAGCCAAGACATAGACATTGGGTTGCTTCCAAGGATGTGATTATATACCTTCGAGTTACTATTGATTATGGACTCAGATATGATAGCATTGGTGGAGTGATGCTACTTGGATATGCCGACTCCGATTGGGGTGGTAGTATTGTGGACCGAAAGAGTACACTCGGATTTTTTTATAGCTTGGGATCATCTATGATCTCTTTTTCCAGCAGGAAGCAGGGATCCCTAGCCTAGAGTACTACAAAATTAGAGTATATTGCAGTTAATACCGCTTGCCAATAAGTTGTGTGGATTAGGAAGATACCTGCTAGGTTGTTCGGTGAGAAGCTTAAGACTACTGTCATTCGCTCTGACAATTAGAGCTGCATAAAGCTCTTAGAAAACCCTATGTTTCATGACAGATTGAAACACATTGAGATGAAGTATCACTACATCAGAGACATAGTTCAAAGAGGTGCCATAAGACTTCAGTACATTGCTACTGGTGAGTAGATAGAAGATATGTTGACTAAGCCTTTGTCAGTGACGAAGTATAGGTACTTCCGAAACAATCTTGGCATGGAAGAGAATGCCTCCCTTGTTGAGAGGGAGTGTTAAAGTTATAGCATCATGAGTATGATTTTCCAGGTTAATATTTTGTGTCAATATTGAGCCTTGTGTTTCGAGTAGTGTCTTATAGGAGCCTCAGTAGGACTCAGGAAACTTGGACAAGAATCTTGAGTTGGACTGAATAATGGTTAAGCTTCATGTGTTGAGGCCAGTGTTTTGTATGTCAAAGTGATGATGTTGTATACTCTTGCTAGTCAAGGATAAGGTATTGTGTGTCGAGAAAAATCCTCATGTGTTGATGTTATGATTTGCTTGTCGAAGCATGTATGGTGTATGACATACTAATAACCATGGTTGAGATATTAAGTCTCCTCTAGATACTAGCCACCTATAGAGTGAATTACTCTACATATAACCACTTGGAACGATAGTAGAACAATATGATCAAATCATTGGGAAAATATACTTAGTATATTTGATATATAATTAAGCTGATACATGCAGACCATGCAAATAAGACAAGAGATAAAGATAAGATGTGCTAAGATCTGAGAGAATTCAAATTACACATAAAGAATTAATTAAGAGATAATTCAAATTGTTAAACTTCAGTAAAACAAATGAGAACTCGAATTGATCACTACAATGATGTTCACAAGAAAGAATGAGTTAAGATAGTTAACTAAGTGATGACAAAGAAGATCTAGTTAAATAAGTGTTAGTGCATGAAGACACTTACGTTAAACTAAAAGACAACACTTGATTTGCGACACTTGCATGTCGACACTTAAGTTATCCACCTAACTAAGTGGGAAAGCTTTCAGTTAAGGGGTGATTTCATCCTAAGAGACAGTTCAGTGATTTAATGCATTGCATGTGAAGTGGGGTGCACTTCTTCATGCAATATTGATGCATCCAGATGGAGGACGAGTTCATCTTGAAGTCAAAATATAAAAATAGAAGCCGATGCCTGAGAAGAATGTACAAATATGTTATACATGATTGATGATTTCAATGTGTAGAAAATTATTTTCTCCCTTGAAGGAAATGCACTTTTCTTTGTGCAGGATATTATTCCGAGTCTCTCTTATTTATCTTTCTCTTGCTTTGTAATTGCACCGAGGATGCTTGATGTAAAATACATTCCCTGCTAGCTATCAATAGACTAAGGAAGGTTTTGCTTGGATTTTCTCCCTCAAGTCATAGAGGGTTTCCCCAAGGTAAACTCGTGTCGAATGTGATTGGTTATGTGTATGATGGTTATTTCATTTCAAGTATTATTGCACCTCCAAATTAAAGATAAAAAATTAACACCAAATACTTTTCCTACCATATATGTGTAGGGAGATTATCCTCCCAGGTTCAAAGAAGGTCAAGATGATAACCCCGCGAAGAACTTGTTAGAATTCCATGAATATATGCATCAAATGAATATTTGTCATGAAGATGTGTTGATAAAATTGTTTATGTATACACTCGAAGGAGATGCTCATAAATGGTATTGGTCACTTGCTCCTTCCAATATATCTTCTTTACAATAATTTCATGCAACATTCAATCTTCACTGTAAGATATATTTTCTAAAAGAAATTATTTTTCAGAATTGTTGTGAGGAATTTGAAGCACATATTCAACATGTAGCAAGTTTTTCTTTGGACTGTAAGGATGAAAAAAACATTTCCGTTGAAGAAATGGAGAAGGATTCTCAACAATTTACTGATGTTGAAGCATATGCTTGCGATGTTGGAAATGCATGTGTTAATTGTTCAGATGTTTCTCATAATTTTAATATTGAAGATGATTTGAATTGTGATCTTGATGAATAATTTGCTGATCCGGATTCTTGTGAAGGTCAATTGTTTGTTACAAATCACATATCATCAGCTTTTGAAAGAGTAGATCATCATTTTTTGCAAAATACATAGACTTTTGACTCACCCATTTATGATAAGTATTATGATTCTAATGATGAATTAAAAAAGCAATCATCAATATTTTCTTTTTCAGATAGAATTTTTCAGCAATCTCAAGAAGGTAATAATATCATTGTTAATGAAAATCAGTGCAAATATGATGAGTGCCAAGATGATTTGGAGCAGATTTCTATTTCAGCACCTATGGAAATTTTTAGCTGTGAACTTGTGTATGATGAATATGAAGCAAATTATTGGGAAAGCAGTGAAGGAGATGGAAAGGAGTTAAAATATAAGCTTACAAATCAACATGCCCATATATGCCATTCTTGAATTAAGATCTATGAAAGTAATTGAAGATTGCAGAGATATGGGTGGTAATTTTTAGTTTACTTCTTTTTCATTTTCAATACTTCAAGAACAACTATTTGATGTCATCAATGAGGCAAATATTGCATAGGAGAAGTTTATTCTGAAGCAAGAGAAGGGGTTAAGTTTTATTAATTTTCTTGACCATGTGGCCATTTACATGGAGTTAGTCTTTTCAAAGGTTTCAAGTGGGGCCAGTTTCATGAAGTTTTTATTACGCATTCATTATTTTTTTTGTGCTTACTCAATAAGATGCAAAGAAGAAGGTCATTTTGTTAGATAGATGTTAACCTGGATACATTAGAAGTTTGGTTACATATGAGGAAAATAATTTTAGTTGGTTAGTGCACATATACGAAAATAAGCTCATTATAGGAGCATGTGTTCCAGTTCAATTTTTCGTTAGTAGAGCCATTTTTTCAGATATGATTTGTATTTTCAATGTGAATTTGGTTTAAAATAATGCAGTTTAAATTCAAATTGTAATACAGTGGTTTTGTTTTTAGCAGTTCCTTTTCAATATGTTGGCTTGCAGTAGATTTGCATAAATAAAGACTCCATCCCAATGGTGACAGAGCACTGGTACAGGACGTGATAGATTGCAACTATTGGTTTGTAGGGCACATGGTGTGCAAGTACTTGGAGCCTTGTAAGAAGGAATCCATCCCCAATTGGAGCCATATGTTAGCACTGAATTTCCATGTCAAAGTTTTTGAGGTGCTACAGGAAGATCTTCAAATTTGGTAGCAGAATCAATAGATTTGTTGTGACGAACCGTTACACCAAAACCCCGAGGTGTTGGTGAATGTCGCCTATTAGGATCTTAACATCCCACCACACTCCGTAGTCCAGACTCTGGGATGGATGTGCGCCCGTACAGTGGTGTCCCCTTTGATCCGTACAAGCCTCGGACGAACACTGCAATGCCGGCGTTGCCACCTGCTCTGTGACTTGAACCTGGGTGGAGGCTTTGATACCAAATGTGATGAACCGTTACACCAAAACCCCGAGGTGTTAGTAAAGGCCGCCCACTAGGATCTTAACATTTGTAGAGCCAAACATTGCAGGAAGTGGAAAGGTCTGGTAGTGAAATGGTTAGAATTCATAAATCATGTGCCGTGGGATAAGGCTTGTTTTGGCAGCAATATTTTTTTGATATCATGCAATGGAGCAACTATTTGGGTAATATGCTCTATGTCTTCATGTTATATTACCCTAGACTTTAATCTACTCACTTATGCCCCTACCCATCAATGAGTACGAGTTTAACTTATGGTCTTTCTGGTTTTACTTCATAAGAAACAACCACCCCCTAAATGTATCATAAATAAGAAATGGATTAGAAGCTAATTAAAATGTAATAAGCATTGTTAATCACTTAGCTGTTCAAACTCAGAACTCCGCCATAAATCTTTTCTGATTGCACGCGAAACAATGTGAGGTAAACTGGTGTGGTTAACGATTTTTTACGTATAACAATGTGCGGTTAGCTGAAGAAGCCTGCTTTTGTGTTTAGATAACAATTTTGAATTTTTCATGTGCGCCAGCAACAATAAAAAAAATTCCGCCAGTTTTTGGCCCATTTCAATTTTACCCAAAACCTATGATCAAACTAGGTCGTCTTCCTTGCTTGAATTCACTCACAAACGTTGTAAGATAACCCTATTAACATACCAAGGCCCTCTTGAGAAAAAATAACAAGAGAACTTACCTTGTGAAACCTAGGATGGATCGCGTAGTGCTCGATTAAATCATATTGAACACGATACCAAATCAAATCAATTCAGATTGCATGGAAATTTTATGAACAAAGATAATCGATGATGACGGTCGAGTGGTAAGATACGGTTTTTTTTTCGCTAGAGCGTATAGTGTTTTCTTTTTATATTTGGTTGTATTTATGCTTGAGATTCTGAGGACCTTTACCCAAGTTTCATGAATTCTAGTGAATCTTTTGTTGAAAATCCCTTTTGGTTTCATTTAAATATTTTTATAAGGCTTGTATCATTTCTTTTCTAATTTCTGTTGTACAATTTCAGATCATATTGGATGCAATTCCATATTTCAGATCATATAGGATTAAGAAGATTTAACTTTGTTGTGTATGCCACACCATAACCCTAGTTGCAAGGGGGAAAAAATCAAAGATTCTTACTAAAGGTTAGTGTAGCATTTAGGATTATAGAGCTAGATTGTTTTTTTACTGTTGATTTCCAATTCAGAGATCACCTATGTAACCTTTGTATCTCGTTTGGGCATATTGTCATGATATGGTTGTATTTGTGTTTGAGATTCTGAGGATCGTTATCCAGGTTTCATGAATTTTAATGATTGCAATTGCTGAAAATGTCTTTTTGTTTCATTTATATATTTTTATAAGGCTTGTATAATTTCTTTTCTAATTTATGCTGTACAATTTCAAATCATATCAGACGCGATTCTAGATTTCATCTCATATAAGACTCATAATATTTAATTTTGTTGATTATGCTACGCCATAACCCTGGTCTCAAAAAGAAAAGAAATCAAAGATTCTTAATAAAGATTATTGTAACATTTATATTATGGTTATATAACTAGATTGTTTTTTTCACTGTTGATTTCAATTTCAGAAATCTCCCATGTAACCTCTGTAGCTTGTTTGAGAATATTTTCATGATCTCGTTGTATTTGTGTTTGATATTCCGAGGACCGTTACCCAATTTTCATGAATTTTAATGATTGTAATTGCTGAAAATGCCTTTTTGTTTCATTTATATATTTTTATAAGGCTTGTATCATTTCTTTTCTAATTTTTGTTGTACAATTTCATATCATACCAGATGTGATTCCAGATTTCATATCATACAGGACTTAGAGGATTTAATTTTGCTGTGTATGCAATGCCATAACCTTATTTTCAAAGAGAAAATAAATCAAAGATTCTTAATAAAGGTTAGTGCAGCTTTTATATTATGGATATAGAGCTAAATTGCTTTTTTCAGTGTTGATTTCCAATATAGAGATCCCTTGTTTAACTTGTGTAGCCCGTCTGGGCATCTTGTCATGACTCTAGATCATAAATTTTTATAAACTTAATCATATCCAATACAGGCCCTAATACATTTCCACATAAAGAACGGAAGCTGTTGCCTCCAGAAGTTGTGGAAGAAGCATTCTGAATACTTGTAGAAGAGGATGCTAGATGAGAAAAACAATGACAAATGAAGCAAGAATTATCTATACAACGAAGAAAGTCATGGTAATTATGTAAAATTGATAAAAATGATTGTCGGAGTGATGATGAAATAGAGTCTAGTGGTAATGATGATCAGGTCTAGCTTAGCAATACACAAATACCTTATCAACTTCGTTGTTATTCATCTATGCAGTGTGTTAGGGGAAAAGCTTCAAAATTTGATACTGTTGTCCTTATTAAAGAAGAAAATGGTTTAGAAGAGATCACTCTTTGAAAATTTATTGATGAGTCTCATACAAGAAGTGTTGAGTTGACATGCTTGGATCATTTTGGGAATGATCCAATTCTTTACACTATTGGTAGTAGTGACACATGGACACGTAATATAGATGATGTTTTTCCATTTCTAATGGTGTATGTAGATGATAATGGAAAAATTATGTTGTACCATCCTTCATTATCTGAAATAAAATCATTGTTAGATTCAAGGTTATATGAATATCACAAAAAACAGTCCAGCACAGTCATCAAGCGAGGATTTTACTTGGGTTCTAGGTCAGACATGGCTCCCTTTCTAGGAGATGATCGTCTTATGAAGATTGGAAGAAAGCAATTTATTCAAAGGGATGGGATTATGGTGAACACCACAAATCCATTTTCTTTTATCATAAAGGCAATGATGTATGTCTGCATTTATTATGAGAATTTTCCTGGTATGTCTAGAGAAGAGTCGTTGAAAATTCCATATCTTGTCGAAGTTTTGAATTGTTTAGTAGATGTTCCCACTGGTGGAACATTCTATTGGGTAAGAATTTTTGAAAATCATGTGGATGTTACTGGTAGAGGCCACCATATTCTTGAAGGTGTGGATTTACATCATGTTCTATACAAAACAAGGTTTATTAATATCAACTGAAATAATTGATGGTGAGTATACATGTGTAGCTTTTAATCCATATTTTTTAGTTCATATCACATAAATTTCTTTATCATAAATAATGTTATATTTATTTTTATTTCAGGAATTGTTGATGTTTTCTTTACTGTGAACTCTATCAAAAGGTGGGGAAAGAGCACTTGAAAGGGATAATCTTTTTTTTGCCATTTTATTGCTATGAAAGATGATAAGCAGACCACTTTCCAACTTCTTGCAACAAAAGGGGAGGATGAAGTTGTGACTGCCAGATTAGCTGCCTCTACAAAATATGGAACACACAATGCATTACCATCATATCTTGGAGTATTGCAATCACATCGAATCCATCGTCACAACTTCCATCTTCTTTCCTACAAATTTTTCAACCACATAATGTTTCGTAACATGATACGTAGTGAATATTTTGTGGAAATTTCTTGTTCAGATGAAAGTTTCATGGTTACTTTTGAACTTATTGCAATGCATTTCATACCTCGTGGGATTGTGAAGAAAAATAATTCAATAGAGTTTACCATAGAAGGCTACACGAATCTTAAGGAGGCTATTTTCTATACATGGCCAACCTTTCCTTACAGATATCAACTATCTTCAGGCTCAAACGATGATAGTTAAGCTCTTGGTAAATGGAGATCGGGACCAACATTTAGATTTCAGTATTTTCATAATAGCCTACTACCTCGTGTGCAGGTGCACTTTTCATGGGATTCACACCAATGGATCTTGTCAATCGTTGTTATGGATTGGGGATGAAGACTAGTGCACCCCATTTGGATATGTAAGCATTATACCTGTCATAAATATGTGGTTAATTCTGTATGACAGATCTCTGGTGTGATATCTATGGTGAAATATTTTATGTAATATATATGAAGGTTTTATTTGTTACATATAGTCATTTGTGTCACGACATATTGATGTTTTATCAATGGTTTCTCTTTTCCAAGGAAAAAATATTTATCTTTGGTATTTCAAAGTTTGAAATCAAAATATACATTTGTTAGCTTATGGGTTCTTGAAAAGATACATATTTTTTGTCTTCAAACTATCCTGACAACTACTTTTTACAGTCTTCCATAATCAACAAAATATATGGTGAATTTTGTATGACAATTCTGTCCTGTAATATGTATGGCGGTCTATCTTTTCTTTTACCAGGAAAAAAAATCATACTTTTCATTTCGGAGCATAAATAAAGTACATTCTTGAATAAACATTAAGGTGAATATCTAAATGCATGAACTCACACATCATCACTTCAAAGTATACTCTGCCTTTGCAAGCCCTAAATTAAGTACTAACCGACCCAAAATTGGATGAATGAGTGACAAGTGGAACATTGATAAGGCATAGGACACATAGACAATTTAGAAGCACACAGAACAAATGAAAAGTATGAATCAATCATGAGGACACTTGTGTGAAGTAATCTTTCACAAAAGTAATCTTTCCCTGTGAACACAGCACATAATCAACTAATACAACAAAGAAACAACAGTAAAGATGAATTTATTGTTCATGAACAATAAAAAGGATTAAGAAGGTCAGAAAATTGAATCCAACTCTTAGCTTGTAGATCCAAACTTGTGAGCCTGCATACAAAGACATATAACAAAACCTTCCAATGCACCAAGTGTATCAAATAAGATCTAACTACCAATTAGTAGACATGCTCGTATATCCATCAAAAGAGACATGAAATGGGAGAATAGGCCAAGTTATATAAATGGAAAGCCATGAACAAAATATACAATGCTATACCTGACTCTGCAACAACATGTCCTTCAAGATTCCCTTCCAAATCCCTTTGAACACCACAAGATCATAAGGACCACCTCTCTAAGATTCTTTCCCTCAAATCCCCTTGAGCTAAGGTATGAAGCTCTCTTTATAGGATGGAGAGGTCAAACTACTAAAGATAAATATTTGGATCAAGTGATGATAAGGTGGATCAAGGAAGATTGAGGTTACCTTGAATGGAAATTGAGGAGATATTCAAAGGATATGATGATCCACCAAAGATCAAGCTCGAATCTCAACCCTAAAATCATGGCAAAGTAGTCTCAACAGGATTGTTGCTCCTCTAAGGCAGGACACAGAGAAAAAATGTTGAGATTTTCGCTCCCCTGAAGGCTTGCAAGGAGTGACAAATCTATAATTTTTTCTCCCCAGACAAGGAACATGGAGTGAAAATCCTAATCCAAGGCGTAAAGTGAGGTTAGATTAAGTGGGATTCAACCCTCAATAGGTAGGAAACTCTCCCAAACATGGCTAGGGAGTGAGTGAACCATATAATATTGGTTATCCCATTTTATACATGTTCTATCAACATTTAAGGAAGCCAAGATTGTAGAGATCTATATGAAGGAAGTTTCCAGTTTGCATGGTATTCCAAAAGCAATTGTTTCAGATTGAGATCCAAATATCACTTTGAAATTTTGGAAAGGGTTGTTTAAGGAATTTGGAACCAAAATCAACCTCAGTACATCTTATCATCCACATCTGAATGGACAGGCTAAGTGATTAAATCAAATTATTGAGGACATGCTCAAAATGTATGTAATGGACAAACCTAGTAGATGGGAAGACTACCTATATTTGGTGGAATTTGCTTACAACAACGGTTACCAAGCATCGTTGAAGATGCGTCCATTTGAAGCACTGTATGGAAGGAAGTGTAATGTTCTAGTGAATTGGGACAAACCAATGGATAGGATAATAGTTGGACCATAAATGCTTCAGGATATGGAACAACATGTAACCAGGATCAAGCATAATTTTAAGGTAGCTCAAGACCAATAGAAGAGCTATGCTGATAAAAATAGAATGCATAGAGAGTTCAAAGTTGGGGACAAAGTGTTCCTAAAGGTTAGAGGTAGAAAAAGTTCATTGCGGTTGGTTAACTGCATGAAGTTGGCCACTAGATTTTGTGAACCATTTGAGGTGCTAAGCACAATTGGATTAGTAGCCTATGAGCTAGCTCTATCTCCTATGATTAAAGTACACAATGTTTTTCATGCTTCATTATTGAAAAAAGTATGTTTATTAGGTGGAACGCGAAGGGGAAATCCATGTACAACCAGTTTGCATATTAGATAGAAGAGTCAAGACACTCATGGATAGGGTCATATGATAGGTAAAAGTCGAATGGAACTATTAGCATTGAATTTGCATGCCAAACTTTTTTGAGGCACTTTAGGAAGATTTTCAAATTTGGTAGCAGAATCAACAGATTTGCAGAGCCAGCCGCTGTAGGAAGTGGAAAGTTTTGGCAATGAAATGGTTAGGATTCATAAAGCATGTGTTGTGGGATAAGGCTTGTTCTGGAAGCAATATTTGTTTTATGTCATGCAATGGAGCTTCTATTTGGGTAAGATTCTCTATGAATTCATGTTATATTACCCTAGTCTTTCATCTACTCACTTATGCCCCAACCTGTCAATGAGTACGAGTTTAGCTTATGATATTTCTGGTTTTGCTTGGAATTTTGAGCTTGCTCTTGCCTTATTCTTTCAAATCCCTTCCCCAAATTCCAATTAAAACCCAATACTCATCTTATTGCACTGAGAGTAACGAGGTGCTTACAACCCAGTATGGGGGAGATGATGTAACATTTGTGATGTTTGTTACAAAAATATAATACATGGGAACGTAACGTGACAAACATCACACATATTACACAAATACTAATAACATTACGTTCCCATGTCGGCTCATAACTTATAAAAAATCAAAAGTAATTAAAAATTTCATGTTCGCTCATAACTTATCAAAAATAAAAATAAAAAGTAATTAAAAAATTAAAAGAGAGGGATCCAATTCGTTGAGGGGTAATTTTTTCTTAATGTGTAACTTAAATTTGAGATAAAACAAAAAAAATTTACCTCAAGAAATTGGATCCCTCTCGGTGCTTAATAGATCTGGGTTTAAGATGGATCTATGCTGGTATAAACCATTGAAGTATCAAATATCAAGATAAAGATTAATTTAACTTCGTGAAGTTTCTCATCCTGTTAAATATCTCAATCCAATGAATATTGCAATCTGCCATCTCCATTAACGTGTCCTTCATTATTATTGGAAAAAAACAGAGTATTGTAAGAAAGTGATGCTACAACACTAAGATGAGCAATTAAAGAAAACTTTCAAGGGGATTAAAGGAACATTTGGACCTCCAGTACCAAGGTTAGCATGTACCCAATATTAACTTCAAAATATCAACCCTCTTCATATGAGATCAAATGGAATCAACCACTACAAGAAACATCATGTTCATATGAAGAGACCAACTTTTGGGGAAGTTGTTTTGTTGCATGAGGACATGCAAAACCTTAAAGTTGGGAGGTATAATGAGCCCCTAAAATGACACATTATTTGGATCATATTGGTGATACCTAAGGAGATAAAAATGATTAAGTATGTGTGATTAGTGATGGACTTATGATAATCTTACTTAAATCCTATGCCCTTTTTTTTTGTTGGCAAGTGGTAGTACCCCCTGACTAGCAGGGTTCGCCATTGGCTGAGAGACCACGAACCAGGGGCATCTAAGCCTTCAAAATAACCAAAGGATCGCACCCGGCCTGGACAGCACCAACCCTTAGCATGGTTGGATTTTAGTATCCGTGGGGTTTCGAACCGTCGACCTTTTCGCTTAGGGGTGTCTTAACCATCACCCTCCACCGACTTTTCTACATCTCATGGATAAAGCCTATGCATATTTGTTAAATGAATATCTTGACATTTGATTGGTAATGTTTACTTTATTTGTTTATTATTTTTATGTATTTTCTAAATATAATGATCCAATATTTGTCAAATCATTCTTGATTTGTGATGTAGTTATAGGTGGAGTTTATCTAAATCATATTGGAAGAGATCAAATCACAACAACCATCTCAATATTCTTCAATGAGTTAACTAGCCAAACTAAAACAAGATTGAGAAATTTAAGGGATTATGTCCCCTAATTACTCTCGCAAGATGCTAGCACATAGAGAAGGACTCAAGTTATCATCCAAATTCGAATTCATAAGTCCAAGGTCGAATTCCTAAAGAGGGAATCAATCCCACCAACTTGCATGCAAATTTCTAGTTAATTGGGAAAACTTCCACCAATCAAGGAGCTAATTGCATGGGACAATTTACTCAAGTACAAATCTATATCATGATATTCCATCACTTAAAGAATGATTCAATGAGCATGAGGGGTCTAAATTACGGAGGCCAAGTCAAATTTCTCAAGGGGTAATCAATCCCACAAAATTAGCATGTTGATTTCTAACTTCCACAAATCAAGGAGATGATTGCATGAGCAATTTTGAGTTTACTCAAGTATAAATAGTAGTAGCATAAAAGAATATGGGTATTTAGTTTATCATTATTCTTCTCTTTATCATTTTCCTTCCTCCCTTGCTAGTCAAGGAGAATTTGTATCAAAAGGAAACTTGTTGCCTTGTTTTAATGACATATTTTTAATAAAGAAGAGCTAGTTTTGTTCCATCTTGAGTATACTTGCTTAGGTGGGGTTCCAGAAGCTTCCTTGTGTTGGTACCACTCAAGGGAAGGAATAAGAACCCCTGCATGTTTTTCATTTCATTTATTTGATTTTATGTCATTTTATTCCATGCATTTGTCTTTCTTGTAGTTTCCTGTAGCGTACCAATAGTTTTGTTTAGCGATCCTGTAGTTTCCTGTTATATTACTGTAGTTTTCTGTTACAAGTGCTTTCATATTAAATTAGAATTTATTTCCTGTTATTTCAATTTCAACATTTTATTTCTTGCATGCTTCAAGTTATTCTTTATTTTCCTATTTAGTTGCTACTTAAAATTTCAAGTTATTTCCTTAAATGTCTTTATTTTCCTAGATTAAGTTATTGATTTGCATTCCCATATTTCCTAGTTAGCATTTCAAGTTATTTCTTGTTTTTCTTCATTTTCCTAAATTAAGTTGTTTCTTTAAATTTACCGTCTTTCTTAGTTAGCGTTTCAAGTTATTTTCCTAGATTAAGTTGTTTATTGACATTTACCATCTTTCTTAGTTGGGATTTCAAGTTATTTCCTTGGCGTCTTTATTTTCCTAGTTAGTTGTTGCTTTGCATTTACTTTATTTTCTTAGTTAGTCTTTCAATCTATTTCCTTTGCAAATGCATATACAGTGCACAATACCTATTAAGTTTGTACGAACTCCCAGATTGATAATTTAAGTAATGAGCTAAGGGATTAAGTTTTTATAGCTGCAATTCTTTGGCCCGTTAAGACTTGCACTTGTACCATATGTAATGAATATATCCAACTTGCACTTGTACCATATGTACTGAATATATACCTTATGTACTTATTCAAAATTTATATGCTTGATGTGATTATAAATATACTTCTTATGTATTCTTCAAACTTGATTCTATATATTTCTTAAAACTTTCTTACATATACTTCTTCAAATTAACTTTCATATATTTATTCAAATTGGCACAGGAATACCGATTCCTTTTTTATATTAGTTGGCATCAATGACACCTAAATTTCAACAAAAGATTCTTTAAATTAATAATTAACCATAATTCAGAGAAGAACTGTTCCAAAACCTCAACAATCTACCAAAATCTTGCATCACCTTTTCAAGACATTGAAGAACTTCACTTGATTTGGAGACTTATTCATACATTTGGAAAGAAATTTTATGCATTTTGTAAACCAAGAAAGAACCACAGTTCCAAGATTGAAACACTAGTTTAAGAGACTTGTTGGAAACCAAAATGAATTGAAACACTTATCATTCAAAGTTTAATTTCCAAATAAGTAGATTTGATTCAGATTGAGACACATTTTGAAAATTGAAATCAACCTCTTGAACCCTTGCTTCAAATCCTCATTGAAAAGAGAAAACTAGTAATTTGTGACATTCAAATGTCATTTTTTGAAAAAATTCCTTTTCAAGTTTAAAAAGAATGGTTTGATTTTGAAACGTTTGCAATAATTGCATGTTTGAAAGACCTACAAAGAACCTCTTACTCTTTTGTAGCTTAGAGAGTTCATGAAATTCAAGGAAAGAGTAGTGAGAATTTGTGCATTGTTTGGTTCAATATTTCAAATCTACACACCACCAATTTCATTGCCAATCTTGAAACTAAGCAAAGTACCTTTAAAATGGGCGCTTAATATAAAATTAACCAAGATTTGATTCTCATATCACCAACAAAGTTAGGTTAGGGCCCTGGATTAGGATTAGAGAGTTAACACTCCCAGGCCACAGGAATTTTAAACTAGCATTGATTACTGAGTGTTTAAATCCATTAGTAACAAAGAACTCCTGTCATGAAAGTGCATGTAAAACATGTGTCAATCACGAGGTCAATCTAGATAGATAAGTAAGGGTGGTACCTCCCCTCTTGTTGGTTTAGTAGGACATGAGATCATCACGAAATTACATGTAAGGGACAATTCCTCGGGGTGACAACACATTCTGGAGTTCCTGGTTATGAGAGTTTTATTAAACTTACAACTGTTCCGCCGAACCGTCGATTTTGAAGTGGTAACCTTATTTTTTTGTTCCTAGGATATCTCACAGGATATTGCGAGTGGGGGACACTTGTGGTACCTAAGACCGACTTTGAAGCGTTTACTCCTTGGGAGGGTGATTGGTCAAGAACCAATACTTTCACCTTTTGTGATTAAAGTTTATTGTAACCGTTTCTCATAACTTCGCTATTATTAATTGTTTGAGGCTTGATATCCATCAAGAGCTACTAGTTTCAGAAGGCTATCTAATCCATCTTTTCACTGAGATTCAGTTCTTTTGGAAAGTAGATTTCTTACTTCGATCCATATGACATTTTTTACTATATAGACACTTTGCTTTTTGTTGAGTCTAGATTTCCTTTAGGATTGTTTGAATATATTTTTTTTATTAATTATACCACTATAAACAAATCATTTTATTAAAAACTTCTAAGTGGATACTCTCCTGATCCGCTAGTCACAGCAACAGTGAGGCGAGTCACTGGAATTTGAAGGCCTCAATAAATCACGAATACAAACACAAAAAACTCATCCTAGTGACTTGGAAACATAACTTATTTTAAACCCAATTAATATTACTAGAGAGGAACAATATAAAACAAACCCCGATAATTCATCGTTTCATCACAAATTGAATACAAACATATTTGATGATCTGACTCTAGTTGAAATTGAGACATTAGAAAATCACACAATTGCTCACATAAATCCACCTTTAATGAGTCTTTAAGAACCAATTGTACTTATTATTTGTGAGTCCTTGGGTAATATTAACCCTCTTTTCAAAAGTTTGAATAACATGCAAAATTCAACACTTGACCCTATGGATTCGTCAGGATCACTAAGGACTACATCATGTAACCTCAAATGGGTGTAGGAGGTATAAATAATTCCATTTTTACCTCTACATCAATTCCATCAGTTAGTATGCCATTAACACAAGTTCAACTAGCACTTCAGTGTCAGTTGGTATGGTTTCAGGTTCCAATCCTGGAAGTACATCCACTTCGTCTACAGGGATCCCTACTAGTGGGTGTGTCTTACCAAACATGGGTTTTCCATATGGTTCAAATAATCAAGGTCAAAACACACACGGAGTATGCCAAAATCCTCTTGGTATACCAAATACTTGTCCAGGTTCTACTTCTGGGGTAAACCCTTTACCATGGAATGATAACATTCCTGGAGGAAGCAATGGAGCATGGAACATTAATTCCAATTGGGGTTATCCTCCATAGATTAGTGGAAATGCCTCGGGGGGTTATCCTTCGACTTATCCCAGCACAATTCCTATGGGAAATCCACCTATCAACCCCATTCTGTAATGGAGTGGGAAGGTTTCAAGAAGTAACCAATATTCTTGGGGCCCACCTCTGCAAGGAGGAAATCAACCTTGGAACACTAATAAAAAGTAAGGAAAAAATAAATGGAATGGTCAAGTTCCGACAAGTAACCAATATTATTGGGGCCTACCTCCACAAGGGAACAATCCATGCATTCATACTTTTCCACAATGGAATGGGAAATTTTTAGGAAGTAACCAATGTTTCTGGATGTAACCTATGAAAGGAGGAAATCTACCTTGGAATTATTTTCAAGCCCAAGGAAAATCTCCATGGTTTGGTTGGGATCCAATAATTAGCCAATCTTCTTGGAGCCCACCTTTGCAAGGGGGAAATCCACACATTGGTCATGTTCCAAGAAGTACCCAATCTTCTTGGGTGTAGTCTCCGCAAGGGGGAAACCCACCTTGGAATGCTTTTGACGCCCAAGGGGCAAGGACCACATCAATGGAGTGGTAAGGTTATAGAAAGTAACCAATATTTTTGGGGACTAACCTCAGAAGGTGGAAATCCACCCATTAACCCCATTCCACAATGGAGTGACCAGGTTCGAGAAAGTAACCAATATTTTTGGATCCAACCTGCAATACCTGCGTATGATATAGCTAGGCCACCACTTGGACCTCATACCAATTATTTTGTGGGTTTCATCAACCAACTTGAGCATATTACCCAACAAATGGGACGAATGTCTGTTCATACTTCGCAACCTATAAATGGTCAAGAAATGCAACAACCTTCTAATCCTTCCATGACTTCTGACATCCTCACAGTCCAATCCATAGACCTTAGGGAAAATAAGAAGAAATATAAGGGTAATCAAAGTGGTAGTCCTTCCAAAACTTTTGAAGCCCTCACACTCCAATCCATGGACCCTAGAGGAAAGAAAAAGAGATATAAGAGTAAGCAAAATGCTAATTATGGGACAAAACATGCATCAATATCTATCACACAAACTACTCTAGTTTTCACTATAACATCAGATGTTTAATTTCGATTGAAATTTTTCTCTAAGTCCACCACAATGAAAGGTTTCACTTCATCAAGAGGATCCTTGAAGGAGGACAACTTAGTCCAAAATAGTGATGGAAAGTTACCCAATTCTATGCAACATGGTAAAACAGAGAGTAGTACACCCTTATCCGTTGTAGAAGTTTCATACCAAGCTATTCAAATGGCTTCGAAAGATTTGGATCAAAATATTCCCTAGATGGAGGAATATGATCCAGTTACATTGCCCACTGGGGCTGTGAGCTCTCCCAATTCACATAACTTCTTGGACGATATTTTATCATTAGATGAATCTATCCTTGAATTTATGAACATTTGGTTGCACCCACCTACGTAAATATTTTGTGGGGACACTGGGAGCATACTTGGTTTAAATCTACCCAAGTATAAGAGCATGCTTTGCATGTTCCTCAATCTGATCAGGTATATTTGGAAGCTTGCATATAGGTTTAGGTTATCCCTCCCTGAATATGCATTTGAACCTTTTGCAACCCAAACTTTCCCTAGGGTCGAACCTATTGTAAATTGGTGGGTCAACCCTTCATATATGTATTTTCCACCATTTTGACATAAGAGCCTACCGAACATTGGACACTCTAGTGAGCACCCCATTGTCGTTTTGGTGCCCATACTGAGTTATTCTCATAGGCCCGAGAATCCTGTTATTACCATCATGACTTGGAGTTTGAGACCACATATTTCTCTTTCATACATTTCTGGCCATATCCTGATGGGTTCCCAATTTTGTGTCAGTTTACATAAGCATGTGTTAAAATATCCACTTGAAAGTCTGTGCCTATTACTTCGTTGCTTATTTCTTATGTTGCGTATTTTTCTTTGTAGTCACTTTTTGTTACACATCATCTATAAACCATTGCTTCTGTATAATTGACCTGTACCCATGGAGGAAACACCCATAAGAGTGTACATAACTAGATCAGTCGTTGTTTGCAATATGTATCTTTGCCTTTTCCTGACCCATGCCCTTGAAATATAAGCGCATTCCCTTGAGACATTCGTTTCCTCTGGTGTACCATAGTATGATTTATTATTTTTTTCAAGCTAATAAATGAAAAAGGTATTAAAATTTGGAAAACAAAAAAATCCAAAAAAGGGGGAGACTAGAATCATATCATATTTTATCCTTGAAAAAATGGCAATAGTCAGTCCTTGTCTGCCTTGAACAAGCCACATAATTTTGTATCCACTATCAGTACACTATTTTACATTTCCTTAGGAAATTGTACGAGTATTTTGAACATATCTCCACCGATGGGTTATCCTTCCCATCATCAATGGAGCTTTCGTTAATGCATATAGCATTGGCATATTTCATAAATATCAGGTACTTAAGTCTTATGTTGCCAAGTTTCCATTCTGCGTCATGTTATGTGTTCAAGTGAAGTTAAAACACTATTGGTCATTCCTCAAATATTCATAACCAATCATGTCAGTCTTCCTTCTGTCAGCATACAGTGTTGGATCTCGTAGATCTACCAAACTATATAATACTATTGATCTTTTTTTCATATCGGTTGATGTAGGATGCATTGATTCCCTCCTTCCAATGGATCTATTTCTATCGACGCTAAATCATCATCTAGGAAATGGATCTAGGAACCCTAGAGTGTCTTGGATCTTGCAGTCATTAGTGGCAATTTTATTCGCAAATGACATTGGATATACATCAATGAACCTTGATTATTTGATTCTACAAGTGTTCGAATTCATAACATATATTCACACTTGCTAGTTTGTACTCAATACCTTGGCTTCCATCATCATTATCAGTGGGTCTCCTCGCATCTGTTAATGGTATACATAAATGACCTATAATCAGATGGTGTCTTATTATGATTGACATCAGCTCATATATTCACATGATATAAAATCCTAATATCGTCGATTTGTATTGAAGACCTTGGCAAAAACAGTTGTATCACACATTGATGCACTGCCCGAGTTGCACAAGATTAAACTACCATGTCAAAGTACCATGAATATATCACACTCATCAAAGTGCACATTTGTATATTTGAAAATTTACTTTTGACATGGATCCACTCTGTATTGCTCATGGCCATGCTTGTTTACTATTGAGCATGGATATAACAACCCCAGGAAGATTTTTTATATTTGGGAAATTGCTTTGTTTGACTTGTAGGTGCTTTTTTGAATCCTGCGCCCATGAGATAATCCTTTACCATCTTGCCTTGATCACTAAAAAGTATCAATATGAAGAGATAATGTATTTCATCCCTTAGCTCCATTTCAGACCTCACACATTAGGGAGAATATGGTAACAATCAAATTAACACCCTTAAGAAGTGAAGGTCGAAAGCACATTTTACCATTTTCCCACAACATGGAGACCATAAATTTGGAACAAGTGAAAACTTTAATCTCTCATCTGACCACCGCTTCCGCAAATGAAGAAGTATGTGAAGACAAAGGTTGCTCTAAAAGAGGCCAATTCTAGGACCACTTAAGGGCCAAAACCCAGTTTCTACAACTCTTAGAGTGGAAAGAATACATGTCATGTGTATTAATTGTCCTAAAATTCTGGAAAATCAAGTCAAAAGCCTAGAATACTATGTAAAGTGGGTTTTATGATGAAAATAATCAAAACTAATGAAAGGTTTAGTCCCGCATTCTTGTTTAGTAATTGATTTCACAAATTCCAATGCTATATAAGAAAGGCATTTGGGGCAATGTAAAATACATAAAGTGAGAGTAAAGGCATGCTTGAAGATTGAAAGGTTGGAAAGTTCCTCTTCTACACAAAACAATTGGATAATCAAAGGCATGGATGGAGAAGGATGGATCAAAGCAAAGGTGAAGGGATTCATCTCCAACGAAAGGTTGTAATTATTCTTTTTTTTTAATTCAATATGATGCGATTCAAGTTCCCCACCATATTTGAGTTTGGATTTCTGTTCTAAATCCAATTTTGAATTCAAAGTTTGGTAGATTGGTTTCAAGTTTTTCTAAGTTTTTCTAAGTTTTTCAAGTTAGTAGTAGAGCTAGAGGTAAGGAACTAGCAAGCAATATGCTAATGGAGGCCTAAAGTCCATAGATGCTCAAGGAAGGGGATCTCCTACAAACAACTAGCTTCAAGAGGTATTCTACTCTCTTCCTCCCTTCTCAATTCTTGGAAAATACTTAGAAATCTCAAATAAATTTTGATTATTGCATGTATTTATGTCAATTAAGCTTAATCAACTTATAGTAAAGATAGATAATGAAGTAGAGAAGTCCCTACACTAATATCTATCGGCATATTGCAATCTACCATCTCCATTGATGTATCAAGATCCAATCCCTTTTTCTTTACGTTTTCATTTTAAAATGTCAAATTGATCCCCTTTCTTTACGTTTTCATTTTAAAATGTCAAATTGATCCCCTTATTTTGACCCAAACCAAATGTTTTATTTAATAACTAAGTAAACATAAAATTATATATTTGAAAAATACTATATTTATATGGTTTATTTAAAATAATATTTCATGTTTACTTTTGTTATGTAAAAGTTTGAGTCACTCATCCATACTTAAACCCATCCATAAGCCTTTTCATGTTAAGTGACCATAAAAAGCATAACAGTGCTTTTGGTAAAATTATGCCTTTTCATGTTAAGTGACCATTAAAAAGCATAATAGTGCTTTTGGTAAAAGTTTGGGTATTTATCTTATATTCCACGTCTTATACCAACCATTATACCATATCTCAAATTCCATGCATGGAAGCACAAAAGCGTCCAAGAGTCAAGGGAATTCCACCGGTTCATAAGCCTTGCACTATATGTCGGGTAAGTATGAGAACCTTGACCTATATTAAGACATGAAATACCTTTATCCTTATGGATGTGGGGTGTATCTTGGACATGACAAGCACCGAAAAATGCCAAAATGCTAAGAGGAGAGTTCACTAGGTCACAAGCAAACACCCACATGAAGTGCCAATGAAGGTGCCAAATGCTATGTTGACAAATTCGATGAGGCTGGATGTTTGACCAAATTCCATTTTTTCAAACAATAGTGACTAAGTGTGCTCATAATATGTTGTTGTGCGTGAACACATGGTTTCAAGTTTGTTTTCATGCATTCAATGAGTAAGAGCAGTGGGTCCTTTGAGGACTGGATTCATACTGGCAGGGTTATGGGTGAAGGACGATGTTGGAAATCACTTGCCAGTAGCACAAAAATCAAAATAAACTGAACTCCAATCATCATTGGTTTTGTTTTACAAACGTTTTATTGGATTAGATACAGAGTCCTATTTTAGGATGCTCATCCAAAATCATTTCTGGAAAGAATGGCGAGAAAGACATATGGTTAACAAATTGGTTTTAATTCCTGTTTGTTTTAAGCACTTGAGAGTGCAAGTGCCTTTAGCACATTGATATACCAAATACAATGGTTCTGGCTCGTGTCAACAATGTCAAGTTAGGTTGAAATGTATATTCATGTTGTTCATCATAGTAACCTTAGATGATTATAAGAAATATAATCTAGAAAAGTTTCTAAATAATGTGAATACCTAGCAATCAATTGAAGCATACAGACGAATGAATTCTTCATATATCAACAACGATGAGCTATCAGAGATATTTTTGGATAACAAATTAAGCACTTCCATATTTTTAGGATAGAAATAGATTAATTGGAGGTAGAGGATTAGCTATCAAATCAATCCTAGAATTTCCATCTATTCAATTAGCATCCAGATCAAACATATTCAACAAGTAGTTCCAACAGTTTCAAATTTCTTATGACAAATCAAAAAAGTTTATCCATATTCAAATTTTCAAATAGAGGATTCTAGATTTTTGGTGACAAGTTGAAGATTTTTTATTTTTAGTCTATTGCTAGGTTTCGATGCCAAAATCTCATAGCAGTCGGAGGATTGTAATAGTCTATAAATTTCATGATTTGTGATGTAATAGGGGATATTCCTTTCGAGAAGAGAAGGTCGAAAGAGTACCTTGAGTTTGTCTATCATTGTAATGGTTCTGAGAGCTATGCTTTGCTGTAGCATTTTCTTTATCAGAGATTCTTGATAGTTGATTATTAGTCTATAATTTCTTCCTTGATCATTTTCCTTATACTTCCCACTTGAATAGAATATCAGTCTCTAAGTTTCATTAACTATTTATGAACTATGGAATTCTATGTACCGAAGTCTTCATTACATTTACCCATTATTCACATGCTTTGTTCAAGAGTTATTTATTTAATTTGCAGAAAGGATTTTTGTTAATTGGATATTCAATCTTTTTCCCTTCCACATTTACATTAAATTAAACTTGTTTCGTGATAACCTTGATTGCCTATGATTCATGTTATGTTACAGTAATCCTGACTCCCGGCCCCATCTATGAATATGACTTCATTATTTTGAACCTTCTACTCACAAACAATCATTACAAACTCAAGATGTGCTAGACGTTGCTCTTATGCAGCCAAAGAGAAAAATTTAGCACTAATAGGACCCACTACAGTCCCGAATAAGAGGATTGGGTAATGGAAGATGTTATGCAGGAAGAATACCCATATTTATTTTGAAGACTTGTATATATGTGTAATGAAGATAAGTTTTGAAAACTTTTGTTCATATATTTTTGGACAATGAAACATAGAGGACGTTGTAGACCTTAAGGCGGAGGGGAATGTAACACCCCTGGTTTGAAATCCATAGTCTAATGATACCAAGATGTAATTATTGTCTATGAATGCCTGCAAGGCTGAACATATTATATTTCATAATTACTAATATTAAAATATACAACTGACTGTGCTAAGGCAGTACACTGAAGAGATAAGGGATTTGTCTATTCACCAGACAGAGTAAGGGGGTTAGAACTTCTTAGGGGGGAACCATGTTATGACCCCTTTACACCTTTAAGACCCTAAAGTTGATCATAAATCGATTTAATCCAAATTTCCCTTCTTATTTATTGAAAATTATTTTATGTATTAAAAGGGGATTAAGTGAGAATAAGAAATGCTTTTAGTTTTAATTAAAAAGAAAAAGTGTGGCTCATGGGAAATACCACGTGGGGGAAGGAAAAATTATCATGCAAACAAAAGATTTGAATTTTTTCCAAGCCCATGGTGTAGGGGAGAGAGTTCTGAGCGAAGAGAGGAGAATGATTGTTTGAGAATGGAATCTGATACGAATTGTTGAACCCGTGAACCATATTGTTGGATATTTTCTGCTAAAAATTTGTCCTTTTTGTCTCTAGTCATTCTAGTGAATTGAAAAATGGTGTAGCTAGTTGTCTTGGTCAAATTCTAAGCATAGATTGCAATTATGTGTCTCCCTATTGTTCAATAAAAAGGACATCAGGGAAGTGAATTGCACTGTTTGGCATGGAATTGGATTTAAGCCAATTTTCCTGATTGACAAGTGTTTAATCCTGAGAAATTATGGGACTGGTGAGATGTATGTCTGGTGACTGCATGAGTCTCATCTCGGGGGTGGAATTTTTCTAAGGGATTAATGAGAAAAATTTCCTATGGTTGGGTGGAATGTGCCTCACACGAAGCCAAACACCCATTCAATTGAAATCCCAGATAAGTATTGGTTAAAAATGTTTATTAAATTTTCTTCTTGTTTAAGAGTTTACGAGAAATCCAATGATGAATGGAATTAAATAAATAAATTGTTTGAATTGTTGATATGGATGTTGGGTTGGTTATGAATTCCAAGTTTTATCTAAAATTATAATGGCAATGACAAAAATTCTATGTCTGGATATGTATTTATGGGCATTTACTTCTCATAGGTGAATAAGTTGTAAATTCTGGAAGTGAAAATGAATTATGGGAAATGCTAGTTGTTAGTGCCCAGGTCTGCACCTAGGATTGTTACTTTCCAAAACTTGAGACTGTGAAATTTTAAACCTATCATAAACCTACCTCAAGATTTTTTTAAGAAAAATACCTATTCTTGAAGTTCTACTGTGTTCTTTTATGTTTTCAGTTTGATAATTTGTTAGTTTAGCACGTTAAGTTGGCACAAAGTTTGCATGATATTTCCATCGTGTTAGTCTTGCAGGAATTATTCTCATGCCCATGCCTCAGCTGTTGAAAGAAGAAACTTGTTCTAAAGGTTAGGGTTGTTTCAAACGAGTTGCGTTGCAGAATAGTTCTGTAGTTGCACTGCAGAATGATTATGTAACTTTGCTACATAACCGTTTGGGAGTTTCGTTGTAACATTAAATGTGTAGCATTACCAAACTGTCAGAACATCCAGCACTACATATGCTCCCGATCATGCCAAGTCTCGAAAAAAAATATAAGGAGATCATGGGTAATGATGAAATCAATTGGGGTTTTTTATTAATGAGTCCGCTGCAATTATGAGGTGACATAACCCCTGTGATCGACATGGTTAACTCTACAACTTGAAAGATTAAACTATTACTCACTTCCTCGCCCGAGTTAGTCTATACCTTGGTGAATATCTCAAGCCTCTGAAAATATTTCACTTCTTTGCTGTAATATTGAAAATGGTATCAAGTAGGAGCGGCTAGTTAATAAGGCATGAACCCATAGGGTCTGAGCTTCTAGAATCATATATGGAATTTGGGAAGAAATTCAAACATGTTGGATGGTTTCATTTCTGCCAGAAATTTCAAGGGCATTTCACCCCTGTCGCCCAATCCTTTACAAAGAGTTTTGATGGGAAAGCTGTGACTGTAGGGTATCTTACGTTCCCGATTTCAGAAAATTCAATTGCAGTTGCTTGCGAATTGCCGCAATAGGGAGAGTGATGGTTTAAATTGCAGGGTGTTAGTGCTCCAGAATGTAATCAGTTTTTGTTGGCGAATCACCAAAAACTAGATTGGTGCAGGGGCATACCATGGAGCTGGATGAAGATTGAATATAGCCATATACTCAGACTTGTGTAGAGATACATAACCAAAGAGGGAAGGTATGCTACGGTTCACCTGTACCACATGTGTTTTCTGCTCCATTTGGAAGGGATTTCATCAATGAATTTGCCATTTTATTTCCTAAAAAGTTTGACAAAGATGGCCGTTAGGGCAAGAAAATATCCTAATAGCCAAAATGGTATCTTCCATCAGGCCTTAATAAAACTAAAACTATTAATATTGCAATAGCTAGGAAAATTCAATCGTGGGTGGGAGCAATTTCTATTGTCTTCCGAATTTGTAATCCCAGAAAACCTACCGACCCCACCTAAAGCTATCAAAACTACTTCTTCCAAGAAAGAATCTACGGACAGAGTTGTGTGAGATAAATGAAATTGGAAGTTTCTCCACTGAACCTAGTGTAAAAATGGAAATTTTCTCCACTGAACCTAGTGTATAAAACAACCTCTTTCCGAAAATATCATCCTACAGGAGGTCGTAGATAGTAAAGGCCATATTAAAAATCAAAGGAAACAGAGTAAGCCTAAGCCTTACCCACTCCGGGGACAGCATACCAGAGAAACCAATAAACTAAGGTTGAATTTTAAATCCCGATTTGATCCTTCTCTGAAGGAAAATAATGTCATTGACCTTGAAGGTTCCCCCAAAGAAATTTAGAAAAAAACAAAGAGACAAAGAGTGAAGGCTGTAGTTCCAGAATTAGTGTTGGATAAAAATAGCTTTGAAACAACCATAGGGAAATAAATAATTTATCCTGAGAAATATTTTGATAATAAATTGGGCTCATCGATGGAAAAGGAAAGGAAAGTTGCAGAGTTCTTAACTATCTTGGAAGAGGCCATTAACACCATTCCTTGTTCTCCAGAGCCATAGCCTTTTGTCCCCACTATTTTAGAAGAAAAAAAGAAACCTAATCTGGATTTTATATCTCATGAAAAATTAAAAGAAGAAAATTCAGTTGAGCCAAATCCAATTTTAGAATAATTTAATTCCCATGAACCTGAAATTATTACATATGAAGTTAATCAGAGACTAAGGAAGAAATTTAAGAAATATAAGGGTCTGGTTAAGGAACTTAGGCAAGAAAATCAATTATTACAGGATAAAGCACACAAAGTTGGTGACAAAAGGGCTACGATGATGATCATATTTACAAAAGTTTCCAAATTTTCTTAGAAATTGAAGAATATTAATGCTAAAATTCTTAGGAAAAAAATATACTGGAAACATGAATGCATACAATAAAGGAAGAAAAGTCTAGAAAGTAGTGAGAAGTTGGGCATTCTGACTGACCTAGGAATGCATATCTTATAGGATACCATGTAGAATTGATATCTAGAGATCAAATGAAGATAATATTAGGATTTTCAGGTAGCATGTACAAATGCTCGGAGTTTTTCATATACAGGAAGCACTGCTATGGAAATAGTTGTCAGCATTTTAAGTTCTGGACTTTTAATTTACTAAATATGTATAAAGTTTAATTAAGCTTCTTCCAGATGTTTTATTTTGACAAGTCAAATATTAGTTAAGACTTTTTAAAACTCGATCCATAGTTAGATGATGTGTCACATTAAAGTAGGATCTCGGAACTACTTTGTTGAATCGAATCATCCTTTAATTTGAATGACTATTTTTAGTTAAAAGGATGATTATCGAACCCACAAGATAGAATCTAGATATCATTGTGAAAGTCTATATATTGGAAAGCTTAATAGGAGAAAGGGGTTTGATTTTTGGATGCCACTGAAGATGTTGTAATTTTTTAAGCATACATCCCAGTTTTTATGAACTACTGAGTTTATATGAATAGTAAACTTATTGTGCCATCTTATCTGTTTACAAGTGATTGTCTATCTGATCACATAGTTTGAATGCGTTGCATAACTATAAATTAAAGAACTAATAGCATGTACATTGTATGTGTTTATTTCCTGTAAATGGTGCTCTTCTTTCATTTAGTTTCCTTCATATAACGTTTTTATATATTGGAATGAGATGTGAATGCATGTAATTTGTAGCTTACCTCTTTTATGTATTTATTTCTAGTTGTGTTGTAATGTCTTGATACACATTCAATTCATGATTTATAACTTATGAGTTCATAGTCCTTCTGCTATATGTATTGTTCCACTATCACACATAGACCTTCCTTGGATAACCTTTTGTTCAACCACTGAAAAATAAACCCAATATTTGTCAATATTTTACATAAGTGCCCTAGCTTTGTCCTGTAGTACTCCAATGCAAACCTTAGGGATAACATTTTCTGGCATCGTTGTCGAGGAGTGAAGTTGAAAAGTTATCTTCCCTCGGAATTTTTTTATTAACTAGATCTGATTTTTGAGGTCAACAAAATTCAAATAGTGCTTGTGACTGTACTTTTCACCTAGTAAACCTATTGATTAATTGCGGCTTCCATAAATACTAGGACTCGAGAAAACCCATCCTCCCCTCTTATTTCAACTCATTTTGACCCAGAGAAAATTTTGAGATAAGCCAGAGCTCATCAGAAATCAATATCTTCATCTTCTCATGTACCTAAGAATGCCTCAGTACCCTTGGTGAAAGAGGATTTGGATCAGGAAATTAGTTTTGATTCTCTTACTAAAGAATTAGTATCTTTAGAAGAAAGAGATAAAAAGCTTATTCCTTCTATCTTTATTCCTAAATTTCAAGTATTAGAGCTCAAGTGCAAAACTGTTGATTTTTTAGTCTATACAAATCCTTTATCATCTAAAGAGGTAAAAGAAGAAATTTTGAAGCTTGAACAATTTAATCCTTTTATACATGTATCTCCCCTTTACACACCTCTCACCAACTGAGTCAAATTTCAATTTTCCCTGTTAATTTTTTAGCATTAATTCAACATACTCTAGGATCTTTATTGAGAGAATAACATGTATAGCATATCAAGTATAACAATGCATATCAATCAGACAAAGCAATCACATGAGACAATCGACACACAGAGTTTCATTGGGGAAAACCATAAAGGTGAAAAACCCCACAACTTCATCAGAGATAGAAAGAGCAATGATACAACCAAAGTACACAGAGATAGTCCTCCTAGCAGCTGAACCTCCTCCTCCACTAGTGCGCCGCTTTTCGAGTAGTGTAGAAGTGAATAATGAGATGATAAAATAGAGTGCCTCCCACACTCTATTTATACATGACCTATCCTGCCTAATAACCTAGCAGGGCCGACTTGTCTAATTTAGTCTAATAACCCATGGTTATATTAATCTGGGCCGACCCCACACTTGGTGGTCTAATAACCCATCACTTGCAAGTTGCGACACTTGCGACACTTGTCAATACAAATGCCGACACTTCCGTATAGAGGAATAATCACATCTCTATAGGAGTACAACATACATAGGTGAAATACATTCCGAAGTTACAATTACATCAACACTCCCTCTTAAATAGGAAGGTATTTCTCAACACAGATCTGCTAGCACAAGTCTTCTTCTCTGGATCATCGTCAGTGAATCATCGTCCTCGAATCATCGTCATCGTCACTGCTGCTGCTATCTCAATCAATCTCCAATCTACTCGTCATAGGAAGTTCTACAGAGCCAGTCCTTTTTCATACTGGATGTAGGCCCACCACCTATAGGTCTTCATCATCACTGACCATACTATGGAATCCTCAAGACTGATTACGTGCATCAACAAAACCTCGAAAGAGGATCCCAGGATTGATTACGAGCTTACTGCTCAACCTATCGGATCTCCCAGGATCTTTTACATGTTGACCTTCAATAAACCTACTAAGAGTAGATCCCAAGATATTACGAACACACCGCTCTACCTGTCTGGATCTCGATAGAGCATCCCAGGCTGTTATGAGCACACTGCTCTACCTGTCCGGATTTTAAAGGATCTTTTCTATGTGAACTTCGCAAAACCTACTCAAAGCATCCCAGGATGTTACGAGCACACCGCTCTACCTGTCTGGATCTCGATAGAGCATCCCAGGATGTTACGAGCACACTGCTCTACCAATCCGGATTTTAAAGGATCTTTTCTATGCGAAACCGTAGCAAAACCTACTCAGAGCATCCCAGGATGTTACAAGCACACCGCTCTAGCTGTCTGGATCTCGATAGATCATCCCAGGATGTTACGAGCACACTGCTCTACCTGTCCGGATTTTAAAGGACCTTTTCTATGCTACATGCACAACCTATCCACGGCCACAGAGTATCAACCCGATACTCACCATAAATCATCCTAATGTACATCATCACACGATCAACCTTATCATCGTCATAGCATCAACTTGATACATATCATCTGGAGAAACATCCCGAAGCTCGTCATCTGTGATCATCCTGATCATCATCATAGCATCAACCTGATGCATATCATCTGGAGCAACATCCTGAAGCTCGTCATCTGTGATCATCTTGATCATCATCATAGCATCAACCTGATGCATATCATCTGGAGCAACATACTGAAGCTCGTCATCTGTGATCATCCTGATCAAACAATGCATCCACTTGATGCATACCAAGTATCTACCTGATACATATCAACATACATGATCTACCTGATCATACAAGTATCCACCTGATACATATGAAAATATATGATCCACCTGATCATAGAATGTATCTACCTCATACATATCATCATACATTATCTACCTGATCATAGATATACAAATACATGATCTACCTGATCATATCAATGTATCCACCTGATACATATACAAATACATGATCCTCCTGATCATATCAATGCATCCACCTGATACATATACATATACATGGTCCAACTGATCATACAAAGCATCCAACATGATGCATATACAAATACATGATCAAACTTATCAAAGCATCCAACATGATGCATTTACAAAGCAGTAACTGGAACATCATCCTGATGCTCATCATCCAACGCTTACATCCACAGCCATGGGAAGGATCCTCCTCTCACCATGCTTGGAATGGCTCCTGCAAATGTGTCCATCACTTCTTCCTCGAAGTGTCGTCAATCTGAAGAACACCAAGCCCCTCTCTGAAGTACTCAAACTTCACTCTGGCTAGTGGTTTCGTCAGCACATCTGCAACCTGCTCATCCATCGCAACATATAGGAGCTTCACTGCTCCTCTCTGCACCATATCCCTGATATAGTGATATTTGATCTCAATGTGCTTTGACCTGTCGTAGAACACCGGGTTCTTAGACAGCTTCACAACCCTTTGGTTGTCACAAAAGATACCAGTAGCATCCAACGGGAGATCAAATAACTCAAACAGTAGCTTCCTCAACCATACTGCCTCACAACTAGCCGAACAAGCTGCAACATACTCTGCCTCAACTATACTCAGTGCTACGCAGGACTGCTTCCTGCTAAACCATGAGATCACACTTGATCCCATACTAAAGCAACACCCATATGTGCTCTTCCTATCTGCAGCACTGCCTGCGCAGTCTGAATCAACATAACCCTGTAGGTTAAACTTTTGATTCGCATCATACTTGAGCCCATAATCAATTGTACCCTTCAGGTACCTCAGAATATGCTTTACAGCAACCAGGTTAACACCTCTGGGATCCGTCAGGAACTGGCTCAATGTGTTCACTGGAAAGCAAATATCTAGTCTAGTGTTCATTAGGTACATCAAGGACCCAATCATCTGATGATACACAGTGACATAAACCGGATCAGATGAAGCATCACACATAAGCTTTAGGTTCGATGCCATAGGTGTGGCCATGGCCTTGCAGTCCATCATCCCGAACCTCTTCAGGATCTCTACTGCATACTTCCCTTGTCCAAGGAAGATTCCATATGCACTCTGCCACACCTCCATGCCTAGAAAGTAGTGCATCATCCCCAAGTCCTTCATCTCAAACTCGACAGCAAGCTTCCTCTTGGTATCGGCAATCAATCCATCCTCACCTGTTACAAACAGGTCATCCACATACAAAAGTAGTATCACGAGATTGCCTTCCTCAACCTTGTAGTAAAGGTTGGAATCTGCTTTACTCTTGGTAAAGCCCAAACTGGATAAAAAGCTACCTATCCTACCATACCAAGTTCTAGGAGCTTGCTTCAAGCCATACAAGGATTTCTTCAACTTGCACACATATGACCTTGTCATGTGTCTCTAAACCAAGTGGTTGCTCCACATACACTTCCTCTTCGACTACACCATTCAAGAAAGTTGTCTTGACATCCATCTGGTGTATCTTCCATTTCATCACTGCAGCCAGGGAAAGTACTGATATGATGGAAGTGTACCTAGCTATAGGAGCAAGCGTCTCTTCATAGTCTATCCCCTCTTTCTGGGAGAAGCCACGAGCTACAAATCTTGCTTTGTATTTTTCTATGCTGCCATCTGTAGCATGCTTGATCTTGTAGATCCATTTGGAAGTCACAACCGACTTCCCTTCAAGTCTTGGGACCACATCCCAAACATCATTCTTCATGATCAACTGATACTACTCGATCATGGAATTCTTCCCGAATCCTGGGAACTTCAATATCTTCAATAGATATCTTTGTTGCTGAACAAATGTTGTAGTCCTTATTTTGTAGGTGATAGTATACGATCTTTCCTACAAAACAAGTTAAATTGCATGATTAGAAACATCTCATAGTTTTTAGAACAAATTCTTACACATAAATAAATATGTCATACAGTCATGCAATTATCTTACCCAATGCTTCAATACAACATTTATCCATATCCCGTAACTTTCTAGATGCCTTCCAATCTCTACCAGAACATTGTTAAGAGTGTGCACAACTCCCAACATGTCAGCAAAGAAGTTTCATTCTAGATAGGTAGCAATGGAATGTTGTATAGTGCCATAGGCCACTTACCCATCACATGCATATTAGTAGTATACTGTTCATTAGTGCAATTATTCTAATATACATAAGACACACCCTAAGTCTAGGAACATATACATCATTGAATAACATTATTTAAACAAACAGAATATACAAGAAATGACAATTCAAATACTTATCTTTGTTTTTTTTTTGGGTGGACTCCCTCTGAATATTTGCTTCCTTGCAGGAGCTGCTGGAGTCCTATTCTGAAGTAACTTCTTCTACTCCTTTCTGTTGTGAATTGTAAGGAGTGGTGAACTCCCTCTTAATCCCTGAATCACTGCATAGCACTTGAAGTCTACTGAAGTGAATTCTCCACAATTGTCAGATCTAAAGGTCTTGAACTTCTCTTTAGTGTGGTTTTTTATCAAGGTCTTGAATTCCTTGAATTTGCTGAATACTTCATCTTTGTTCTTCAAGAAATAATCCCAAGTCTTCCTAGAGAAATCATCAATGAAAGAACCATAGTATACATACCCACTCAGAGAACTAAATGACATCAGACTGCATACATCGGAGTGGATAATTCCTTTTTCCTTACTTGATTGTGATTGCCTTTTTTGTGTTCTTTCCTTTTGCAAATCCTTTGCAAACATATTCATACTTTGTCTTGATTTCAGAAAGACCCTCTACAACTTTACTTGCAATTGGTAGTGCTCTATAGTGCACATGTGCAAGCCTTCTATGGCAAAGTTCACTTGGCTCCATGGATTCATGTACCATGGCATGTTCAAGTTGTCCCTTCAATTTGTACAATCCTCCCTCTTGCTCTCCAATCACTACTGCATCATCTATAATTTTACCCTTTTGCCACATTAGGACTTGGCCATCTACAAATGCAACCCTCGTACCTTTTGCATCCAATGCAGATATGGAGAGTAGGTTCTTCTTGAGCCCAGGTACATATAAAACATCTTTCATCTTCAAAGACTTCCCAGAGTCTAGGTTGTAGGCGGCTTCACCACTTCCTTTGATAGGATATTGAAAGTCATGTTAATTTTTTAGTATTAATTCAATATACTCTAGGATCTTTACTGAGAGAATAACATGTATAGCATATCAAGTATAACAATGCATATCAATCACACCAAGCAATCACATGAGATAATGGACACATAGAGTTTCATTGGGGAAAACCATAAAGGTGAAAAACCCCACAACTTCCTCAGAGATAGAAAGAGCAATGATACAACCAAGGTACAACCAAAGTACAAGAGATAGTCTTCTACTAGCAACTCCTCCTCCTCCTCAACTAGTGCGCCACTTTCTGAGTGATGTACAAGTGAATAATGAGATGATCAAATAGAGAGATCCCGCTCTCTATTTATACTTGTTCTGAGCAGCCTAATAAACCTATGGGGCTGACTTGTCTTACTCAGCCTAATAACCCCAGGTTACATTAATTCGGGCTGACCCCTCTACTAGGTGGTCTAATAACCCATCAGCAAGTTACACCACTTGCGACACTTGTCAATACAAATGATGACACTTCTGTATAGAGGAATAATACATCTCTATAGGAGTACAATAATATATAGATGAAATACATTCCAAAGTTACATCTACATCAATACTCCCTCTTAACTAGGAAGGTATTTCTCAACATAGATCTGCTAGCACAAGTCTTCTTCTCTGGATCATCATCAGTGAATCATCATCCTCGAATCATCATCACCGTCACAGCTACTGCTATCTCAATCAATCTCTGAATTTACTCGTCATAGGTAGTTCTACATAGCCAAAACTTTTTCATACTGGATGTAGGCCCATCACCTGCAGGTCTTCATCATCACTGGCCATACTGTGGAATCCTCGGGACTTATTACGTGCATCACAAACCCTCGTAAGAGCATCCCAGGACTAATTATGGGCACACGGCCCAACCTATTGGATATCCCAGGTCTTATATGTGACCCTCATCACAAACCCTCAAAAGAGAATCCCGAGGCTTATTACGGGCACGCAGCCCAACCTATCGGATCTCCCAGGTCTTATATGTGATCTCTACAAACCCTCGAAAGAGCATCCCAGGACTTATTATGGGCACACAGCCCAACCTATCGAATCTCCCAAGTCTTACATGTAATCTCTACAAACCCTCGAAAGAGCATCCCAGGACTTATTACAGGCACACAGCCCAACCTATCGGATCTCCCAGGTCTTACATGTAGTCACCACCACAAACCCTCGAAAGAGCATCCCAGGACTTATTACGGGCATGCAGCCCAACCTATCGGATCTCCCAGGTCTTACATGTGGTTGGACAAACCCTCAAAAGAGCATCCCAGGACTTATTACGGGAACACAGCCCAACCTCTCGGATCTCCCAGGTCTTACAAGTCCTCTCAAGCAAAACCTATCCACGGCCATAAAGTATCAACCTGATACTCACCATACATCATCCTGATGTACATGATCATCCTGATCATCATCACTGCATCGTCCTGATGCATATCATCTGGAGCAACATCTTGAAGCTCGTCATCTGTGATCATCCTGATCATACAGTGCATCCACCTGATGCAAGCATCCAACATGATGCATATACATATACATGATCCAACTGATCATAACAACCATCCGACATGATGCATATACATATACATGATCCAACTGATCATAACAAGCATCCAACATGATGCATATACAGAGCAGTAACTGGAGCATCATCCTGATGCTCATCATCCAGCGCTTACATCACAGACATGGGAAGGATCCTCCTTTCACCATGCTTGGAATGGCTCTAGCAAATGTGTCCATCACTTCTTCCTCGAAGTGTCGTCTAACTGAAGAACACCAAGCCTCTCTCTAAAGTACTCGAACTTCACTCTGGCTAGTGGTTTCGTCAGCACATCTGCAATCTACTCATCTGTCGCAACATACAGGAGCTTCACTGGTCCTCTCTGCACCATATCCCTGATATAGTGATATTTGATCTCGATGTGCTTCGACCTGTCATGGAACACCAGGTTCTCATACAGCTTCACACAACTCTGGTTGTCACAAAAGATACCAGTAGCCTCCAACGGGAGATCAAATAACTTAGACAGTAGCTTCCGAAGCCATACTGTCTCACAATTGGCCGAACAGGCTGCAACATACTTTGCTTCGGTTGTACTCAGTGCTACGCAGGACTGCTTCCTGCTAAACCAAGAGATCACACCTGATCCCATACTGAAGCAACACCCAGATGTGCTCTTCCTATCTACAACATTGCCTGCCCAATCTGAATCAACATACCCCTGCAGGTTAAACTTTTGATTCACATCATACTTGAGCCCATAATCAACCATACCCTTCAGGTACCTCAGAATATGCTTTAAAGCAACCAGGTGAACACTCCTCGGATCCGTCAGGAACTAGCTCAATGTGTTCACCGCAAAGAAAATATCTAGTCTCATTTTCATCAGGTACATGAAGGACCCAATCATCTGACGATACATAGTGACATCAACCGGCTTAGATGAAGCATCACACAGAAGCTTTGGGTTCAATGCCATAGGTGTGGCCATGGCCTTGCATTCCATCATCCCGAACCTCTTCAGGATCTCTACTACATACTTCCCTTGTCCAAGGAAGATCCCATCTGCACTTTTCCACACCTCCATGCCTAGAAAATAGTGCATCATCCCCAAGTCCTTCATCTCAAACTCAGCAGCAAGCTTCCTCTTGGTATCAACAATCAAACTATATTCTCCTGTAACAAACAGGTCATCCACATATAGAAGTAGTATCACTGGATTGCCTTCCTCAACCTTGTAATAAAGGTTGGAATCTGCTTTACTCTTGGTAAATCCCAAACTGGATAGAAAGCTGTCCATCCTACCATACCAAGTCCTAGGAGCTTGCTTCAAGCCATACAAGGCTTTCTTCAACCTGCACACATATGACTCTCTGTCATGTGTCTCAAAACTGAGTGGCTGCTCCAGATACACTTCCTCTTCAACTAGACCATTCAAGAAAGTTGTCTTGACATCCATCTAGTGTATCTTCCATTTAATCACTGCAACCAGAGCAAGTGCTATTCTGATGGAAGTGTACCTGGCTACAAGAGCAAAAGTTTCTTCATAATGAATCCCTTCTTTCTGGGAGAAGCCATGAGCTACAAATATCGCTTTGTATTTCTCTATGCTGCCATCTGCAGCATGTTTGATCTTGTAGATCCATTTGGAAGTCACAACAGACTTCCCTTCAAGTCTTGGGACCACATCCCAAACATCATTCTTCATGATCAACTGATACTCTTCGACCATGGCATCCTTCCATTCTTTATTTTTCGCTGCTTCTTCATAACTGGAAGGTTCTTTGTTCATAATGTCACAGAGTAAGGCAACATAACTGGTGTGGGATCTAGTTCTCTTCCTTGCTCTCTGTTCCTCTTATGGAATACCATACCTTTCTGCATCTTGAATGAGCTCTCTAGCCCATGTTGGTTTTCTCTTGTGAGAGTCCTTCTCACGGGGTGGATCTACAGGTTCTTGTGGATCTTCAATTTCTCGATCTGCTTCTGGAATTGCTTCAGTCATGGTAATATCTTGAAATCTAGTTTCCTTTGGTTCTTCATGATCTTCAACAGGTGCCTTCCTTGATTTGATGAATGCCGAATCTTCATCAAATGTTACATCCTTGCTGACATCAATCTTCTTGAACCCTGGAAAGTATATTCTGTAAGCCTTCGAGCTTTCACTGTACCCCACAAAGATACCCTTCTTTCGTGAAGGATCTAGCTTTGTCCTCTTTTCCTTTGGAACATGTGTATACACTGGACAACCAAATATTCTGAGATGGCTGACTTCAGGTTTCTTACCAGAGAAGACCTCTTCTGGTGTCTTGTTGTCCAATATCATGTGAGGTGTTCTATTCTGCACATATACAGTTGTCCTAGCTGCTTCTGCCCATAGATGCATAGGCAAATCCTGGTCATGCAACATTGCCCGTGCTGCTTCCATGATTGTTCTATTCTTTCTTTCTGCAACTCCATTCTGTTGTGGATTGTAGGGAGCAGTCAACTCCCTCTTAATCCCTGAATCACTGCATAGTTTCTTGAAATCACCTGAAGTGAATTCTCTGCCATTGTCGGATCTGAATGTCTTGATCTTCTTTTCAGTCTGATTCTCCATCAAGGTTTTGAATTCCTTGAACTTGTCAAATACTTCATCTTTTTTTTTCAAGAAGTAGACCCAAGTCTTCCTAGAGAAATCATCAATGAAGGAGACATAGTATACATACCCACTCAGAGAACTGGATGACATTGGTCTGCATACATCAGAGTGGATATTCTCCAAAATTCCTTTTGCTTTGCTTTCACTGCGTGGAAATGCTTTCTTAATGTTCTTTCCTTTTGCACATCCTTTGCAAACACCTCCATGCTTTGACTTGATTTCAGGAAGACCTTCTACAAATTTACTTGCAATTGGTAGTGCTCTATAGTGTACATGTGCAAACCTTCTATGCCAAAGTTCACTTGGCTCCATGGATTCATGCACCATGGCATGTTCAGGTTGTCCCTTCAATTTGTACAAACCTCCCTCTTGTTCTCCAATCACTATTGCATCATCTATAGTTTTACCCTTTGGCCACATTAGGACTTAACCATCCACAAATGCAACCCTCATTCCTTTTGCATCTATTGCAGAGATGGAGAGAAGGTTCTTCTTGAGCCCCGGTACAAATAACACATCTTTCATCTTCAAGGACTTTCCAGAGTCCAGGTTGTAGGAGGCTTCCCCACTTCCTTTGATAGGGTATTGATAATCATCCCCAAGTTTCACCTTATGGGGTGACTCATGTTCAGATAAATTTACAAAAGATTCTTTAAACCCAGTCATGTGTTTAGAAGCCCCACTGTCAATTAACCAATCATTACAACCATGAGAAATAGTACCTGTGAGGGTTGAGATCAGAACATATTCATCTTCACTAGATGAGTCATCACTTTCTTTTCTAGCCTTCTTTTGGGAGGTTCATCATCCTTAGCAGTATGAGCATGATATCTCTTCTTGTTGTTTTTCTTCTTGTTGAATTTGTTGTTGTCTTTCTTCTTCTTGGGACAATCCGCAACAAAGTGTCTCTTCTCATTGCATGTGAAGCATCTGAGATCTTTCTTATCTTTATGATAATGGTGGTGAGAAGATTTTCTGAAGTGGGATGGCTCCCTCTTGAACTTTTCTTTCTTGGTGTGTGATGTGAGAGCTTGATCTTCATTCCCCATCTTTTCTTCTCGGGCCACAAGCCTAGCTTCTTCTTGAGAGCATTCTTCCCATAGCCTACTGAAGGAGATCAGTTTCTTTCTTGCACAGATTCCTTGGATAAAGCAATCCCATGACCTAGGTAGGCCATTCAATGTGGTCATGACAACTTCACCATTGTCCACAATTTCATCCACAGCTTCAAGTTGTTCCTTGATCTGAGAGACCTTAGAAAAATAAGATTGAATGGTCTCTCCATTCTGAAGCTTTACCCCTTTCAATTGGTTCCGCAGGGTCATCTTCCGATTTATGTTCTTCCCTTCAAATAGCTTGGTCAGGGAATCAAACATCTCTTTGGGTGTCTTCAGAGATGACACATGTGGGATGAGATGGTCCTTGATAGAATCAACAATGATCCTCTTTGCCTTGACCAAGTTCTTCTTGTGAAGGGATTTAGCCTCTTCTCCCTCTGGGACAGGGACCTCAGAGCTTATGCAAGGGTCCAACTCATTTTCTTCCAGGATTAACCCAATCCTATACTTCCATGCTCGGAAGTTATCAGCCCCTTCAAGCTTATCCTCAAGCTTGGTGTGGTGAGACATCTTAAAGAGTACTTCAAATGGAAATAGAAAAGATATAGGTCTTACCACTTGATTTGCTGAAAACTGGATCTGGTCTCGGATTAGGGTTTGTCAGAGAAACCCTAAAAATTCAAAATGTGAATTTCAAAATTCTGAAAGGATATAAAGATGCGCCTTGATGAGCTGATCAGCCTAGTATATTCAGAATTTGAGATCTGCAAAGTTTCACCCTTCGGAAATGCCTTTTAGTCTTCCTGGATTCACTAGGGAGGACCCTGAATTAGGGTTTGAGTTTCCCGGATCTTCACCCAACCAAAAATCTCGATCCAAAGCTCTAAACTTCGATTTTTCCAAGGAGCTTCCAGCTATGTCTTCAGATTTCAGAAATTCCTATTTTTGAGGAAACCCTAATTTTTAGGGCCAAAACTGAAAGTGCTCAAAATTGAATTCTGATTGGACAGATAGTTCTCCTTGATGAGTAGAGTCAATCTACCTTACTGCGTTTCCAAAATCTGTGGAGAGAAACCCAATAAACAAGAAACCGCAGTTTCTGCCACTACACAATGTCTTCTTCTCAGGGAAGCTCTGATACCATGTTAATTTTTGAATATTAATTCAATATACTCTAGGATCTTTACTGAGAGAATAACATGTAGAACATATCAAGTATAACAATGCATATCAATCACACCAAGCAATCACATGAGACAATGGACACACAGAGTTTCACTGGGGAAAACCATAAAGGTGAAAAACCCCACAACTTCCTCAGAGATAGAAAGAGCAATGATACAACCAAGGTACAACCAAAGTACAAGAGATAGTCTTGTACTAGCAACTCCTCCTCCTCCTCAACTAGTGCACCACTTTTCGAGTGATGTACAAGTGAATAATGAGATGATCAAATAGAGAGATCCCACTCTCTATTTAACTTGTTTTGAGCAGCCTAATAAACCTATGGGGCCAACTTGTCTAACTCAGCCTAATAACCCCAGGTTACATTAATCCGGGCTGACCCCTCTACTAGGTTGTCTAATAACCCATCAACAAGTTACACCACTTGCGACACTTGTCAATACAAATGACGACACTTCCGTATAGAGGAATAATACATCTCTATAGGAGTATAATAATATATAGATGAAATACATTCCGAAGTTACATATACATCAACAAGTCATCCCCAAGTTTCACCTTATGGGGTGACTCATGTTCAGATAGATTTGAAAAATATTCTTTAAACCCAGTCATGTGTTTGGAAGCCCCACTATCAATAAGCCAATCATTACATCCATGAGAGATAGTACCTGTGAGAGCAAAGATTAGAACAGATTCATCTTCACTTGATGAAGTATCACTTTCTTCCCTAGCCTTCTTCTTGAGAGGTTCATCATCCTTAGCAGCATGAGCATGAAATCTCTTCTTATTGTACCTCTTCTTTTTGTTGTTGTTGTTTTTCTTCTTCTTGGGACAATTTGAAGCAAAGTGTCCTATTTCATTACAATCAAAACATCGAACATGAGGCAGATCTTTCTTCTTATGATGAGAGTGAGAATGTTTCTTGTTATGGGATCTCTCCCTCTTAAACTTGCTTCTCTTGGTGTGTGCTGTGAGAGATTGATCTTCATTCCCCATCTTTTCTTCTCGGGCCACAAGCCTTGCTTATTCTTGTGAGCATTCCTCCCATTGTCTGCTGAATGAGATCAAATTCCTCCTTGCACAGATTCCTTGGATGAAGGAGTTCCATCACCTAGGTAGGCCATTCAATGTGGTCATGAAAACTTCACCACTGTCCACTACTTCATCCACAGCTTCAAGTTGTTCCTTGATCTGAGAGACCTTAGAGAAATAAGATTGAATGGTCTCTCCATTATGAAGCTTTACCATTTTCAATTGGTTCCGCAGAGTCATCTTCTAATTGATGTTCTTCCCTTCAAATAGCTTGGTTAGGGAATCAAACATCTCCTTGGGTGTCTTTAGAGATGACACATGTGGTATGAGAAGGTATTTGATAGAATCAACAATGATCCTCTTTTCCTTGACCAAGTTATTCTTATGTAAGGCCTTAGCCTCTTCTCCCTCTGGGACAGGGACCTCTTCACTTATGTAAGTGTCCAATTCATGTTCTTCCAGGATTAACCCAATCCTATACTTCCATGCTCGGAAGCTATCAGCCCCTTCAAGCTTATCCTCAAGCTTGGTGTGGTGAGACATCTTAAAGAGTACTTCAAATGGAAATAGAAAAGATTTAGGTCTTACCACTTGATTTGCAGAAATCTGGATCTAGTGTCGGATTAGGGTTTGTCAGAGAAACCCTAAAAATTCAAAGTGTGAATTGCAAACTTCTGAAAGGATAGAAAGATGTGCCTTGATGAGCTGATCAGCCTGGTATACTCAGAAATTGAAAACTGCAAAGTTTCACCCTTCATAAATGCTTTTCAATCTTCCAGATTCACTAGGGAGGACCTTGAATTAGGGTTTGAGTTTCCCGGAGCTTCACCCAACCAAAAATATCGATCCAAAGCTCTAAACTTCGATTTTTCCAAGGAGCTTCCAGCTATGTCCTCAGATTTCAGAAATTCCTATTTTTGTGGAAACCCTAATTTTTAGGGCCAAAAATGAAAGTGCCCAGAATTGAATTCTGATTGGACAGAAAGATTCTCCTTGATGAGTAGAGTCAATCTACCTTGCTGCTTTTCCAAAATCTGTGGAGAGAAACCCAATAAACAAGAAACCCTAGTTTCTGCCACTACACAATGTCTTCTTCTCAGGTTAGCTCTAATACCATGTTAATTTTTGAGCATTAATTCAACATACTCTAGGATCTTTACTGAGAGAATAACATGTACAACATATCAAGTATAACAATGCATATCAATCACACCAAGCAATCACATGAGACAATAGACACACAGAGTTTCACTGGGAAAACCATAAAGGTGAAAAACCCCACAACTTCCTCAGAGATAGAAAGAGCAATGATACAACCAAAGTACACAGAGATAGTCCTCATAGCAGCTGAACCTCCTCCTACACTAGTGCGCCACTTTCCGAGTAGTGTAGAAGTGAATAATGAGATGATCAAATAGAGTGCCTCCCGCACTCTATTTAAACATGACCTTTCCTGCCTAATAACCTAGCAGGGTCGACTTGTCTAATTCAGTCTAATAACCCATGGTTATATTAATCCGGGCCGACCCCGCACTTGGTGGTCTAATAACCCATCACTTGCAAGTTGCGACACTTGTCAATACAAATGCCGACACTTCAGTATAGAGGAATAATAACATCTCTATAGGAGTACAATATACATAGGTGAAATACATTCCGAAGTTACAATTACATCAACATTCCCCAAATATGGCTCATAAACAACCCAATAGAATGGATGCTAGTGTTGTTTCCAGATATGCCCCTTTAGTGTTTCCACAGCCTTTGAATGCCTTACCCGGTGGGGATTATCTGAAGTACCTCCTAAGATTCAATGGGCAGGGATGAGTTATTGCAGAAGAAAATCTTAATCCATATTACAGCTATTCAGATAACTAGAATATTGAGCATGAAGATGTTTGGATGTGAGTTTTCGTGCAAAGTCTGGATGGGGAAGTTAGGAAGTGGTTCCAAGAATTGCCCGCCAATTCAATCAATGGAATTGATGCACTAGAAGAAGCTTTCATGAAACAATGGGGAGACAAAAATGACTATTTATATTATATTAAAGAGTTTGGTGTAGTAAAAAAGAAAACTGAGGAGTTTGTGGATGAGTTCAGTAAAAGGTTTAACAAATGTATAGTAAGATTCTTTCTGAAATTAAACCCACAGAGACTTCTTCCAAATTCACATACACTAATGCATTTGAAGCAGATTTGTCCTTGTTGCTCAGAGAAAGAAGATAAGTTACCCTTGTAAATATGCAACAAGATTCTTTAGAACTATAATAAAATATTATGGTCGTCGATAGACTTAGGGTCAAACCTCAGTGCTAGGAAACTGGCAAGAGAAAACAAAAAAAAGAAGTTGAACCTTCAACCTCCTGTACTAAGTTTAAATATCATAAAATTGATGAAATGGAAAGATGATTAAAGACTTGAATGCCAAATTGAACAAACTAGAAGTTGATAGCAAAAGTCAAAATAGACCTGTACCAGAAATTCCCAATAGGAATCCAAATCAATTCCGTAGACCTTTCAATCCTCAATTATTCCAAAGAGAAAGGAGAGAGAATGAAGACCAAAAAATTCAGCATCCATTGCAAAATGTTGTAGATGATGAAATTGATGAATTGAATGATGAAGAGGCTGAAGAGTTAGGTCCTGAAGTTAATCTCCTTGATGAGAATCAGCTAGTAAGCTTTTTTACACATGATGAATACGAGCAATCTTTGTTGATAAGGAATTTTCAGGATAGTTTTGAGAATGCGGTTCATTTAAATCAGTAGAAGAAATATGACCTTAGATCAGGACAAAAAACAGGTTCTTAAACTCCTCGGAAGAAAGCTGTGGTTGTGGACAAGCAAAAACCAAGAAAGGAAGTAGACAAAAAACAAGATCAACTGGGTATTAAAGGTAATAGTGTAGAGGTTAAGGATTTAAACAAAAATTCTAATACTTTCAATCTTGAACAATATATAAGAAAAATCAAGATTCCCATTCCTTTGACTGAATTAGTAAAGAACCCTCCCTTTAAGGAATCCATTATGAAAATCTTACAACCTTCTACTGATCTTTTTACTACTGACATAGTGAACCTTCAAGATGAGAATCCAACAATTGTCTTTGTCCCACAGTTAGATGAGAAAGCATGTTCACCTACCCCGTTTTAAATTAACATGCTTGTTCATGATAAGATGTTGCACAATTTCCTTCTTGATTCTGCTGCATCACATAATCTAATGCCAAAAGTAGTAATGGAATCCCTTGAATTAAGCATCACTAAGCCTTTCCATGACATGTATGCCTTCGAATATATAGCAATAAAATGTATAGGAGTCTTAAAGGATTTGGTATTCATCCTATCCCAACTCCCAATGAAGAGAATTCTAATGGATGTGGTGGTAGCTGATATTCCTCCAAAATATGGAATGTTATTGTCTAGATCTTGTACCATAAAAATAGGAGGAACATTGCAGTTGGATTATCTATATGCTATAGTACCAGTATTTGGAGGTGAGATAAGAGGATTGTATAGAGAGGTACAGTTGGCATATTTGGTAAGTGATCATCAAAATAATTCCAATCATCCTTTATATGATGTTCATGAAATTATAGGTTCATGTGTTTTTCACTTTCACGATCATATTTCGGCTTCAGTACAAGTTGAGGAAAAATTTCAGAAACAACCACTTGCAGAAAATAAAGACAAGCTTTGGAGGATTTATTTTGATGGTGCATCTTCCAGAAAAGGTTCTGGAGCAGGTATTTTGTTAATTTCTCATGTAGATGAAGTAGTTACTCTTATGTACAAACTTGAATTCGAAGCTACCAATAACATTGCCGAACATGAAGTGATATTTTTTGGTTTAAGGGAAGCTAAAGACATGCATATACAAGAGTTGGCAATATTTGGGGAGTCCGAACTAATAGTTCAACAGGTTAGAAATGTTTATCAAGATAAATAGAAGAAGCTCAAGGTTTATCGTAATGAAGTCTGGGATTTAATTGACAATTATTTCCTAGCTTTTAATATTTATTTTATTCCTAAGAACTGTAATGAAATTACAGATTATTTATCCTTGGCTGCAAATTGTTTCAGGGTGCCAACTCAACCTCACCTTAGATATGCTGTCAAGGTTAGGCACAAGCCTTCAGTCCCTGAAAATTTAAAAAACTGGTAGGTATTTGAGGATGTTGCAGAAATTGATAGATTCTTGCAGTCAATTGGTGAATTTTTTGGATCTTTGATTGATGAGGAAGAAGAAATTGAAGAACCACATACTTCATATCTATCTAATACAATTGTTGGTCATGATGTAATTGAGCTCAAAGGTAATTTCTTTCCTAAAGGTTTGGTTCCTCTTGAAATATTATTTAGTAAACATGAAACGTTGCAGAACCCTTTGGCTCAACCTCTACAAGACAATATTGTAGATTGTAACATTGGTACAAAGGCTGATCCGAAATTAGTAAAACTGTCCAAATCTTTGTCTAATGAACAACATAAAATATATGTGGAATTAATGAAGGAGTTTGTAGATGTGTTTGCATGGTCCTGTGAGGAATTAAATACCTTTGACACAAGCATTGTTCAACAAAAAATACCTCTCAAACCTGACACTAAACCTTTCAGGCATAAATTGAGGCAAGTCAACCCAATGCTGCTACCAATTATCGAAAAAGAATTGAAAATTTTTCTTGATGCAAATATTATTGTTCCCTAAGGTTTTCCACTTGGGTTGCTAACCTTGATCCTATCAAGCAAAAGAACAATGAAATCAGAGTGTGTGTTGATTTCCAGAATTTGAACAATAGCTCTTTAAAGGAAAACTATACCCTTTACCGAAAATGGACCAAATTCTGCAAAGGGTAGTGGGAGCACAATGGATTTCAATGATAGATGGATTTTATGGGAACAACCAAATCGATGTCCACGAGGATGATAAAGAAAAAACTGCTTTTGTGACACCCTGGGGAACATTTATGTATGACAGAATGCCTTTTGGCTTAATGAATGTAGTAGCTACTTTTCAAATGGATATGGATATAGCCTTTGTAGGAGAGACAGATACATTTATAGTTATTTACTTGGATGATATTACAGTTTTCTCCAAGTCAGATGAAGAGAACCTCAAACATCTCAAGCAAACCTTTTTGAAGTGCAGGAAATTTGGTCTTTCTCTCAATCCTAAAAATTCCAATTTTGTAATGCAAGAGCGCGGACTTCTAGGGAATATTGTTTCTCAACAAGGGGTCAAAATTGATTTAGACAGAGTGGCTACAATTTTGAAGATTGGTCTCCTTAGAAAAAAAAAGGAATTCAATCCTTTCTGGGTAAGATTAATTTTCTTTGAAGGTTTGTCTCTAACTTCGTTGAAATAATAAAGCATATAATAGTCATGTTAAAAAAAGATGCAGAAGTAAGATGGACCAAAGAATCCAGAGAGTCTTTTGAGAGGATCAAGTGATCTTTAATGGAAGTGCATGTGCTTATCAACCCATATTATTCTAAGGATTTATTTACATTTTATTCTTCCTCTGAGGACATTGTTGTTGTTGTTGTTGTTTTGCAGATAAATGAAGCTGTTCATCAGAAACCATTGCATTTGTCAGCAAGGTGTTAAGGGATATTGAATTGAGGTATAATATTATTGAAAAACAAGCCTATGCCTTAATTAAAGCTTTGAACTCTTTTCAGAATGTATATTATTCAATCAAAAGTAATTGCATATGTTCCTAGTGGTGCAGTAAAAGATATTTTGGTACATCCCGATAGTGAAGGTAAGTGAGGTAATTGTATAGCTAGATTACTTGAGTATGATATCGAAATAAAGCCAACAAAGCTAATAAAGGGTCAAGGTCTAGCTAAGCTTATTGTTGACTCAAATTGTAAGGCACTTGGTATAAATCTAATTCTGGATCAACTCACTTTGAATGAAATACAGAAAGATGATGAAAATTCACAGGTTATGGAAAAGTATTCAATGTCAATTTGGTATAAAGATATTTCATTTTTTTCTGTTAAATATGCAATGTCCAACTGATTATGATAGGAAAAAATTTAGATCTTTAAATCTCAAAGCCCAAAAATGTTGCATAGTTAATAAAACTTTATTTTGGAAAGACCCTGGAGGATTAGTATTGAGATGCATTGATCAAGATGGAGCCAAAATGGTAACTTTTGATCTGCACAATGGAGCTTGTGGGGGACATAGATATTGGACAACAACATATTTCAAAATTCCGAGGGCAGGATACTACTGGACCACGTCGTTCTCTAATGTATTTTCCATGGTTTAGGCTTGTATAGAATGTCATAAATTTGCAGAAAACAAAAATAATTTCCTTTTCCATTGAAACCCATTGTTTTTTATGCCCATTTCCAACAATGGGGATTAGATTTTATTGGTGAAATTAACCCTCCATCTAGTGGGAAACATAAATATATCCTGACAGCAACAAAATTCTTTACCAAATGGGTCCAAGCAGTTCAGACAAGGAAAGAAATAGATTAGGTAATCATGAAATTTATAGAAGAATATATTTTTGCATGGTTTAGTTGTCCACGAAAATTGCTAACTGATAATGCTCCTACCTTTAAGTCTGTTGATATGGTACATTTCTGCGAGAGATATAACATAGTTCTTAAGCACTCTATGCCATACTACCCTCAAGGTAATGGCCTTGCAAAATCTACCAACACAAATCTTGTTAACAACATTAAGAAATTGTTGTATGAAAATAAAAGGACATGGGATACCAAACTTAAATATGCACTTCAGGATGATAGGGTAAGTACCAAAGAATCTATTGGTGCTTCTCCTTTCCAACTTGTGTATGGTACTGATGCGATCTTTCCTGTTTAGTTAGGATTTCCAGTTTTAAAGTTTTTGCAAGATGAAGTTGAATAACCGAATGCTATTCAACAAAGAATTTACTAGATGGTGGAAACTCAACAACTAAGGGAATCACTTTTAGAAAAAACTCAGAAACATCGTGACATAGTTAAAGCCATTTATGACAAAAGAAAAAAGAATACAATTTCTCTCCTGGCAATTTAGTTTTGAGATGGGATTCCCAAAGGGAGGAAAAACCTAAGCATGTTAAGTTTGCTAATTTATGGTTTGGTCCATTCCGAATTTTTGAGGTATTAAATAACAATACTTTTATCTTGGAAGGTATTGATGGAAATACGGTTGTTGGAGGCCCAATTAATGGGCGTTATCTGAAGCACTTCTACATTTACTAAGGCTGTTGGTAGCCTAATCTCATTGTACATACCGATGACATGTACATTTCCTAATAAGACTCCATAGCCCAATGGAGAAGGAACTGCTGTAAATTATATTTAGTTTGTATATCAGTTTGTTTTCCATTTTGAAGAGAATGGTTTGTTTTCAGTGAATAGAGGAGATTTGTAAGTTGCAAACTTTAGAGAAAATTTGGATGATGCACTTAATCTAGGGTTCTTAGAACCTCGCAAGGAAGTGATATCCCTAGTAGGAGCCGGTGATAGTACATAGGTTTGCACCTAGGATTGTTACTTTCCAAAACTTGAGACTCTGAAATTTTAAACCTATCCTAAAACTACCTCAAGATTTTTTTAAGACAAACACATATTCTTGAAGTTTTGTTGTATAGTATCTATGCTTGTTGTTTTCTTTTCTATTTTCAGTTTGATAATTAGTTAGTTAAGAATGTTAAGTTGGAACCAAGTTTGCATGCTATTGTTTTCCTATTATTCTTGCAGGAATTATTCTAATGCTCATTTCTCAGCTGTTGAAGGAAGAAACTTGTTCTAAAGGTCAAGGCTATTTCAAATGAGTCGCGCTTCATAATAGTTTTGTAGTTGCACTGCAAAATGATTATGTAACTGCGCTACTTAACAGTTCGAGAATTGCGCTATAACATTAAATGTGCAGCATTATCGAACTATCATAGCATCTAGCACTACATCTGATCCTGATAATGTCAAGTCTCAGCAGCGAATATAAGAAGATAATGGGTAATGATGAAATCAATTGTTGTTTTTTATCAATGATTCCACTGCAGTTATGAGGTGACATAACCCCTGTGATCGGCATGATTAACACTACAACTTGAAATATCTAGACTATTACTCACTTCCTCGCCTGAGTTAGTATATACCTTGGTGAATATCTCAAATCTCTGTAAATATTTCACTTATCTGTTGTAATATTGAAAATGGAATCAAGTAGGAGCGGCCAGTTAGTCAGGTGTGAACACATAGGTTCTGAGCTGCTAGAAGCATATCCAGAATTTGGGCAGAAATTCAAACAGGCTGGATGGTTTCGTTTCTACCAGACATTACAGGGGCATTTAACCCTCGTCACTCAAGCCTTTGCAAGGATTTTTGATGGGAAAACTATGATAGTAGGGTATCTTACGTTCTTGGTTTCAAAAAATTCAATTGCACCTGCTTACGAACTACCGCAAGAGGGAGAGCGATGGTTTAAATGGCAGGGCATTAGTGCTCCAGAATGTAATTGGTTTTTGTTGGTGAATCACCAAACCTGGATTAGCACAGGGGCATACCATAGAGATCGACGAAGATTGAATACAACCATCTACTCAGGATTGTGCAGAGATACATAACCGAAAAAGTAAGCTATGCTATGGTTCACCTGTACGACATGTGTTTTTGCTCCATTTGGAAGGGATTTCATCAATGAATTTGCCATTTTATTTCCAAAAAAAATTGACAAAGATGGCCGCTAGGGAAATAAAATATCCTAATAGAAAACATGGTATCTACCATCAAGCCTTAATCAAACTATTAATATTGCAAGAACTGGGAAAATTCAATCATGGGTGGGAGCAATTTCTATTGTCTTTCGAATTTGTAACCCCGAAAAACCTATCGACCCCACCTAAAGCTATCAAAACTACTTCTACCAAGAAATAATCTACAGATTTGTGTGAGATCAGTGAAATTGAAAGTTCCTCCACTGAACCTAGTGTAAAAATGGAAAATAAAGGCCGAGCAATTAGAAAACGCAAAGGTGAAATGGAACCCAAGGACTCTATTAGTAAAAAGTTGCAATTTTATTCACAGAAGAAAGCAGAAAATGATAGCCATGAACCAGCCAAGGTAGATGTGAAAGAAGGGGAAGGCATGGTGATGATGTGCAAGATGAGAGGGGCATTAAAACAACCTCATGCTGAAAATATCATCCTACAGAAGGTCATGACTAGTAAAGTCCATATTAAAAATTAGAGGAAACATAGTAAGCCTAAGCCTTACCCACTCCCGGGATCGCATACCAGAGAAAACAATAAACTAATGTTGAATTTTAAATCTCGATTTGATCCTTCTCTGAAGGTAAATAAATTCATTGACCTTGAATATTCCCCAAATAAAGTTACATAAAAAAAAGAGACAGAGAGTGAAGGCTGTAGCTCCAAAATTAGTGCTGGCTAAAAATAGTTCTGAAACGGCTAGAGGGAAAGAAATAATTTATCTTGAGAAAGCTTCTGATAATGAATTGGACTCACCAATGGAAAAAGTAAAGGAAAGTTGTAGAATTATTAACTAGCATGGAAGATGCCATTAACGCCATTCCTTGTTCTCCATATCCAAATCCTTTTGTCCACACTGTTTTAGAAGAAGAAAAAGAAACCTGATCTGGATTTTATATCTCATGAAAAATTAAAAGAAAAAAATTCAGTTGCACCAACTCCATTTTTAGAAGAATTTAATTCCCATGAACCTGAAATTAATACATATTAAGTTAATTAGAGACTAAGGAAGAAAGTTAAGAAATATAAGTGTCTAGTTAAGGAACTTAGGCAAGAAAATCAATTATTACAGGATAAAGCACATAAAGTTGGTGACTAGAGAGCTAAGTTGATGATCATATTTACAAAAGTTTCTAGGTTTGCTAAGAAATTGAAGAAGATTAATGCTAAACTTCTCAGGCAAAAAATATACTGTAAACAGGAATGCATACAACAAAGGAAGAAAAATCTGGAAATCAATGAGAAGTTGGGAATTCTAAGTCACCTGGGAACACCTATTCTACATGATACCACGCAGAATCGGCCTCCAGAGACCAAATGAAGATAAGATCATGATTTTTAGGTAGCAATTACAAATGCTCGTAGTTTTGCATATACAAGAAGCAGCGATATGGAAACAGCTGTCAACATTTTAAGTTCTGGACTTTTAATTTACTAAATATGTATACAGTTTAATTAAGCTTCTTCTAGATGTTTTATTTTGACAAGTCAAATATTAGTTAATACTTTTTAAATTTCGATCCATAGTTAGATGTTGTGTCCCATTAAAGTAGGATCTTGTGTCTTGTGTTGTGTCACAGGTCTTGTGTCACAGCTCTTGCTTCATAGTTAATATCACTGTACCCATGTCACAGGTCTTATGTCGTGGGTCTTGTGTCACAACTCATGTGTCATAGTTATTATAACATTTATTGTGTCACAGGTCTTGTGTGGTAGGTCTTGCGTCACAGTTATTACAACAATGCTTGTGTTGTACGTCTTGTGTCACAACTCTTATGTCACAACTTTTGTGTCATACATTTTGTGCCATAACTCTCGTGTCATAGCTATTGTGTCACAGATCTTGTGTCATAGCTCTCATGTCACAGCTCTTGAGTCACGGCTCTTATGTCACAGCTCTTATGTCATAGCTTTTGTGTCACAATTATTATGTTTACATCTATACTAAATCAAATTGTGTTGTGAAATATGGCTTGATATAATTTTTTGTATGTTTATCAATTATGTTGATTTATTATGCTTCCGCTAAATGTTTAATTTTGTTATGCATTTATTATAGGAATTTATATAGCCATTATGCATGTAACATTCTAGAAAAAAAATTATAAGTGTGTTTTTAAGTCTAGTGTAACATTGGGTGCATTACAAGAGATGTGTTAAGATATACAATGAATGTAAACACACTTCAAATCATAAAAATAAAGTAGAGAAGCAACTAAAGCAAGATAAATTTGTCAACAAAGAAAAAACAATTGAGAATCAATGAGCTAGAGAAAAAAGTGATAGAATTAGGAGTGGATCCCACCAATCCAACTCTAGTACAGAGTTTGTTGAAGGATGAAGGATAATTAAATTTAGATACTTAAGAAGAAACTAAGAATTCCTAGAACATATCATGACTAAACTGCTAAGTTGTTGGTAGTGCGGGAAGAAAAACATCAAATGTTCAAGACAATTAAGGAATATAAGGAGAGGCTGGAGAAGTTAGAAAGGGAAAGAAGTGATTTAAATTTTGAAAACTACAATTTACTAAATGCAAAGAGCTCTACCATACTTGCATCCACAACTAATCCAATAGATCAGTTTTCCAAGACTCTGTCTGACATGAATATGAAAGAGGTAGAATTCAAGATTGTAAAGGAATACCTAAGGAAAAAGGAAGAAGAAGTTCAAATACTTCATGATTTGTTTGTCAAGAGAGAGGTAATTCTAACAAAGCTACAGGAATCCAAAACCAAATTATAGAAAGAAGTTAATTATCCATCCAAAAGAGTGATATGAAAAGCCACACTCAAGGGGAATAAGCACTTGATATGGGATAAAATCATTGTCACACTTACAAAGTACTGGAGTTACTTTGTAATTTCCTAGGATGATCTAGTGGTTCCTATTAAATCCATCTCAGATATCAAGAGGACACTAAATGAATTGGAGCGCAAGCCCAAAATCGCTCATTTGGTGATCAACATTCTGAACTCCAAAACCAATGAAAAATTGGAGGCAATAAATATCAGAGATAGAACTAAAATCATCATAGATGACACCAGGGTCATAACTATGAAAGGCCTAGCCTACTAGGTTGAGTTTTAAGAAATACATCTCTCTAGGGATGCAGTTTCTTTCAAACCCCTTTTTATAGATGTACTTAATCTAGGATTTCATTCTCCCTGGGATGGAAGTGATAAAGTGGTATATTCTCATAGATAGTATTGAAACATGGTTTTGTGATCTCAAACTATGCTATATTGTATTGGGGTTATTTATAGTTTCTCTCTTGTAAGATTGAAGGAGATTTGTAGAGATAATAGAAGACATCCTTCCCGTGGACGTGGCCCAATTGGGTGAACCACGTATATCCATTGTACTCTTTTCCTTGTTCTCTTTCTGTTCTTATTTACGGTGATATGTTATTGATTTCTAAGATAGGTAAGCTAGTTTCATTCCAAACTTGAAGATTCAACATTAATAAAACCAGGAGGTTGTTGCATATAAATGTCTTCATTAAGATTACCATTTAAAAAGTCACTTTTAACATCCATTTGGTGTATTTTCCACTTATAATATGAAGCAAGAGATAATATGGTTCTTATTGTATTCATTTTAGCAACAGGAGAAAAAGTTTCATTATAATCAATACCTTCAAGTTGATTAAATCCTTTTGCAACTAATCTAGCTTTATATTTTTCAATATGTCCTTCTGCAGTAAACTTAGTTTTATAAATCCGTTTACAACCAACTAAATTATTTCCCGAAGGAAGAGGAACAAGAGAGAAGTATTGTTCTTCATAAGAGAATCATACTCATCAGACATAGCTTGTTCCCAATGAGGCTTACCCTTAGCTTGAGCATAAGAAGTAGGATCATCTGTGGCCAAAACTTTGGTCATAAGAGCAAAGTTAGATCTAGTTCTATGAGTATCAAAAGGGTTACCAACCCCACTACCTGCAGATTTAAGATTTTTCCTAGCCCAAACAGGAAGAGTAGAAGGAACATAAGTCACTTCAGGGGCTTTGATACTTTCAGGCGGAACACTTGAAGAAGAGGAGGAACTAAGGTCAACGATAAGCACAATACCGAAAGGAGTAACATATATAGGAGTAACATGAGAGAATGGAATATTCATGGTAACATGAGGTTCTACAGACTTAGGTGGTGGAGAGACTTCAATAAATTGAACATCTCTACGAATTATGACACTCTGATTAGAAGGATCAAATAACCTGTAAGCTTTGGAATCCTCAGCATAACCAATGAATATACACTTGTGAGACTTGGGTTCTAAATTTTTTCGTTTTTCATTAAGAATATGAGCCCAATATTCACAACCAAACACCTTAAAGTTACTAATATCTGGTTTTCTACCATTCCATTTTTCCTCAAGGGTAACATGCTTAGCAGCTTTTGTAGGAACTCTATTTAAAATAAAGTTAGCACAACTTATGGCTTCGGCCCAAAATTTCTTATGTAATCCTTTAGAATAAAGCATACATCTAGCCATTTCAACCAAAGTTCTGTTGTTCCTTTCAGCAACACCATTTTGTTGAGGTGTGTAAGGAACAATATTTATATGGTCTCAAACAAGCACCTAGGGATTGGTATGAAGAAAATGATAGTTATTTCTTGAATAATGGTTTTAAGCGTTGTATATCTGATCCTAATCTGTTTGCTAAGAACTTTGGTGATCATATCCTCATTATTGTGTTATATGTGGATGATCTTATTATAACTGGTAACCAACTTTTTTTAATTCAAAATATGAAAAGTGATCTTCAAAATCATTTTGAAATGACCGATCTCAGTATATTGCACAATTTCTTGGGTCTTCAAATTTGGCATATGGTAGATGGTATTCTTCTCTCTCGGTCGGAGTATGCTACAAATTTATTGTCTCATTTCCATATGAGTGATTGTAAACCTGCTCCTACTCCTTTTCAGTCCGGTGTAAAATTAACTGTTGAGTGTACTACTCCTCTTGTTGATGCTACTCTTTATCGTCAGCTCATGGGGAGGTTGATATATTTAACTCACAACAGACTAGATCTCTCTTTTGTCGTCAGTATGGTTTCACAGTTCATGCAACAACCTCATGAAAGTCATTGGCAATCAACAAAGAGAATTCTAAGATATTTATAGGAGACATTGCACTATAGTGTTTTTTATTCGAGCGGTGCTACAATTTCACTTTCTAAATATACAGATTCTGACTGGGCAAGTGACAGTTTTGATCGACGGTCAACTGCTGGTTATATATTTCAACTTGGTTCAAGTCTGATTTCTTGGTCCAGCAAGAAGGTGAAGACTCTTTCTTTATCGTCATGTGAATCAGATTATAGAGAAGCCAAAGAAGCAGTTTGGTTATGGCATGTTCTCACTAAGCTTGGTATGGTTTTGAAATCGTCCACTATGTTGAAATGTGATAATTAGGGTGCAATACAACTTGCTTATAATCTGGTATATCACTCCAATACAAATCATCTCGATCTTGATGCTCATTACATTCGAGGTCTCACCGCAGATGGTATTCTTTCTCTTGAGTATTGTCCTATCGAGTAGCATGCAGTCGATATCTTCACAAAATCCTTAACAACATCGAAGTATTTGCATCTTCATTCTTTACTTGGGATGAGGGAAGTTGTCATCAAGGGGGAGCATTAATGACTCCTTCCTTCCTTAGTGTTAGTGTGGGGTTTTCTACCAGCCATTATTAAGGGGGAGTGTTGGAATATATTAATTATATTCCTTGGAAGGTAATAATGTCTTTGTATTATGTCGGAAGTTATCCACAATCTTATGTAAAAGAGTAATACATTTATCCCATATACATTATGGTAAAGTATACTCTTTATATCCATCATTATATAAAGAGATGTTATTATGGATAATTATATTATCCCACATGCAATATGTGAGATTAATTCATCCACATCTCTTGGTATATACTAGGGTCAAGGGAGTCACATCACAAGTACTGAGATACAACAAGTGATAAAGTGGTATATGCTCATAGATAGTATTGACATATGGTTTTGTGATCTCAAGCTCTGCTATATTGTATTGGGGTTTTTTATAGTTTCTCTCTTGTAAGATTGAAGGATATTTATCGAGATAATAGAATACAACCTTCTCATGGACGTAGCCCAATTGGGTGAACCACGTATATCTGGTGTACTCTTTTCCTTGTTCGTTTTTTGTTCTTATTTATTGTGATATGTTATTGATTGATAAGATAGGTAAGCTAGTTTAGCTAGATCTTAATCTTTGACAAAGAGCTCATCCAAAAAGGCCACATTCGACCCAACTCCTCACCTTGCGAGAGCCCAATTGCGTTGGCACAAAAAAATGATGGGACATGGAAGCTTTGCATTGATTATAGAGCCCCAAACAAGATCAATTTCAAGAATCAATACCCAATCCCTCAGATAGATGATATACTTGATCAGTTGAGGGGTTCCAAATTCTTCATTAATATTAATATGAAATCAAGATACCATCGGGTCCCAATCGACCAAAGTGATGTATGGAAGGTAACCTTCAAGTCTAACAGAGGCCTTTTTGAGTGGTTGGTCATGCCTTTTGGATTGACTAATTCTCCAAAAAAATTCATGAGGATGATGGAAAGTATCTTGTGGCCATTCACAAACTCCTTGATGGTCGTGTATCTGGATGACATCCTCATCTTCAATAAAACTTGGGTGGAACATTTGCACCACATTTAATGGGTCTTAAGCACACTGCGACAACACAGGTTATATGCCAATTTGGAGAAATGCTCATTCGACATGGAGAGAATCCAGTACCTTGGATATGTTGTGGATGAACATGGGATTCATGTGGACCCAACCAAGATCCAAGTCATTTGTGAATGGTCAGCTCCAACAACTGTAACAAATCTCTACAGATTCTTGGGCCTCGCTAACTTTTACTACATATTTGTGTTGGGTTTCTATCATATCGCTTGGCCCTTAATCCAAGTGGCCAAGGTTGGAGCCAAATCTAATTTTTCTTGGGGTGAATCACAAAAAAAATACTTCAAGGATATGAAATGATGACTCTACTCGGAACCATTCCTTGCTCTATCAGAACTACAACAACCTTTTGATATTGATACACATGCCTCTAACTATGCTATCAGTGCAGTCCTCACTCAACATGGGAACCTAGTGTCATATCATAGTGAGACACTCTCTTATTCAGTTAGTAGGAATCCCACATGTGACAAGGAGATTTAATTTATTGTGCAGTCTTGTCGCCAATGGAAACATTATATCCTAGGGAAGGAGACCATCATCCACACTGATCAAAAGCACCTATATTCATGCAAACTTACAAAACGTTACAAAAATACCTCCATTAGAATTGGTCCACATAACTACAATAGTTCCACCTAAACATAAAGTATAAGAAGGGCATCACCAATAATGTTGCATACTACCTCATCCAACCTCCAGTTGTTGGGATGACTACAATGATCAACTCTTGTGGACATGAGACATCTGGGTGGCCCACATTGTATGACAACGAACTTTACTTTTCTATTTCCTATCAGAGATTACAAGCAGGAAGATCAGTGTCACACTTTCATCTCTAGGTTAAAATTTATGCCATCTTGGACACCTCTATGTTCCTACAAGCGAGCATGAGAATTTGATTTAGGAGGAACATTACAGTAGAGTGGCAAGGAATTCAACATAGAGAAGATAGTCGCAATGCTGCAAAAGTAATTCTACTGGTTGAAGCTACGACAAGATGCTGGTAGGTACATATGATCATGAACCTCCTGTTCCATTTCCAAACCTTTCATTAAGAACAAAGGATTGTACAACCCATTTCCTACCCCATTGTGTATCCATGGACTACATGTTTGGCTTGCATTCAACAAAGCATGGAAATGACTATGTATTTTTGTTTGTTTATTAGTTCTCTAATATGGCCATTTTAAATCCCTACAAGAAGAGAATCATAGTAGAGGCCACTACTAATCTCTCCTTCGAGCGTTTTTGGGTTCATTTTGGCCTCCCAAAAACCATTATTTTAGATCGAGACAATATATTCATGGGTACCTTTCGGTCCATCCTATGGTCAATGATGGACACCAAGCTAACCAAATCAACTACCTTCCATCCACAAATAGATGGGAAGATAGAGGTGTCAACATGATGATTGTGCATATCCTCATAATGTACAACTCCAAACATCCCCACACTTGGGATGAGAGCCTTCCTTTTGTTCAACATAGCTACAACAGATCCCTTCACATCTCTATTAGTCGCAACCCTTTTGAAGTAGCATTAGCCCCAATTCATGTAGCATTTACCATTGCATATACACAGGAAGAGTCCTCCCTCGCTCAAACTGAGTCTGATTAGGCATCCAAATTTGTTGAGAAAATGAAACACATCCAATAGAATGTTCATGCTATATTGTAGAAGTACAATGCCAAGTATAAGCAACGAAATGACCCGCATCAAGTTCCACATAAGTTTTAGGTTGGTGATAAGGTCCGATTACATTTATATAAAAAGAACCTCATAGGGACACATCAAAAGTTCCACCCACTTTGATATGGGCCTTACACCATCACCAAGGATGTGGGTGAGAATTATTTTGAGTTAAGTGTTCCCCTTTCCTCTGCTTGCACCCTACCTTTAATGTGGAGTTACTTTGACCGTATTTTCCACATCTCTTGGACACCTTAGAGGTAGTTGAGAAATTGGCCATTACAGAAATCAATATTGAGTGCATTGATAAGGGCTGCAGTCAACTGAATCAAGGAAATTAATATGAAGGGAACTCACTAGCAAAACAACCAATTGTATCAAGTTGTCAAAGCAGGGAAACTTCTTCACCAAGGAAAGTGGCTCCCTAGGAGTTAGATTTAGAAAACATTTCCTCATCTGATGGAGGAACTTGATGTAATGGGTACCATGTAGAACACATTGGGATAATAAGAGGCGGGGTTGAATCGGTATCCTATCAAATTTACTATTCCACTTACAATTCAACAAAATAATATATGCATCAAACCATCATTAACTAGAGAGTGCACTGAATGTATATATAACAAATCAATATATATAGTATAAATAAAAACAATATGGTTTACATCAAGTTGTGGAGACTTAAATATCCAATGATCACCAGCTACAATTGGCGGGAGGCTCCGACATCCTTGTTTCTTCAGCTTTGACTGAAGGGATTATCCAATGCCCTGCTTCTCCAACTTCAACTGGAAGGAGGATACAACCCCCTTGTCTTAGTCATATTGAACTGAAAGGAAGCTTCCAGCTACCACTGGAAGGAGGATATGACCCCCTCACACACTTCCTTTGTTGCGACAGGATGGAGGATTCAAACCCCCTCACACACTTCCTCTACTGCGACAAGATGGAGTCTAAGAACCTCTTTCTCTTCTAAGACAGGACAGAGTCTTCAAAACCCCTTTGCATATTCTCTTTAGCTTACTCTGAACTGACCATTTCTCACTCTTCTATGCTTTCTCTTTTCTTTTCTCTTTTCTTAGTCTTACTTAGTATTGCACACTCTCCTCGGCTTTCTCTATACTTTGTTCTCTCTTTAGTATTGCTTTATATTCCAATTTCTATGCACTGCACACTTTCTACAACTTGTTTTCCACTGTGCACTTTCTACTGCATAATCTTAACTATGCACTCTACACAATTATCTTCAAACTGCACACTCTTTTCTACACCCTTTCTTCATTGTGCACTCTCTATGCACTTTTCTTAGTGCACTCTTTTCTACACAATTCTTTTCTGCTCACTCTATGTTGCGCACTTATTTTAGCACACTCAGCTTTATTCCCTTTGTGTTATTCTACACTCACGACACTTGGATCTGTACCACAAATTAGCTATCTCAGCATTGCATACTTGACTCAATACACTATCCTAAACTTCCTTCGTACTACACACTAGGTTTTGCTTCAAACTTAGTCCTTCCTCGTAATGGAAAATTTTCTCAACTATGACTTTCCACAAAGCTCTACTTCCAAAATATATCCTTCATCCTATTTGCAACTTCGTACTCTATCCTTCTAACGAACTACGAACCATGCATCTTCCTTCTTATGAACTGTGAACCCTACACCTTCCTTCTTCTGAATTGTGAACCATGCACCTTCCTTCTTTTGAACTGTGAACCGTATGCCTTCCTTCTTTCGAACTACAAACCATGCGCCTTCTTTCTTCCGAATTGCGAACCCTTCGCCTTCCTTCTTCTGAATTGTGAACCCATTTACCTTCCTTCTTCTGAAATTGGAACCCCTTCTCCTTGCATTTTTTTTTCTCATCTTCCCAGTCCATCCTTACACTAATCATCATGCTCTTATTTATACACGGCTGAACTCCCCTTCTCTTTTGAGTGAGAGGGTTGACCAAGATGCTCAACTTGATTTACGATATTTCTTGAGCCAACTTGTTTTGAAATTTGTACTAACTTAAAATTGAATTATTGTGTGGATTATAGACCATTTAGGGAGCCATTTTTTGGGATACAAGATCCTGACACAAGACCCACTGATACAAAACCCACTCTATTTTGCATGCTCTCTTTTATTTTGTAATACCCCAACACAACATCCACTCTACTATGCATGCTCTATTTTAGGTTGTGTTACTACCAGTATTTTCATAGCATGCGACAAGCAGCGCAAAAGATCGCTAGTGGAGCATATGCATTCGTATCATGCAACCTTGTAAATAATATGAAGGACGATGAGTGAGGAAATTACCATGGGGAAGATCACAAAGTTGGAGACATAAGCATCGAGTGATTTCCAGAGCTTACCGAATCAAGGTTAGATCGACTGTGGAGATCCATTCAGGTCTCGGAGATGCACGATTGTTAATATGAGAGACTGATCCCTAAAACTTAAACCACTCAGCCACATGGTAGTATCAGGTTTATTCAGGGCCCGAAAAGAGGTCTCCCAATACCGCTTCCATAAATCCCTGAAAACTTCCCTATGAGCTCATCAATAAAGTTGCATAGTCGGAAGACTACTAGTTATAATGTCTAAATGAAGGACTGACCCATCACAGATCACGAAGATGCTCTCTATTACATAACCTCAAGATTCGGATCCTTTTTAAATCAATGGTTCACATGCCTTCATGCCTCTAAAAGTGCTTGAAGGATGATATCGCCCCATGAGCATGAATCTAAAACCACCTGGACACGTGTTTGCATGCTGTGGATTTAGGGCCGCAAAAGTGGTCTAAATAAACCACCTCAATGCAACCCTGCAATCGTTATTTTTAGTATTGGTGAAAAATTAAAGGGTTTTCACATCCCAATAGGTTAGTCAGACGAGTGGGATAGCGACGTGTTAACTCTTCCAATCCAATGCTAATATCTATATGGAATATTATAAATATCTATGTCTATGAAGCATTCAGGCTACTATAGCTGTCCAAAATTTAATGAGCCATGCGCGACCCTAAACAAAAATCGCTCCCTCCACGTGTCAGCTTCATAGCTCTTCAGGATTCCAAAAGAGGGTTCCCAAAACTGTTCTCTTCCGACCCTGAAACCACTCTTTTGTACTCTACCCCTGGGGGTGGGCCCTCCTAGGTTTTACCCAATGGTTATTACCGTCGCCACTCTATTAATAATAGTCCCTGTGCATTCAATATCCCCACTCCCCTCGCTTAAAGGGCCAATCCTATAGTGCCACGTGGCCAGCTCACTTAAATGATTCTTTCAAATTCCCGCTATATAGGCGCATCATTCAAATTTCCTGAGCTATTTTTATGATTTCCTATCTCGAGCTCTCCCACTATTCTTTACCGCACCAGCTGAACTCTTTCCTTTTCAAGCATCTATCACCTAGCAAGCACTTTGCAAACTCATCTCCATGGCGTCTGTCACAAACATTGAAGCAGTTCCCTATGGGAGATCTCAGATTAACAAAGAAGAGCATATGGGGGATCACATATTTGATATTCATTATCCCGTGCTTTCAATTCAGAATCTACATCGGTTATCCAAAGAGGCTAAAGACTAGGAAAAGAATGGAAGGGTATAACCACAGTATAACCAGATTTCTTCAACTAAATCATTTTGAAAGAAGCTCAACTGTGCAGCCGACAGTTGGAGCATCATCATCGCAGCAATACCCTCCTCCACATCAGCAAGGAGGACCTCAACCTCCATCTCCAACGAGTCAATACGGTAGTTTACTAGATAGTCATTTTGTAGCAGATTTGTTGTTTAAATAGTTGGAAAAACTGAAAGCTGTTATTTCATAGCATAATTTTGTTGTAAATTTTGTAAAGTCTAAGGGGCTATAAATAGATCAAAACAAGTAATAGATAAGGTCGACTCTTTTTGTAAGAAGTGTAACTTCTGAATATTTTTGTTTGATCAGGTAATGGAAAGAGAACATTCAAGCTCTGTAATGGATTTTTGTGGATTCTAAGCTATGTTATGTGCAGATAGTATTTTATCCTTTTGTATTTTAATCTCTTTCAACTTTTCTATAATTGGAAAAGTTAATACAGACCCTGATAGGATAATATCCACTAATATTTGATTCAAATGTGATTGTGGGTATCATTTTCATTATATGTTGTGGATTATTCATGATATATAATTCAGAACTGATTGGGTTTTCCCTATGAGGATTGGGTTTTACTTTGTCATTATTTTTTTATAACTACTAAATTCATTCTCCTGAGTAGGTTTTTTGTACACATGGGATAAATATTTACCTTCATAGTACCTTTACTTGTGTCATTTCATTCACACATTTTGTTATAAGTTTGTATTGGAATACCAGAAGTGCTTTCCACATTTTATAAAACATGACTATGGTTGTTCTCTGTATTTGTGATTAATGCAAATGACATGATTCTTGATTAAAGTGTTGGCTAAAAGATAAAATGTAAGGAAACAAGATTAATGATTCTCAGGAACAGTTCTAAAATAAATCCTTAGAACGTCTATGGGACTAATAGGTTGCAGGACCCCGACACACCGCCTACTCCACTACGCACTTTTCTTCATACTCTCTTGGACATTATGTTCTATATATTTTTTCAAACTGACTTCTAATTACATCAAGTCTATATGTTTTACTCCCATTTGAAATCAATGACAACACTAATTCCAACAATATCCCCCTTTGGCATTGATGTCAACACCAAGTAAAACTGAGTGAAACTCACCCTAAGTATTAGCTCCTCATTGGTGTTCCTCCTTTGATCATCTCCCCTTGACTTGCAGCCTGTTGATCCACTGATTCTATGCTCCCCGACACCCCCTAATTGCATCCCCTATTTTACTTTCAATCTCCCCCTTTCACATCAATGGTAAATGGATATTCATGGACTCATGCTTTGTCTTTTTGTTGCTCTCAATTTCACTTCAATTCACTATTCATTCTTTAATTGTTTTTGTTTGCTTCTTTAATTGTTATCTACCTCAAGATGATTGGATTTGACTAAGTTAAGAATATTATCATAATGCAACATTGAACTGATCTTAGAGAATCCATTCTTTAATCCTTCAACCTCTTGTTTCATAGTTTTTACTCTTATTTGTTAATATTTGGTTGAGCTTTGATCTTTAATTCTTTTAGATGTTGAAACTTGAAACAATGAGACAATTCAATCACATGAAATTCATACATCCATAACATAAGATATATCCTGGGGAAAATCCTCAAAACTATGAGAACAAAAACCTCAGTAATTCTTCTCAGTCTAATATAATGGATAGTAGAGAATGATTTCTTTTACAACATAGCATATTGCTTTCGGAAGATAAGATATCACCAAAATAGAAGAGAGATCAATCGGAGAAACACCTTGCCTTCAATAATAATATCCTGCACACAAAGAGAAGTGCATTTCCTTAAAAGGAGAAGAGAATTCACTTCACATTGAATTCATCAATCATGTATAACATATTTATACATTCTTCTCTTCTATTTTTATCTTCTAGCTTCATGATGAACTCACCCTCAAACTGGATGTATCAATCTTGCATACATAAGTGCGCCCCACTTCTCATGCAGTGCTTTATCTCACTGAGCTGTCACTTAGGATGAACTTGCCTCTTAACTGAAAGCTTTCCCACCTATTTAGGTGGATAAATTAAGTGCCATCACTTAGTTAACTAGATCTTCTTTGTTCTCACTTAGTTAACTCTCTTTAACTAATTCCTGATAACATCACTGTAGTGATCAATTCGAGTTCTCCTTGATTTACTGAAGTTCCGTCTTTTAGTTTAACTAAATTGATAACACTGTAGTTAACTAGTCCTTATTATTTAACACCTAGTTAACTGAAATCATGCTGGTTGATTTACTTGAAGTGACCACTGTGATTTCTTTAGTTAACTGAGGAATATCTTTAACTGGTGCTTTAACTGAAGCATTGATTGAGGCATACATTTATACTTAACTGAAGCTTTAACAATTCGAGTTCTCTTTAATTAGATGAAGTCTCTGCATTGGAAATTTTGAATTCTCTTGATCTCTATGATTTATTTTGTATTTCTTTATCTCTTGATGCATGATCAATATGTGCTAACTTTAGTTATCCATAACATTACATTATACTAATAAAAATGATTGAATGTTGTGATCATATTATATTATTCTAGACCAAATGATCATATGCTAAAGTAATTCACTTTAGAGGTGATCAATATCTAAAGGAGACTTAATAGAAATTGGTGATCATGGTTAATAATACATCACACAACATTAAATGTTTTTAACAAGTAAAGAATGACCTTTATACGGAAGGTATACCTCTATACGGGAGGTCCATCTCATGGATACCTTTATACGGAAGGTTCACTTGAGAATCATGACTTGACACACAAGTCCGGAGCCTTGTCCAACAAGAATTTACAACACCATTACTTTGATCAATTATCTCTATACATGAGGAATAACCTTTACAGGAAAGGAAATCAAAGTGATCACCTCTATACGGGAGGATCAATATTGGCTACACAAGATTGGCATGGATAATGTCTCATGATGATATATATTTAACACTCCCTCTCAGTGAGGGAGGAATTCTCTTCCATACCAAGCTTGTCTCGGAAGTACTTGAACTTTTTCATTGATATATGCTTTGTTAACACATCTATAATCTTCTCATCAATAGCAATGTATTGAAGTTTCATTGTATCTTTATGTGCCATGTCTTGGATGAAGTGATACTTCATTTCAATGTGCTTCGACTTGTCATGAAACACTGGGTTTTCATAAATCTTGATGCAACTCTGACTGTCACACCTAATAAATGTAGGCTCAATAGTTTCACCAAACAACCCTGCAAGTAGATTTTTGAGCCACACTGCTTCTCAATAGGAAAAACTAGCAGCTATGTATTCTACTTCTATATTGCTTTGGGATACAGATCCCTAATTCCTATTGGAGCAAGATATCATATCCGATACTAGGCTATAAAAATATATGGATGTACTCTTACGATCCACAATGCTTCCTCCCTAGTCTGATTTTATATAACCAAGGAACATGACTCCTCCATTGGAGGCATATTTGAGTCCATATGAAATTGTACGTCGAAGGTAACTAAGCACATGCTTAGCATTTGTCCAGTGCCTATTTTTCGGATCAGACATAAATTGACTCAGAATTCTCACGACATAACATATATCAGGCCTCAAATGTATCAAATACATTATCAAGCCTATATGTTGTCTATACAAAGTGGGACATACTGGATATGATCCATAGCTTGACTCATGAAGTTTCCTCAAATTGGAAACCATCGGTGTAGTCATATATTTGCAATATATCATGCCAAACATGCGCAATATATCTATAATGTACTTTCCTTGAGATACAAAAGTTTCATCTTTTCTTTGTTAGATCTCAAGTCCAAGAAAGTAGTGCATTAGACCTAAGTCTTTCATATCAAACCTTGATGTGAGCTCCCTCTTGCACCAAGCAATCAGATGTTCCTATCCAATGAGAAACAAATCATTAACATACAGAACCAATATCAACAGTTGGTTCTTCACTAATTTGAAGTAAAAATTTGGATTAGCTTCAATCTTACTGAAACCTAGTTTCTAAAGGTAGCTATCAATTCTGGATTATCAAGCCCTAGGGGCTTGCTTAATCCCATATAGAGCTTTCTTTAGCTTGAAAACATGGGACTCCTTCCCATGCACCACAAATCCCTCGGGATGTTGAATATAAACCTCTTCCTCAACCTCACCAACGAGGAATGTTTTCTTCACATCCATCTAGTGAAGTTTCCATCGTAGAATAGATGCAAGTGCAATCATTGCTCGGACTTTGGTGTACCTTGCCACATGGGAAAAGGTCTCATCATAATCGATGCCTTCATTCCGAGAGAAACCTATGGAAACAAATATGGATTTATACTTCTCAATTCTACCATACGCAACATGCTTTATCTTATAAATCCATCTGGAAGTCACAATGGACTTCCCATCAGGTTTGGGAACAACCTCCCAAACATCATTATTCATTATAGAGTTGTACTCTTTTGTCATTGCATCTTTCCAAACTTGCTACTTTGCAGCTTCTTCATATGAGGATGGTTCTGAATCATTGATGTGACTCATCAGTGCCACTTACCTTGAATATCTATCAGGTTTCTTGCTTTCTCTTGATGAGCCTGCTGGTGATCCATGTTTCTCTGCATTTTGTAAGATGTCTCGGAACCACGTAGATTTTCTTTTAGTGAGAGGTTCATCAAGTGACCTCTCAATCAGTTCTATTGGTTCTTCAGGAGCTATTGAATGTGAGGCATCTTCTGGTTTCTCCCTCTCAAACTCTGAAGGGGGAGAATCAGACTCAGGATCCTCCATCTCTGAATCACATTAAATCTCTTTCGATATTTTGAAAGAAGCTTCCTCATGGAAGGTAAAATATCAGTTGACTTCAATGTGTCTCTACCAGGTACATATATTTGGTATGATTTGAATGACTCGCTATAACCCACAAAGGTGCTTTTTTTTCCAGAAGGCTTCATCTTTGTTCTCTTTTCTTTCGGTACATGAATGTATAATGGGCTACCGAAGATCCTCAACTGTGAGATGTCTGGCTTCTCACCGGTAAACACTTCTTATGGTGTCTTCTCATATAGAATGGCATGCGGGATTCTATTATGGATATACAAATTTGTGCAGGTGGCTTCTTCCCGTAATGAGGTAGACATATCTTGATCATGCATCATGGATTTTGCAGCCTCACATATGGTTATATTCTTCCTTTCGGAAACCCATTTTGATGAGGGTCATATGGTACTGTTAACTATCTACATATTTCTGCATCACTAGATAGCTCATTAAATGCATGCGAATCAAATTTTCCTCCATTATCAGACCTTAATGCACATATGTGTTTTTCTTTCTGATTTTCAACTAGGGCTTTAAACTCTTTAAATTTGCTAAGAGTTTCACTTTTATCCTTCATGAAATAAATCCATAACTTCCTAGAAAAATAATCTATGAACGGTACATAATATAAGAACCCACTCAGGGAGGGGGATGACATGGGACTACATACATCATAATGTATTAGATCTAAAATCCCTTTAGATCTAGTAGTACTGTTGGAAAAAAATTTCTTAACATTCTTATCAAGTGCACAAACCCGACATACACTATCATGATCAAAATGAAATACGGGCATACCTTTTACCATCTTTTGAAGTCCTGGTAGTACTTTGTAGTGTAGGTGTCCAAGAGTTCGGTGCCATAGATTACATGAAATAATAGTGTGGTGAACCATATCTTGAATGTACTTCCCAGGTACCTTGTAGAGTCCTCCCTCTCAAACTCCAATCACATCACCAGATTCTAGGCTTTTGTTCTTTGGCCATAAAAGTGCTTTGTTATCCATGGAGATAACTCAGAAGCCTTTGTATTCAAGAACCGAAATTGAAAGGAGGTTCTTTTTCAATACTGGAACATAAAGAATTTTCTCCACATGTAAAATATCAATGGTGCCATTAGAGAAATTTTGAGGTAAAAAATGGGTCTCAAAACAAAGAAAATGTACTATAAAAATCAATCAATCACATTCTAATAGATGACATCATCCCCCATGGTTGAGGTGGCATTGCATGAGTTAAAAATGCTTATTTGTCAAATTTCCTATGGTGGATGAAAACCCATAGTTAACCAAGGTAGTGGTATAAGTACTTTTAAGTCATAAAGTAAAGTACTCATAATGAAAGTCCTTTAATATTTTTTATAAAATAATATTATTGTCTTTTTCAAGTAAAGTACTCGTAATGATGTATTTTCACATTTTTTTTTATTTCACACTTTCTCATAAAATATTATTATTGTCATTTTCAAGTAAAGTACTCATAATTCGTAAAAAATGTCCTTTCACATTTTTTTATAAAATAATATATTGTCAATTTCATGTTTTTAATTTTAAATTATATATTCACTCCATTCTATTTAATATCATAATGTCAAACTAATTTATTATCTATATATATATATAGATAATACTTTCACATTTTTTCATAAAATAATATTTTTATCGTTTTCATATTTTTAATTTTTAATTATATATTCACTCCATTTTATTTAATATTATAATGTCAAACTAATTTATAAGCATATATATATATATATATATATATATATAAACATGTTTTATAAAATAATAATGTTCTAAAGTAATATTAATAATTAAAAATATATATATATATTTTTACCACTCAATTTTTAAGAATAAATTAAGTCTTATATTATTTTCTATGTGAGACTTAACTATAACATTTCTTTACAATAAAATAAATATCTCAAAAAGTTTATGATTTTTATATTAATTTAACAATATAGATTTAATGCATAAAGAATAATAATAATAATGCAATGTGGATTATAATAATATTATTAACATTTTACATGTAAATAAATTTTCAATTAAATCACATTATATTAAATTGATGAAAAAAGTACTAAATATAAAAAGGTTAACATAAATTAAAAAAATAGCTCTTAAAAAATGTTTTTATTATTTAATTTCATTTGCAAGTTCAAGAGAAATAAATGCTAAAAGACAATCATTTTTTGGGAATTTACAATGAATTTTAGTCACATCAATGTAGAGTTATTTTATTAATTTTATTTCTAGTGAATTTTGAAAAGAAACTCAACCATGGTTATTTATATTGTGCATAGAAAATAGTGTAGGAGGTGACTTGTCATATATATCTAACCCATAAAACACCTAACTCATACTATTTTAATATATCTCATACTTTTTTAGTACATCTCTTAGGAGGCCATTTCTTGACCTCAAAATCTCTCTAATTTCAGCTGGAGTGAGATGGATCCAACTCCTTGGATCGAATATGTTGAGTTGTCCCCAAACTCTCCCTTGCATGTGAACTCTTTCTCCTTTAGATTAGTGATGGAACTCTTGTAACCAGTCATATGTTTGGCTGTCCCATTGTCAATCAACCATGTTTCTGCACTTGTGTTGATGGATCCCGAAAGGGATGATATAAGGTAATACTCCCTTCTTGTCTCCTTTTCTTTGGCTGCATTATTTTGAGTGATTTCCTCTTCTATGGCAGTAGAAGCATGAAAATTTCTTTTCCGCTTTGCTTTGCACTCTCTTGATAAATGGCCTTTATTGTTGCAATTGAAACATATAGCTTTTGACTTGCCAAATCCTTTGTTGAACTCATTTTTCTTTGGATGAGAGAAGTTCTTTTGGAAGAAGGGTTTCTGTCCTTTCTCCATTCTTGCCATGAGGGAAAGGTTTTCTTCTTTGATGCACATTGACTTGCTCTAGATTCACCCCTCCTCTTGGAGGAATTCATTCCACAAACTTTTGAAGTTATTTTGGACCTCTCGACCATTTACCGCAGCCAAGAATGTATCCCATGAGGATGGGAGACCATCAATAGCGGTTTGGAGAAGATCATCTTCATCCACCACTACTCCAATACTAGAAAGTTGATCTCTTACCTGAGATATCTTGGGTGAAGAAGGAGGCCATTTTCTCATCCGTCTCCATCTTTAAGTTTTGAAAATTATTCTTTAATTCCCTCTTTTGAATCGGGGCTTTCTTCTCATATAGATTAGTCAATGTATCATAACATTATTTACCGGTCTTCAACGATGTGATCACGAGCATCAAGTTATCTTTTACCAAATCATAGATGATCTGTTTGAACTTAGCTTGATTCTTCTTGATGTAGATGTGCCATGCACTAGATGTAGGCTCCTCCACCACAGTGGATACATATCCATCCAAGTCATGTTCCTCTAGGATGTTTATAATCCTAGCCTTACAAGTGTTGAAGTTTGAGGTTCCCTCAAGATGTTCTTTCGGTCGTACATAGATTGAAGCCATAGTATTCAAATCTTGTGCTCAACTTCTCAGGATCTATGTAGGATCTAACTAGCATGAAAAAATGAGCTCCTTCATGTTTTGATCCCTGATACCATGTTAATATTTGGTTGACCTTTGATCTTTAATTCTTTTAGATCCCCGAAACTTGAAACAATGAGACAATTTAATCACATGAAATTCATACATCCATAACACAATATATACTCTAGGGAAAATATCAAAACTATGAGAACAAAAACCCCAGCAATTCTTCTCGGTATAATATAATGGATAAAAAATAATTATTTATTTTACAACATATCAGATTGCTTTTGGAAATAAGATATCACCAAAACACTCTTGGTGAATATACAGAAGAAATAGAGAAGAGAGATCAATCGGAGAAACGCCTTTCCTTCAATAATAATATCCTGCACACAAAGAGAAGTGCCTTGCCTTCAAAGGAGATGATAATTCACTTCACATTAAATTCATCAGTCCCATATAACATATTTATACATTCTTCTCTTCTTTTTTTATCTTCTAACTTCAAGATGAACTCACCCTCAAACTCGATGTATCAATCTTTGCATGCAGAAGTGCGCCCCACTTCTCATGCAGTGCTTTATCTCACTGAGTTGTCACTTAGGATGAAATCTCCTCTTAACTAAAAGCTTTCCCACTTAGTTAGGTGGCTAACTTAAGTGTCATCACTTAGTTAACTAGATATTCTTTGTTGTCACTTAGTTAAATCTCTTTAACTAATTCTTGATAACATCACTGTAGCGATCAATTCGAGTTCAACTTAATTTATTGAAGTGTCATCTTTTAGTCTAACTAAATTGAAAACACTTTAGTTAACTAGTTCTTGTTATTTAACACTTAGTTAACTAAAATCATGCCAATCGATTTAATTGAAGTGACCGCTGTGATTTTTTTAGTTAACTGAGGAATATCTTTAACTGGTGCATTGATTGAGGCATACAATGATACTTAACTGAAGCTTTAACCATTCGAGTTCTATTTAATTAGTTCAAGTCTCTGCATTGGCAGTTTCAAATTCTCTTGATATCTATTCTTTATTTTTTATTTCTTTATCTCTTACTACATGGTCAATATGTGATAACTTTAATTATTCTTCACATTACATTATACTAATATGAATTATTGGATGATGTGATCATATTATATTATTCCAGACCAAATGATCATATGCTAAAGTAACTCACTTTAGAGGTGACCCATCTCTAAAGGAGACTTAATAGCAATTGGTGATCATGGTTAATAATACATCACACAACATTAAATTCTTTTAACAAGTAAAGCATGATGACCTTTATACGGAAGGTACACCTCTATACAGGAGGTACATCTCATGGATACCTTTATACGGAAGGTTCACTTGAGAATCATGACTTAGCACACAAGTTTGAAGCCTTGTCCAGCAAGACTTTACAACATCATTACTTTGATCAATTGCCTCTATACAGAGGAACAACCATTACACTGAAGGAAATCAAAGTGCTCACTTATATATGGGAGGATTAATCTTGGATACACAAGATTGGTTTGGAGAATGTCTCCTTATGTTGTATATTTAACATTATTGACAAGTGTCTCAACATGCTCGAGTCCATTTCATTGGAGTATCAACCCTCTACATCTAGAATTCTGAGCTTCTACAACATTCAAATTAGAATACTACTTCACATTATTATGCTTCTTCACTTCTTGAAGCTTACAAGCTTAAGACAACATGTGCTTACAATATGGGTTTGTGATCATCTCCCCCTGTGACTAAGTGGGCTTACTATTAAGAGCTTTCATGTTCTTCACTCTGACTCCCCTTTCCAGCTAGGCTTGTTCGAATTATTGAATTTTCTTTCCCATCAATGGTAAGGTTCAAATTTTTTCATCATGTTACATTATTTCTTCGGAACTTGACGGATAAGATTAATTGTGTAGCAAACCATCTCCCATGATTCAAGTTTGCTGGAAAATATTAGATTGAGCTGACATATTATTTGTGATTTATGCATGGTTCTGAAAAATATCACATGAGTGACACAACTAACTTGGTATATGTTAGATGTCCTACATAATTAAATAGAGAGCATGCAAAATCCAACATTAATGCAAGAAAAGAGGAAACGATTAATTCATTCATGCCAAAATGAAGGCGATATTTACTTCCACGTCTTCTCAACCTTTTTAGAAGCATACGATCGTAAATGAATTTTGAGTACAAACAGAATTACTTATGAGCAGTAATTGATCATGGATTTTACCATATATAGAATTTGCATTAGATCAGAGTCCCACTTTGCTCATATTCAAGAATTCACTAAACATATTTTCTTAGTAATTATGTCACCATGTCTATTCCTTATATCCTACAACGCATTAATTCCTCCGATATCAATCTTTCTGAAACAATCCAAGCACAACGAAAGGAATTTAAGGATCTCAAAGAAAAATTGGAGAACCAGGTATCTCAAAATGTGGAGACTAGCATCAGGGAAGGGTATGCCCAAACACAGGTTAATTAGTGCAATGTAGATGAAATCACACCGCTCAAGAACTAGATTGAACAACTAAAGAGATAGCAAGAGCACATCATGGCCCTTTTGGTGCAGGCTCAGATGGTGCCAGGTAGTGCAGGTGTCGGAGAAGGAACCTTGCAAGATACTAAATTGCGTATGTCATTATGAATCCCTAGAAATTAACTAGAAATTCGACTGTTAGCAAATTCTCCACGGATAAATTTATAGTGTTGTATTGTTTTCAAATGTTAACTTTGTATTTAAGAATGAGCAGTGATTTTGTAGATCAAGGACAATGATACGCTTGCAAATCTTGGCAAATTTTGAATGTATGACTCATGACTATGGAATTGTACTTCTATCGGTTTTGGCCTCTGCAACGGAAACCGCCCTTTTATAATATGAATTTTGACCATTTCAATAGATGTTGATAGATCCATTCTTGAACATATATATATATATATATATATATATATATATATATATTCCTTCATATTAGACGTGCAAGTCATAATGTTGTTCCCACACTTGCTCTATTCATTTAAGAGATCATTAATAAAAATAAGATAAAATATCTTACACACTACAAAATTCACCCCTTTAGCGGGGGTTTAGGCTTGTGGGCATCTTGCCAAAACCGCCTCTAAAAGTTGGTTTAGAGCTTTCAGGGCGGTTTTTGAAACTCCCCCCCCAAAAAAAGTCATGAAAATTGAACTTTAGGAAGTGGTTTTTTAACAGCTACCTCTAAAATTTTGATTCTCATGAATTTTAGGGGCGGTTTCAAAACAACCGCCCCTAACTATGTTCTTTAAGGTGGTTTGTTTAAACCCCCCCAAAAATTAATGAGAATTGAATTTTTGGAGTCATATTTTTAACAACCACTTCTAAAAATTTGATTTTAATGAATTTTGGAGAAGGGGGTTTTAAAATGACCACCCTAAATGTGTTTTTTTCATACATTCTTTTGAAAATCCCTCCCCCCAAAAAAATCAATGAGAACTTTACTTTTGGAGGCAATTTTTTAACAACCGCCTTGGAAAATTCAATTCTCTTGCCTTTTGGGGGCAGTGTAGCAAGGACACCCCTAAATACATTTTTGAGGGCGTTTTTTTTACAACCCCCTCCCTAAATGTTATGAGAATTTAAATTTTGGAGGTGTTTTTTTCAAACCCTCTCCTAGAAGTCATGAAAATTTAACTTTTAGAGATGGTTTTTTAAAAGCCCTCCCAAAAGTAATGAGAATTGAACTTGTGTAGGCGGTTGTTTTACAACCGCCTCGAAAAGTTTAATTCTCACAAATGTTTTTGGCAGGGGGGATTTAAAAAAATCATCCCTAAATATATTTTTCAAGGCGGTGTTTTGACAACCGTCCTACAAGTCATGAGAATTTAACTTTTGGAGGTGCTTTGTTAAAAACAACCACCATAAGTCAAATTCTCATGACTTTTGGGGGGGGTTATGAATACTATCCTAGCTATTTTCCATTTAAATACTCCTCCCCTTGGCCTTGGATGTAAGGATTGATGGAGCTCTTGCACCTAAGGCTCCTCCCATGATTACAAAGCTAGGCCCACATTCTCTAGACGACAACATTAGATGGTGCATCGGTGCCTTCATAGTGATTGATGACTTTGTAGGGGAGCCCCCTTCTTCCTCTCTCTCCCCTCATTCCTCTTGTAGCTCCAACATGATTTGATGACTATATTTTATGCTCAAAATTGCACTAATCGTTCATTCTGATTTGATATAGTAGTGATAGGAACTGCTTTCGCATCCTAATGTGTTCTTACACTAGTTTGGACTTTTGAGTTCCATTGACCTCATTATTGTGGTCATTTGTTGGACATTAATAAAATTATCTTATTATCTTATGTAGCCATGGCCTTGATTCTGTTAGAACTTAAGATCTACTAAACTAGCTTACCTATCTTAGCAATCAATAACATATCACAATAAATAAGAACAGAAAGAGAACAAGGAAAATAGTACACCAGATATACGTGGTTCACCCAATTGGGCTACGTCCATGGGAAGGTTGTCTTCTATTATCTCCAGAAATCTCCTTCAATCTTACAAGAGCGCAACTATAAATAACCCCAATACAATATAGTAGAGCTTGAGATCACAATACCATATGTTGATACTATCTATGAGCATATACCACTATATCATTTGTTGTATCCCAAATACTTGTGATGTGACTCCCTTGACCCTATTATATACCAAGATATGAGAATGAATTACTCTCACATATTGCATGTGGGATAATATAATTCTACATATAACATCTCTTTATATAATGATGTATATCAAGAGTATACTTTACCATAATGTATATGGGATAAATGTATTACTCTTTTACATAAGATTGTGGATAACTTCCAACATAATACAAATACATTATTACCTTCCAAGGAATATAATTAATATATTCCAACACTCCCCCTTAATAATGGCTGGGAGAAAATCCCTCACTGACACTAAGGAAGGAAGGAGTCATTACTACTCCCCCTTGATGACAAATTCCATCATCCCAAGTAAAGAATGAAGATGCATATACTTTGTTGTTGTTAAGGATTTGGTGAAGATATCGGCTGCTTGTTGCTCGGTAGGACAATACTCAAGAGAAAGAATACCATCTACGACGAGACCTCGAATGTAATGAGCATTAAGGTCAAGATGCTTTGTCTTGGAGTGATATACCGAATTATAAGCAAGTTGTATTGCACCCTGATTATCACATTTCAACATAGTGGACGATTTTGGAACCAGACCAAGCTCAGTGAGAACATCCCATAACCAAACTGCTTCTTTAGCTGCTTCTTCGGCTGCTCTATACTCTGCTTCACATGATGATAAATAAAGAGTCTTCACCTTCTTGTTGGACCAAGAAATAGGACCTGAACCAAGTTGAAATATATAACGAGCAGTTGACCGTCGATCAGAACTATCACCTGCCCAATCAGAATCTGTATATCCAGAAAGTGAAACTGTAGCACCACTCAAATAAAAAACACCATAGTGCAATGTCCCCTGTAAATATCTCAGAATTCTCTTTGTTGCTTTCCAATGACTTGCATGAGGTTGTTGCATGAACCGTGAAACCATACTGACGGAAAAATAGAGATCTGGTCTGTTGTGAGTTAAATATATCAAACTGCCCACGAGTTGACAACAAAGAGTAGCATCAACAAGAGTAGTAGTACACTCAACAGTTAACTTTACACCGGATTGAAAAGACGTAGGAACAGGTTTACAATCACTCATATGGAAACGAGCCAATATATTTGTAGCATACTTCGACTGAGAGAGAAGAATACCATCTGCTATATGCCAAATTTGAAGACCCAAGAAATAGTGCAATATATCGAGATCAGTCATTTCAAAATGCTTTTGAAGATCACTTTTCATATTTTGAATTAAAACAAGTTGGCTACCAGTTATAATAAGATCGTCCACATATAACAAAATAATGAGGATATGATCACCAAAGTTCTTAACATACAGATTAGGATCAGATATACAACACTTAAAACCATTATTCCAGAAATAAGTATCAATTTTTTCATACCAAGCCCTATGTGCTTGTTTGAGACCATATAAATGTTGGAACATTTAAAAACCCATTAAATACTTATGATATATTTTATTAGTCATCTAGAATAATTTCCTAAGTTTTGACTAGCTAAATAGGGCTAGTTTTGTCTTTTAGTGGACCACTTGTCATCATGAGTCACAAAAACGAATTTGGACAAATTCTGGATAAGATCTCCTTGGATTCTGTCTGATTTTATTCTATTCCTGAATTAGAAAGACACTTTCCTGATTTAGACAGCTTTATCTTGTTTTTTCTATTTTCTAGTGGATAAGGAAAAGCCAGTTCACTTGGAAACTCTTACCACTTGACCAATTCAACCTCCACATCATATATTCTCTTATAAAGCCACCATTACATTCCATTTATCTCACTCATAAGCTTCCATACCATACTTTCCAAATTCGTGAGCCTCTAGCACAGTTTTGGAAACTGCTTTTGCCACCTAGGGGGTTTTTATGTTTTTAGTAAGCATTACTTTTTGTGCTTTACAACTTGCGTTTAAGTCATTCTATTTTCTCTCTTGAGATGTATTATATATTGTATTCACATTGAGGAATAATATATGAGAATATTTCCATCAATTGAGTTCCTTATCTTATGTTTTGTTTCCACATTTCTTCTTATTCTTGCATATCTTTGAATAATTCTTGTGATGACTTCTTTACTTCAATATTCTTGGGTATTAGAATTCTTTCATGGTATTCAACCTATGTAGAATTCTTTCATGGTATTCAACCTATATAGAATTCTCACATGGTATTAGATCCTTTGTAGTTATTAATTAAATTAGTCTTCCAGTATATATTTCAGAGAGTTTGTTTTGCAGGTATTGAAGATCAAATAGCAAAAATTTATTATTGAAGAAGAACTCAGATCTTTTCATGTCTCATCATTGTTCTCCTCTTACACTTCAGATATTGAAGATCCTTTGTTGGTCAATGGTATCCAAGAAGGTGATATATAGTCATTTGGAAGACAGTACACAATTGAGATTGTTGGTTGCGCCTTCACTTCCTCTGTCCATGCTCCTGCCAGTTCCTACATGATTCCCAACACGTTTTTCAAGAAGTTGGATATATCTCTCAGTTATCTCATATGTCTTCTAATTCGAATCATCGGCCAGTTGTTGCAGCTCATACACACTCAGAACCTCTCCTTGGGTTTCTTTTTTATGTGTTATTGAATTCTATGGAGGAAAAATTACAGTTTGGAGTGATTGGTTTTGCTCTCCCTCTCTTGCCTCTAATTCATTGCATGATTTTTGGCACCTATTGCACAAAAGATGGAGGACATCATCAAGTGTCATTTGGATCTGATCTCAATAATCTCAAGTCTAGTGAGCACATTCCACTTCTTCCCAAGAAGAAGATTCCTTCATACATTTGACCAAGTTCTCACCTGCTTGGAGTTTGGAGAGCATTATATGGTGTATTCCATGATCTTGAGGGGAGGTTTTCTTCCCAAGTGGTTTTCCTTCTTTCCTCACCTACATGGACTAATAATTTTTTTGTATTGGGGTGACCATAAGCCTTGTTGCTTGGCCCCTATATTTCTGATATTTTACCTCATAAAGTCAGGCTTCAGGGGGGGTGTAGGAACATTTAAAAACCCATTAAATACTTAGGATATATTTTACTAGTCATCTAGATTAATTTCCTAAGTTTTGACTAACTAAATAGGGTTAGTTTTGTCTTTTAGTGGACCACTTTCCATCCTAAGTCACAAAAACGAATTTGAAAAAATTCTAGATAAGATCTCCTTGGATTCTGTCTGATTTTATTCTATTCCTGAATTAGAAAGACACTTTCCTGATTTAAACAGCGTTATCCTGTTTTTTCTACTTTCTAGTGGTTAAGGAAAAGTTAGTTCACTTGGAAACTCTTACCACTTGACCAATTCAACCTCCACATCGTATATTCTCTTATAAAGCCACCATTACATTCCATTTACCTCAATCATGAGCTTCCATACCATACTTTCCAAATTCGTGAGCCTCTAGCACAGTTTTGGAAACTGCTTTTGCCACCTAGGGGGTTTTTATGTTTTTAGTAAGCCTTACTTTTTGTGGTTTACAACTTGCCTTTAAGGAATTCTATTTTTTCTCTTGAGATGTATTATATATTGTATTCACATTGAGGAATAAGATATGAGATAATATTTCCATCAATTGAATTCATTCTCTTATGTTTTGTTTCAACATTTCTTCCCATTCTTGCATATCTTTGAATAATTCTTGTGAGGACTTCTTTGCTTCAATATTCTTGGCTATTAGAATTCTTTCATGGTATTCAACCTATATAGAATTCTCACAATAAAGACTTGTCTAATTTGCATACCAAACTTGATGATTCAACATTAATAAAACCAGGAGGTTGTTGCATATAAATGTCTTCATTAAGATTACCATTTAAAAAAGCACTTTTAACATCCATTTGGTGTATTTCCCATTTATAAGATGAAGCAAGAGATAAGATGGTTCTTATTGTATTCATTTTAGCAACGGGAGAAAAAGTTTCATTATAATCAATACCTTTAAGTTGATTAAAACTTTTTGCACCTAATCTAGCTTTATATTTTTCAATCTGTCCTTCTGCAGTAATTTTAATTTTATAAATCCATTTACAACCAACTAAATTCTTTCTCGGAGGAAGAAGAACAAAAAATCAAGTCTTGTTCTTCATAAGAGAATCTCAGTAGACATAGCTTGTTCCTAATGAGGCTTACCCTTAGCTTGAGCATAAGAAGTAGGATCATCTGTGGCCAAAACTTTGGTCATAAGAGCAAAGTTAGATCTAGTTCTACGAGTATCTGAAGGGTTACCAATCTCACTACCTGCATATTCAAGAGTTTTTCTAGCCCAAATAGGAAGGTTAGAAGGAACAGAAGTCACTTGAGGGGCTTTGAGACTTTCAGGTAGAACACTTGAAGAAGAGGAGGAACTAAGATCAACGACAGGCACAGTACTGGAAGGAGTAACATATATAGGAGTAACATGAGACAATGGAATATTCAGGGTAACATGAGGTTCTACAGACTCAGGTGGAGGAGAGAATTCACTAAATGAACATATCTACTAATTATGACACTCTGATTAGAAGGATCAAACAACCTGTAAGCCTTGGAATCCTCAGCATAACCAATGAATATACACTTGTGAGACTTGGGTTCTAACTTTTTTCGTTTTTCATCAAGAATATGAGTCCAACATTCACAACCAAACACCTTAAAGTTACTAATATCTGGTTTTCTACCATTCCATTTTTCTTCGGGGGTAACATGCTTAACAACTTTTGTAGGAACTCTATTTAAAATAAAGTTAGCACAACTTATGGATTCGGCTCAAAATTTCTTGTGTAATCCTTTAGAATAAAACATACATCTAGCCATTTCAACTACAGTTCTGTTTTTTCTTTCAGCAACACCATTTTGTTGAGATGTGTAAGGAACAGACTTTTGATGTTGAATTCCATGTTTAGATAAAAATACTTCAAATTCTTTCTTAACAAATTCCCCCCATTATCAGTTCTTAAAGTCTTAATTCTTTTACCAGATTCATTTTCAACCAAGGATTTAAATACTTGAAATTTAGAAAAAGTGTCACTTTTATTTTTCAAAAAATAAACCCATGATTTTCTACTAAAGTCATCAATAAAAGTAAGAAAATAAACTGCATTAAAAATAGAAGGAACTTCAAGAGGACCACAAATGTCACTATGAATTAATTGCAAATATTCTTTAGCACGCCAAGCTTTACCTTTATCAAACATTTCTCTATGATGTTTACCACGAACACAACCTTCACAAACACCATTAATAGATGAAATATTAGGCAAGCCAAGTATCATTTTAGTTAACATTTGCATTTTTACCATAATTCAAATGACCTAATCTTTCATGCCATAATTTACTTAGCTCATCAGCATGAACAACATATGAATAAAAAGGTTGTCTTTTAGTTGAAGTAAAACCAGTAAATTTATATAAACTAGCAGTATGATCAACAGGACCAGAAGAAACTACTTTGAAATTTTGATTGATATCTTTAAGAACATATTTATCAGGCCAAGCTTCAAATTTATATCCCTTTTGACATGCACGATAAATAGAAAGTAAGTTGATGGGCATGTGTTCAACATGAAAAACATATTCCAATTGACCATTAGCAACATTAACAATTCCAGAACCAATTACGGAAAGTTGTTTACCATCACCTGTAGATACTTTCTGAGATGTGTTTTTATGATTGTCATAAGATGTAAATAAAGAAGCATTACCAGTCATATGTTTAGAAGCACCAAAATCCATTATCCATTCCATATTACAAGAAGAACTACTAGACGAAACAACAAAAGCACACAAAGCTACTTGTGATTCATCTGAACCATTCTTTTTAGCGTTAGCCTTTAAACGTTTCTCTTTAAAGCAATTCTTTTCAGGATGGTTAGTTTTACTACAATGTTTTCAAGGAGGATACACTTTCTTCTTCTTACTATTTTCATGATGTGCATTAGAAGCATTACCAGAGTTATTAGTAGGATTTGAAGTGTGTGAATTAGAACCTTTAACATTATTAAAACTTTTTTTAGGATTCCTATTATGTGCTACAAGAGCCTTATTAGGTTAGAGTTGTCCTCAAACAATTAACCTTTCTTGCTCATTTATGAATCATTTACAAAAATCAGCAAAAGTAGGTTTCGTGGTATTTGAAGACAATTCAAGAGACCTATTCCTAGTTTGGATGAACATATCAAAACAAGATGACAATTTTTGTTCTACAAGAATTATAAGAACAGTGTCTGTTTTCTTGTAATCTTTACCACAATTATTTAATTTTTCATTTAAATTTTTCACTTCAGCAAGATATAACTCTACTCTTTCAAAGTTAGTAGGATCTAGCTCACAAATCTTCTTTTCAAGGTAATAAGCAAAAACATCATCAGATTTATCAAATAAAGAAGCAAGAATTTTCCATACCTCAACCGGGTTGTCTTCTGCCTCAATACTTACCTGAAGACTATCTGCAACTATTTGACCAATGAGCCCTCTTGCTTGATCACATTTATCTTCCCATACAACCAAAGCTTGAGCATAAACAGGTTTTTGGTTTTCACCATTAACAATCCTCCATAGATTCTTACTCCTGAGAACATCAATAATTTTATCTTCCATGCAAGATAGCTAGGACCAACAAGTTCAGGAACAAAAGCTACTTCTGAAGTCATAATGATAGAAATATTGACAAGAAACCCAAATGTTAGAAATGACAAGAGAACAAAAAAGTGAATAAAAGAAAACTGATATACTTTACCATACTAAACTGCAGAAACACAGTAGAAAAAACAGTAAAGGAAAAAAAACTTTTACTTACAGCCCTTGTTGAAAACTGCCAAGAAAAGTCACCCGCGGGTCTGCCAACAGGAAACTAGCGAATAAACACTGATACTCGCAGTTTCTGCACGACAAAGGTCGCAATTACTCGCGGGTTTACAATAGAGTCAGTTGCGGATTCGCTGGTCTGTAAAGGCGAATGTCGCGGTTATGATCGAGTGTTCGCGGGTGTCTATGCAGTAAAGTCACGGCTATGCCGAAGCACTCACGGGTCTCTGTACAGGAGGGTAGCGAGTCGACTGAAGTAAACGCGAGTTGACAATGAGAACAGTCGCGAGTATGCCATAGCATATGCGTGTCTTCTCACTCGAATTCACAGGTCTGTAGTATACTTGCGGATTCGCAGTAGGGAAAGTCGCGGTTAACCGCAGGTTCTGCGAAGGAAAAGTCATGAACGTCAAGTTTGAGGCCGAAAATATTGTCAAATCTACCGAAGACGGAAACCTGCACAAAGTCAACCAAAATTGGATGAAAACTGCCCATCATTCAGCCGAAAGATAGATCTCCTTGAGGAGAAGCCAAGAATCATATAGATCTACAAAAAAAAAATTCAAGAAACCCTTGAAAAATTTCTGCAAAAATCTACACAACAAGGTTAGGGTTAGAAAAAAAATTGTAGAAATATGCCTAGATCTGAAGAGAAGCCTAATGGCTACCAGATAGAAAGCAAATCTACAAAATAAGCAATTCCCAAGTGATACTAGTTATTGATTGAAAGTTATAGAATGTGCTAGATTAGCAACCAACTCTGATACCATGTCAGAACTTAAGATCTAACTAAACTAACTTACCTATCTTAGCAATCAGTAACATATCACAGTAAATAAGAACAGAAAGAGAACAAGGAAAAGAGTACACCAAATATACGTGGTTCACCCAATTGGGCTACGTCCACGGGAATGTTGTTTTCTATTATCTCCAGAAATATCCTTCAATCTTACAAGAAAGCAACTATAAATAACCCCAATACAATATAGCAGATCTTGAGATCACAATACCATGTGTTGATACTATCTATGAGCATATACCACTATATCACTTGTTGTATCTCAGATACTTGTGATGTGACTCCCTTTAACCTATTATATACCAAGAGATGAGGAGGAATTACTCTCACATATTACATGTGGGATAATATAATTCTGCATAATAACATCTCTTTATATAATGATGGATATCAAGAGTATACTTTACCATAATGTATATGAGATAAATGTATTACTCTTTTACATAAGATTGTGGATAACTTCCGACATAATACAAAGACAGTATTACCTTCCAAGAAATATAATTAATATATTCCAACAGATTCCTATCCATGCCTAGTTTGTTTGCATTTACATTCCTATAAATATCCCTGCATTTCTTACAATCCAAATTCCACAACAAAATGAGTGAAGTCCATATGAATATTAAAACACTTATTTCTTTCTCCAATGTTCTCAAGAAAGACATCGTTCTCCCTAAAGATTCTTGATCTTGTAAATCCTTTCCATTAATTCAGGACTTACACAAACTTATTTTTGAACATTTCTAGTAAAATTACATTCAAGAAAGAGATGTTCCACACTTTCTTCCTCTTTCTTACATATGTAGACCTACTTGACTAGTGAAAGATTCTTTCTTTTCTAGTTGGTAATGAGCTTATTGTGGGTCATTAGCCAGCCGGAAACCAAAATCTTTGGCAATGTCTCTGGATGTATTATTTTCATCGCAACACTTTCTTTTTGAGCGACATGATGGGTTAACATGTTTCTCTATCTAGGATTGGCTTTATAGTTGCCACCATTTTTTCCATTCTAGATGCCTATTTCACTAGTACAAAATGAGAAATTAATGACTAAAAAAATGACTAAAATTCGACTATAAACGATTATTTTTGAGTCGGTGACTAATAGTATCCGATTTCCACTATCTTATCTCTAGTCGTATTTCACTAGTCATTAATTGGTTGACTTATTAGTCATTGATTTAGTCATTGATAGTCACCGATTAAGTCATTGATTTAGTCATTGATACTCACTGATTTAGTCATTGATTTAGTCATTGATACTCATTGATTTAGTCACTGATTGTCACAATTAATGACCAAATATACGACTAAATAAACTACTAGATGATAACATATTAACGACTAAGCTAAATACGACTAAACGTTAGTCGCACTATAAGATACTGGAAATTAGCTGCTAATAGTCGTATATATGTGAATTTAGTCGTTTTCTTAGTCACTAATTTATGATAGGGTACGGTGGAATCGAACCACCAATCTCCTGTCTATAATTAGGTAGGTGCTCTACCATTGAGCTAGCACCCTTTAAGAAGTTGTCATTGCTTGACAATGATGATATTCAAACAAATTTTGCATGGGAACAAAGTGAATGTCAAACATATTCAAAAATAATGCTTCAAGTACTAAAAGAATTCTAAGATATAGCGGTGCAACTGTGATAATGATGAAAATTTAGAGAAGAATGATCTTACAAACTACACATGAGTACAATAATCCATGGCTGTACAAATTATCAAGAACAAAAGCAAGTTGCTGCCCTTCACAGACAAAAGAGAATACAAGAACCAACTTGCAATAAATTTGTTTTAATTGTCTATCAATTGTTGACCTCTTGACAGCTAGAGACGTTTGCCTGTCTGTGATCCAAAATACATACAATTACCTTCAACTTCACTTCTTCAAAACCAGTTGCAATTGATATTAATTGCACATAATCTTAGCAACATATTAATTGCAACATGTATGTTTGCCCAATTTCTTTACTTCAAGATTTGAATTGTATGCCAGAAAAATCTTTGGGCTAAGTTGAGATTCAGTGAGGCCCTAATTCCAATATAGCCTACCTAACTGCAGTAAGACACCATCCCCTATAAAGGTACACTAAACAAAACCTAAAGTTTGATATGACCAACTATTATACCCTTTAAAGCAAAACCTAACTGAGAAGTTAAAGTCCTGTTCAATGATTCCACCCAAATGAAATTATATATCTTATTCAGAAGGTAAACAGTATTAGCAATATAAAGATACTTAATCTTATACTCAATTGGAGTTAAGTGGAAACATAGAAAATGAAAAGAAAAAATTGCAAATCAAATATAAGTTAGAATATCTTACAGACCTGCTTATTTGCATAGATCAAAATTGGAGCACCATGTAGATATTCATGCCTGAGAACCTTTTATGTTTAGTTACACAAAATAGGTTAAGTAACAAAATTAAAAATGTTGAAGCCTAGCCATGAACTATCCCAAACTATACAAATGCCACAAGGTATCACATTTAGGACTTGTATCACACCACAGTTGGCACCCTAATTCTAAAACGTGGCTTCTGTGAAAAAATAAAAATAAGAACAAGAAAACCTGTAAAAAAATATTTATGAAATCTAACTCTCACCTAAAGCAGACTTTGTGTCTTCAAAATGTGACTGGCAAGCTGCATCAACAACATATATACTGCATGTGTCTCCTCGTAGTATTTTTCCCAAATTGTACGTAGGCCTATCTATCAAGTAAAAGATGAAGCATTGATTACTTGACAAGGTGCCATAAGGGATGGGCATCAAGGACTCCATGGAAGTCCACTGTAGCTAAATGTTGGAAACAAATTTCCAGCATCTCAAGAATGGACTAAGTTATAGACCACTTCTACTTAATAATAGAAAATGGAACCATAAAAACATAATATAATACAAGTTATTTCATGTGATAAGTATGCAACAATAAGGGTGGAATTCTCCTTTCATGCACATCTAGCAACCAAAATATAGTGAAATGGTGACAAAGTTTACTTTCTATGCCTAGCAGTAATATCCAAAAAGGGACATATGTGGTGTCAGTTCCAAGACAGGGAATGAAATTATTCAAGTTAAAAACTAAGAACAATATTGTAAGTGTTTCATGAGAACTAAGCTAGAAAAATACACTTAATCCACAAACTCTTTATAAGATTATAGTATTCTTAAAATATATTCTTTAATGTAGGTTTAAACTTTAAACCTACATTAATTTCCAGGGGAATTTTTTTTCTGATATTTGTATCTAAGATTCTAAACATACCTGACCTCCTAAGTCCCAAAAAATAAGCTTTGATTTCAAAGCCTCTGCGCGACCAAGGTTGAGTCCAATAGTTGGAACAATTCGATCCGGTGGGAGTCCTTCAGAATCTGAATACATTGTTTTCAGCTTTTCCAGCAATGTCTATCATCAAAACATGAACAAAATCCCGGCCAAACATCCATAAACCATAAAATAAGAACATAGCCTTATCATAAGTTCTTAAACTGGACAAAGCAATTATAAAAAAAAACATAAAAAGAAAACATCATAAATATATGACTTATAATCTACTGGGAAAAGCAGTTCTTGAACTAGGAATAATTAGAACAATCAAATCTTGCCTGGATCCCTATTATTCAGTTCAAATGAAACTCAACAAAACATTTTACCTGTGGATATGGATCCTTAACCAAAACACCAAATCGGGGGGTGTTGAGCAAGGCACCCACATCACTAGAAACAGAATTTTAAATTGAATTAATTTGAAAAGAATTTTTTTTACAGTTTTGCCAGCTTTATCGATGCCCAGAATAAGGACATGGAAAATTCTATTTTACTGAAGAGGTACTTCCACAATCCACAGAACATTGAAAACATCCCTTTTTGTCAAAATAGACTTTCGCCTTTTGTTTTCAGCTCTGAGCTTCAAGACTTATGAAGAACCCCTTTCTAAGGTCCAACATTAAATTTCTTGTTCAACCATGGTGTATAATATTCCAGCTCCCCAAAACAGGAACACTATAAGGCTGTGTAAGAAAGTTGAAGACTCACTCCCTTCAATTTGCATTACAGAAAAGCAGAGGCAAAATAAGTTTTACAAAAAAACTCAATACAAATGAAACAATTAAATTTTGCATCTTTAAATCGCTACATTCAGATAATAAGTCATTTCTATTAATGTCATGAGGGAGGAGTTCAATTAACTTCAATAGTCAAACATCAGCACCACCAACATCAAGGTACATAGAGAGTTTGTTGTGCTTGATTAAATTCCAATCCCTTACCCTCATACATGATAGAATCCAGTGGAAATGTTGGAATCCTGAAATCCTGAAAACCATTAAGTCTTTTGAATTCTGAATGGGATCTAAAATTCTACTTTTTGCATATGAAGTCCAATGAGGTTGGAACCACTCTCAAACATCCTGAAACAATTAATGGCAATGTTAAAAATTTGACATTACCATTTAACATTGTTGGCTTCAATGTCACCTGTACAAAATTTGCTCATATTTTAAAAAAAAATCCAAGTTTTTAAAACTATGAAAAAGTCTCCCTGGTGAATTTTTGGGTTATGGCCGCAGGATATTTCTTAAAAAATCACCGATTTTTATAAAACATCACGAGGTCTGATTTTTACAAAAAATCGCAATTTTTTTCAGCCAAAACAGGCCAAAAAAATCACAATTTTTCGGGAAATCGGCATTTTTATGGCGATTTTATCTTCTATGCAAAATATATTAAAATATATATTGAATAAAAAACACTCACAAAACAGAAGTTTTTGAAAATTTTGCTTTTCGCTCCCGTTCCCACTCCCAACAGCTTTGCTTTCAACATTAGAAATTTTGAGCACAAGTGTGGAACTTGTTTCCTCTGATACTTGACTGTTGGTATCAGGCTGAGTGTGCTAGAGAAGCACCGTGTGGTTCTTTGCTTATGGTACAGTTGGTGCCTCCCTAGAGACTGAGGAGCTGCCTTAGGTGGCCACATTCAGGTCCAGTTTTGCACATAACAATTTGCAGGTACAGATTTGCTCAGATTAGTGAGCTGTCAAACCAGGTGAGTTGGGAATCGGGATTATTAAATATATCTATTATAAACTGAAAGAGAGTTTCTGGAATAGCTTGAGAGATCCCCTATATTTTAGGGGCAGCGCAGGGACCAACAGTATGCGGGACATGTGGTCCCCTCAAATATAGAAAACTATATAAAAAATATTAACAAACTAATAATTTTACTAGAATGGATCGTAGATAATCACAAATAGAACACAATCCTACATGGTCTGATTTTTCCTTACACGGCTAATTCTTAATTTAGAAAAGGTCTAATTTGAGATGCAGATATTATTTCTGCACAGAAACAGTGAAAAGGTATGATCTGCCACTTCAGAGGGTTAACTTGAGTTACACTGGACTGAGCCTAAGTTACATAGGTTTGATTTTTGTATAGCAGATGTTTGATTTGGTGCCAACTATTGTAGGGGACAGATTTATTTTAGAAGGCTTATCTACATATCCAACAATCTATTATAAGGCTTGTTTCAAGCCCAGTACCATCTTTGAGGGTTGTTTTAGGTGCCTCTCATAATGAGTAAAGAAAATAAATTGAACCAATACCCTTTCAAAAGGCATTGGCTAGGATTTTCCGCCACTCCTCGGCAAGGGATGCCTGACCAATCCCCTATGGGAGGTCAGGGGACATCTTGACATCCCCCTATGATGGGATATCCTGGGGTCATTTGCTATGAGTACTATTTTAAATCCCAAGTTGCATCGACTTAACATATGAAGTTAGATGATCCTTTGGAGTGTGTCTTTGAGTTGTCCCTTTTTCTTTATTTATCTTTTCTTTATTTTTCTGGCTTTATCAATGTTTTGAAGTTGCTCATTTTTAGAAGAGCTTTTTTTTTTCCAAAGAAAAAAATGTATTTTCTGTTCAAGGAGAATGAAGAATAAAATCATCGGGTGCTTAGTGCACAGTCCCACACATCCTTCATCAAGAAGCTAAACAAAAAATAAAAATCCTCCAAAAGACATTTAGTGTCCAAGGACACACAAAAAGGTCCTTAATGAGAAACAAGATAAAATTTCTACATCTAAGTCCTCCAATTTTTTAAACAGTCCCTAACAGCATAAGAATGTCATTGTGTTCTTGCAGAAAAAAACCCGTGACCATATAGCAGCAGGGAAACTGACAATAAATATAGGATACTTCCACAGCTGTTTCCCTAATCAGAAAGAATCAACAGAATAATGTTGACATGCAATAATATGCCCATATTCAAATTCAGTTAAGTTGTACTGCCCCTCCTTAAGTGTAAGTCCTTTAGAGAGCTTATCCGCAGCCATGTTATGTTCCTGGAAAATATGTTCAAACCAGACATTATGAAAGAGCCACTGCATGTAGATCAATGTTTTGCACCTGGAATTGATCGTTCATGCAATTAACAACAAGTCTGAAGTCCCCAGACACCTTCAGATTCCTCAGACCCCTGTCCAGAACCAATTTGAGTAAATACTAAATGCCATAAATTCAGATTTATTGTTTGTCACTATGCCCAAACCCACCGTCATAGTTGTGCTTGGCAGACACCATCGAAGAATCCCCATGGAAAGGATGTATACACTCAAACCCTGGGGAACCTTGCAGAGTGGCTCATCCTTGTAAAAATGGAGTAGACCCATTACCTGTGTTACCGCTTGAAAAGTGGGGTGAAACTTTTCTTCAAGTAAGAGTTCCATGCGATTCAAATGTTCCACGGTACCAAAAAAGGAACGACCCTGTAAACCAGGACTGGAAACAGTCGGCAAGATTCCCACTGTGCCACAGCCCCGAGAAGCCCAGCAGAGACTTTACTTCTCTCCAAACATATCCAACATATGAAGTTGAGTTTTCAGAGGAGCCCGAACCCACCAGAGAGCCTTCCACTACCAGTCTACCAGCAATGGTCATATCCAATATTTAAGAAGTAGTGACTAATTTGCAATAATGAAGGGAAACATCTACATTTCCCATTTGCTTGCACAAAAGGAAAATAAAAATACAGCTGAGATTATCTTCACATGTTTCAATAAAAACATGGCTAATGGAACGGCCTTTCCAGTTCTTTCTACTAATTGAAAATAGAACTTAATAGCTAACCGGGAAGAAAAACCAGGAGATTTGTTGATCTAAGAGATAATAAGCTAAAGCCAATGTATTATTACTAATTATTAAAAATCTTGTTAATAGTTTTATGAAACTGATGAACTGAATTGAACCAAGACCATATCTAATTACATGTGACTTGAGAAGTGCATTCTGTAATGTCTTGCAACTATTTAAAAACAAAGGTTGTGTATTCTGCTGCTTCTCCACATTTTCCAGATTCTACATTGTACACTCACCTTTGCCAACAAACCTGCCTCCATTCAGTCTGTAACACTGTACTTGCCAAAATCAAAGACAAAGTTTCGTCACTGCCACTTCTCTTCTTCGAGTTGTGATACTGCATAATATGATAAGAGTAATCAAGCATGATGGTCACTTATATAGGATTATGAAAATTGTTTTAAAGAAGTAATTGGGTGTGTAGTTCAACTTTAATAGACTGCATGGTGTGGAACTCTTAAAAACAGAATTAGTAACCCAAATCTGATATTGAAAAAACATCCTACCTACGCAACAAACTCTTAACCAATTAAATAGTCACCATATTACATAGACATTGATATGTGATATATTAACATATTTAAATAACCACTGGCTGTAAATTACAACTAATACGAGCTCCACCAGAAGTTGCACAGGCTTCAACTTGAAAGATACCTAGTAGAAAATTTTGAAAAGACAAGGAATAACTTGAAGGATAATGCAGAATTTGTACTCCTGGGTAAGCAAATTTGAGTATTTTAAATGATCTTGAAAATATCTAACAATGTTAGACTATGGAGGATGTACCATGCAGATTGAATATGATAGAGTAGTATAAGTTCACTATGCTTGTACAGAGTGTATAAATTTTGATAATTCCAATTTCGTTCTGATTGCAATGGTATCTTTTGATGAAGCATAAAAGTAGGGAGTTCTGTAAGTCATTTTGATGAAGTATAGAAGCACAGTAATTGATTTATGATTTTTATTTGAAACATAAAATATACATTTTTAAATTGAAAAGAAAAGATTACAACTGGCCTACTCATCTAATATTATGAATAAAATCACTAAATATTTCAACCACAAACAATTCACAAGAATGTAAGTCATTTTGATGAAGTATAGAAGCACAGTAATTGACTTATGATTTTTATTTGAAACATAAAATATACATTTTTAAATTGAAAAGAAAAGATTACAACTGGCCTACTCATCTAATATTATGAATAAAATCACTAAATATTTCAACCACAAACAATTCACAAGAATGTAAGTCATTTTGATGAAGTATAGAAGCACAGTAATTGACTTATGATTTTTATTTGAAACATAAAATATACATTTTTAAATTGAAAAGAAAAGATTACAACTGGCCTACTCATCTAATATTATGAATAAAATCACTAAATATTTCAAGCACAAACAATTCACAAGAATCTGAATCTTTGTTGATAAGAGTTGATAAACTGGTTTCTCTTGGCAAAGATTAAGGGTCTTACTCAGAAGAATAAGTACCAGCTGTCAGAGGCAGCCCAACTGACGAGAAAAAAATATTTATATTAACAAAATTAATCTGTTTTTTTCAATGCTAATAAAAAATATGCCTTTAAAAAGAAATGTAGTCCCTTGAAATTAAAAGAAAACAATACTGTCAAATAACACCTATTTTTAATCTGATTTACAAAAATGTTACTGGCAGCTAGCTGTATGACTTTAATATTGCAAGCACCTTTTATACTCTTCTCGCGCTATGGAAGTCATATACATTATAAATTGAGCATTCATGTATGTTACTTCCATGTGAAACTCCTTAACGACGGGTTCCCTGGAAAAAGAAAAATTACATTATACATTTAAATGAAAAATACTAAATAGTGCACAAGAAAAGTCACGCTGAAGCTTCTGACGAACTCTGGCAACTTTCATGAATATTTTCCACTGAAACAAACTCGCTGCTTGCCTCCTCGCCAATTATCAACTTTCCAGCTTTCCCTCTGCTGTAAATATCCTGCAAAACTGAGGAAAATTTGGCATTTGAATTTACATATTTTTCCATGAAAAGCTTTTCTGTCAACCGAATGATATCTACGAAACACGACCCTCTTTCTGACACTTGAACTTGCATGGACTTCAATGCCTCTAGTACTCTATACCGAGGAATAATCCTCGCCTCTAAGCTGTTTCCAAGCACATCTGGATGCTTAAAAATATCAGCTAATGGAAGCCCCACAGTTTTGACCAAAAAATCCAAATTACGTTTAATTTTTTCCTCCGAAAGCGTGAGGGTCATTGGCCTATGCCTCGCTAAATAAAACATTTATTCTTCTGAGAAACCTAAACTGCGCAAAAACTGCAGTTTTCGATCTAGTTTATCCTTCCCGAGTCCGAAACATACAAACACATGGAGCTGCGGGAGAGTGCGGGGGGTGGGGAGCTGCGGGAGAGTGAAGGGAAGGCACGGGAGGGAAGCGCAGCAGTGATTTGGATCTATGGGAGCTGCAAAATGGCGGGGAGCTGGAGCTGGATCCAAAATTTCAATTGAAAATTTACGTTTTTTTAATGGTAATATTGACAAACACTCTACTTACAAGATCTCCTCCATACAAATATTATTTATTACCTATGGTGGACAATATCGACAAACACTCACTAACAAGATCTCCCTGGTACTGGGCTACTGGGCTACTCGGCTATAGAGCACCTCTCAACACAAAAAGAAAACACTATTGCTAAATGAGACTCAAACACATAAAAGAGTTGGTTGAATTCCTATGAATGATGATGATGATTCCCTAGTAGTCACTAATTTCTCGATTCATTCCTGGGAGGCAGATCATTCACATGGTCTGACAATGGTGGTGGACTTAGTCGCTCTGAACCCCAGTCTGAACTCAGTCTGCTATGGAGAGGTACCCACTATTGCAATACAATGATTTCATAGATGCATCTGTTTGGTCTGCGGGAGCACATTGTCTTGTGTGCATCTGATCAATCATGAAATCAATGGAATGAGCGGATCGCCCACCCTTTATTAAATATATAGGGGTCACGTGCGTGTAGATCTGCTACCTGTAGATCTGCTACCTTCTGTAAATTTAATCCTCCATTCCAGACCAAATTTTACGGAAGCATAGTATAAGTTTTTTATTATCCCCTTATTTATATGGAAAAGGGAGGAATTGTGAATGGGAACAATGGGTCTCCTGGGTAGCACTTGCTTGCACGGCGAATGGTCGGGTGCGTGCAGAAATACCTAGAGCTGAGGGGTACAATTCCATTTTATTTTTATGGTAAGGAAATTTTGGGGCGTCGACAGAGCCAACGGATAAACCCCTGACTAAACGTCAACGTTAGGGCTTAGTTCCGACAGCCCAACAGAAAAGTATTAGCACAACCCTGAACCATTAGAATGAAAAAAACTTTCATACAATTTAAATCCAGAAAATTTGAGAAATGCATATATGAAAACTTGCCTGGCCCTGAAATTTTTTTGCATACCTTCTTTGGTGCCTGACACATTATGCACCTCGAACTCAGGAGGGAACATAAACCTGTAAAGCATAGCCGAGGAATCAAAACCCTATATCATTTTCTCGGGGGTTTCCACAGCCGACGAATCAAAACACCGTGAACGAACTCTGAATAAAGCACAGACCCTGTATCATCTTCTCAAGGGCTTCCACGGCCAAGGAATCTACCATGACAAACATGGGATTTCAATTCATGAACACCTGGTCCTGCAACCTGGAGGAAAAAAAATTATACAAATCCCTAGGGCACCATTTTGAGAATAATGAAACAAATTGTGACTAATTTTTGGACTTCACGGACCTGCATAGAAAGGAATTCCAAATGCTAGTGTAAAATTATAGATTGGGCGGATTGCATTGGAATCCAAATCCTTTCCTCCACTTAGCATTGGTTCCCAAACCCCAAATCTCAAAGTCCCCTTCTCCTTTCTGCATTGGCGCCAAAGCTTTTCATCTGGTTTTGTTTGGTAGAAAATGTTCTTTTGTTTTGTTTGTGTTTAATGTGTTTTTGTTTAATTTATTTTTTTATATTATAAATTTATTTGTTTTGGTTTAATTATATTTTTTGGGCAAGAATAGTAAAGGAAATTGATACATTTTATTATCAAAGTAAAAATATATAAGGTATGTATAATGGTTTAAATTGGTTAATATAAATTTAATTTTTAGTTTTTTTTAGGTTGTATAAAATTAATTATAAGTCTTTGAAGTCTTTTTAGTAGGAATTGCTATCCAATTCTAGGTTGGTGAGTCTTCATTATTGTTTAGTTTTATAAAAGGATTTGTGCTATTGATGGTTTTTTTGTTTTATAATTTAGATTTAATGGTTTTGATTTTATGTTTAAAGGTGGTTTTGAATAAAATGAGTATTTTTGTTTTTTCATATTTATCAAAATTATATTTTCCCTTCTTATGATAAGCTCTAGGCCAATAAGGGATTTCCAGCGTCGGTCCCGCTTGGGAGATCACAGACTGGGTGGCAGTCCCTGTCTATTGATCGGAATTCCACAGATTCTATTATATTCTATATAGGACGTCGGATTCCATCATGCGTATACTCGACAGTTATAAATTTAAGATCTTGGTCTATAGAAAAAAATCAATAATTAGGTGGAATAGAGACTATGGATATTACACATATCACTATAAATATAAGGGATAAAAGAACTCATATAGCACTTGATAAAATATATGCAAGACATGATGTAATATTATATCCATAGACAAGATCGAAAAATTTACCAGGAGGCAAGCAATGGTACAAGCTGATTTCTAATTCCTCAAGAACATCAAAAAATTAACTAGGAGGTAAGAGAGGGATGTTGGTATGTAACCCAAAGCAATGGTACAATCTGATTTCTAATTAGTCGAGAACATCAATATTTGTGACAAGAACATGAAAATAATCTAGAATATTGATGGGGGTATAGTTTTTTTGTAGCGGTCTTTTCTTTGTGCTGGTGTAGTAGTGACTACGCTTTGTTTATAAGAACCTCTTTCCATCCAAAGACAGAGCTTTGGGGTTTCATGACCTCCTCAAATCCCAACCCATCTAATGGAGAAGGGATATGGGAGATTAGGCACCATACTCAGGCACATGAATAGTCTGATGGTTGGGGTGAAGCAATACACTATCTCAGTCGGGATCTGGAACAGCATGAGAATAAGTTGGCAGTTTTGGAAAACAGTGTTAAGGAATAGTGTGAGAAGATTGACAAATTGACCACTGATACATAGATGCATTACCATATTATCCTTGGGTTTGCACTAGAACTTAGGCAATGGAATTCAAAGTGAAATGAAGATATAGTTTTATCAAAACAATATGATAAGCTTAAAAAGAAAAATGGATGAGTGGACCGAATACTAGTGTCTTATCCATTGGGAAAATGGGATCAAATCAAGGTTCAATGGGAGGCCATCCGCCATCCTATTTAGGAAAATATGGAAATTGAGAATAAAATGTACAAGCTACATTAATTATAGCAATGTGTTACATGCCCATGTTAAATGATTTTAGGATTTGGCCTCCTCCTCCTCCTTTATCTCGCTGCAAGGCCTTTTTCAACGGGGCTTCTTAGGAATAGGGTTGTTTTTGTGGTGTTGGGGCTCTCATTATTTTGGATCCGGATCGTCACTTTAATTTATGATTAAATTGCGGTTGATCGGGGACCAATACGAGAGGAGAACTATTTCCGCTCTAGCATGTCCTCATTTTTTTCAATTCTCAGCATATTTCTTTACACCATATTGTTGGTGGCTCTAAATTAACTCATAGTTGATTGGGTGAAAGATCTGTGCTCTTTAAAGGTGATGGAGCTCTCATCTTGAATGGCTCATGTTAATATTCGACTGCTCAAGGCCTTTCCTGATGTCTCTATCATGCATATCTTCAGGGAGTTCAATACACATGCAGACACTTTATCCAGACATGATCGTGTGGCCTTAGAGGGGTTTATTCATTTTGAGGAGTGGTGCAGGCCAGGTCTACTTTTAATTTCCACGACCATTTTTCCTTTTTTTTGGCTCATAAATGAAGACCTTTCTCCTCCTTTCTATTTTTTTGTACTTAGCGGTTTTATATACCTTTCCTCTTTTATTTATGGTTTGTTTCTCCATTGATGACTTTTCCATCCATCCGCATTGTTAAAATTTAGTAAAATATTGTAATTTTCCATTGTCAATGTGACACAACTAAAAATGACTAACATAAATGACTAATTCACATTAATCGTTGTTAGCTAGTCATATTTATATTCCTGTGACTAAATTAGTCATTTATGTTAGTCATTTTTATTTAGTCACTTGTTATCTAGTCATATATTTTATCCTGTGACTAAATTAGTCATTTATCTTCATTGTTTTTTGTTGGATTATTTAAAATTGATTAATTTTAGTCGTTTATCTCTTGAAAAAACAATGGTGACTATCTTTTTTTAGTCGCTTAGTCACTTATCTCTCATTTTGTACTAGTGTTTGGTGTTCCAAACAAGGATATCGTTGAGTTTTTTAGAAGTGCCATTGTGCTTTATAGCAGTACATTCTAACCATAAAGGGTATCTCATTATAAAATCAGGGAACTAAATATTTTTCCTTTGGTTCTTGTTTTAGGGGCTCCTTTTCTTGGAGATGCCTTTTGCTCTCACAATATTTAATCTTATTTCATTGTTTTTACTTTTGGGAAGTTTTTTTAGCAATCCTAATGGTCATTTGTATATTTTCTGTAGTCTCATTGTTCATTTTTGTCCACCATGTGGATATTAGTATATAAATTCAAGTTTAAAATTTATATTTTCCGTTTGCTAACTTGCATAATTATTTTCTTTGTGAATTTCTCCTTGATCACATAGAATCCATTACTTTGGAGGAAAATCTAAGTTCTGGTTCACAAAATCTCTAACAAAACCAAGTAAATATATTTTGGGTGTGAAAACAATCCCTTTGAAGAGTTATCAAGGACTATTTTTCTGCATTAAACACTAGATGAATTTGTTGGATAAAACATTAAGGAAATTCAACTTCCACCAATATGAATAACAATATTGAAATTGTCTATATGTTTCTATTGTATTATATTAAATCATAGAGTTAATGTTTTTGACACTGTTTTACTATGGATTTTTGTATTGTTACACCATGATGAATTTTGTAGTGGATAACAAACCTTTGGTGGGAAACTAAACCCAAGAAACCACAAGCCATATAAAGTTGAAATTTCAGTCCCTGCTATGGAGGAGTCAAGGAGGTCTTTATCCTATTTGACTTGGCAATTTCCCATGGAAGCCTCAGTTTTGTTTTAACAATTTTGAAATTGTATTTACAACGTCTTACATGTTAACGCACAAATTATAAGTTGCACTACGTATGGTGATTGAAGGTCACCCAATAGCTTCAATGATGAAATTTTTTGATACAAGCTCTATTTGGTAATACTAGTAGAATTTGACAAATTAACCGTGACTAAAAAAGTTAGTCACGACAGTGTTTTTTAGCTAAATACTTCTAAATTTGAGCAACACAACTAAAAATGACTAATTTAGTCATGGGATAAAAAATACGACTAAATAATAAGCGAAACAACTAAAAATGATTAAAAAATGACTAATTGAGTCCATAGATAAAAATTATAAAGACTATATATATAACAACTACAACTAAATTAATATGAATTAGTCCAAACATTAATATGCCCTCTAGAGATGATATAGCCCGTCGGCCCATCATCATGTTTGAAGTAGAGATCTAATTCACAATTGCATCCAATTAGGAAGGTGAATGGATAATAGCGACTAGGAAGATACTCTTAAGGGTTTGATGCGTGGCTGACTAATTGGTCATGGAGAAAGCTAATCATGGAGCATATTAATCTTCCCTATGTTTCCCGCAATTTTTTATTATAATTCTGACAGAAGTTTTGACAGATTATTGGTGTAATTGTTGAACATTGAGGTTGTGTCATCTCTAGTCACGTGCATCATCATGTCATCATTTTTATACCATCTTGTCCAGTGCAAAGCACTTGTCGTGTCCATATATTATTTCACTGTTTTCACTTTCATTTGGCCTCTTTGGCAAACTTGCCAATTTGCATCTTATGTGTCATCTCATGGTCAAGTCAAGTTTTGGCGGACTGTCATTTTTCGCAATATACTTTGGCATGCCATGAAGTCAATCTCATTGGGTTCACATTGAAGCATTGGTCATGTTCATATCTCATTTGGAAAAATCTATCATCATTTGGCCCCTTCCGCATTTAGTTCAAATTCTTCCTTGTCAAAGCTTTTGTGTATCATCAATGGAAATCTGTTAATTTTGTGTCCTTGATTAATTTACCATTGCACCCATCAATGTCATTGTTGTTATGCCTGAATCTGAAAAGTCAAAATTCACCCCATGGATCCCTCTTTGTAGGAAAGCACCAATATCCTCCATTTTATGAAAAAAAAAACCCCCCCCTCTCCTAATACCATTCTATATGTTCAACCTCACTTTGCTCCCCTTCTTCATTTAGTTTGACATAGAAGGGCCATGATCCCTTTATATCCCCTATTCCTTAAAACTCCCCTCTTATTCATTCCCCTTTTTAAAAATAAAGGAAAAAAAGGGTAAAAATTAAAATTAAAAAATTTGTAATTCCCCATTTTCATTATCCCCTCCTAAAACCCTCATCCCTTTTACAAAGCCCCTTTCTCACCATTATAAAACCCCTGCAGACTTTCGTGATCATTATACCTAATAAAAAATCCCATTAAAAACCTGCCTTTTAACAAAATCCCATATTACTGGTCCTTTGCTTTAAATAAACATATATATTATAAAAAGGGGAGCATTCCCATTGTGAAAACCTTTGATGCAGGAAGGAGGATGTTGATGCCCCAAGCTGGCCATGCATAGGCCCTTATTCATTGTTACAATTGTCAGGGTTATGAAATGTTTGAAGAGAATACTCATTGACAGGTGTAACATCACGCTAACCATCAACACATAAGCCTAGGGTTAAGCCTAAGAATAAAAATGTGTTCTTGTATAAGTAGAGCTACCACGACATATAGAGGATATCCATAGAGAAGAATACAATGCATAACAACACCGTTCACAGCCTGGAAAGAGGAGTAACCTGAAAATATTACTTCATATTTTGTACTATGAGAAGAGATCAACTTCTAGTCTGAAAAATACCATTTAAGACCTTCTATATAGAAAGCATCATTATAGTCTTCCAACATGCATTAAAACAAGCAAACAGCATAAATTTACCAACTATAATTACCACAACAACTCTCAACTACTAAATTTTAAGAGAGTCTTTATCCAACACAACATTGTCCAAAAGTTCTTCAAAACATAACAATCCTTCCAAAGACAGAGAAGTACCATCTTTTTTCTTGGGGAAGCACCAATTATCAAGGGCAGCCACTTGTAGAGAAGACTTCCCTTCATATTATGTTTTAATTAGAAGGGGCATCATAAATTTAAAATAATGAAATATTTATTTGAGGGGAGGTGGGGTACACATGGGCTTGCTTGAGAAGTAAATGTGGACATTTTAAAATGGTATATATTTTTGTTAAGCAAAAACATTTTAAATTTTTAATAAATTAGATGTAAATTTAATTTAATAAGGGAATCTAAATGTAAAATAATGAATTCTGTGTTTGAAGGTGAAGGTGAAGGTGAAGGTGAGAATGTGTGATAGTTTTTAAAAGAAAAAAACAAATCATAACAGAGTAATAAAATTAAAGTGAGTTTAATTTGGAAGTGGTATATTAAATGTGAGATAATGAAATATTGATTTAAGGTGGGGGTGGAAGTGGAGTGGCATTGAGAATTTACAATTTTCATTTCTCTTTTCTAATAAGTGTTTTACACTTAAAATAATAATAAATTAACTTAAGTATAATTTAAACCCTAATGAATTAACGAGTCACAACTTTTTTCCATGCTAGATTATTACGTTATTCTATTCATTTTCTTTAAATCAAATGATTTAATTCTGTTTAATGCTCAAAGTTTCAATCAATTAAGTGAAATTATAATTTTCACAATAAAAAATAATTTTAAAAAATTAATAATTAAATATTTTATTTAAAATAATAATAATTAAAAATATGTGTTTAGTCTTATGAAATTATAGGTTCAAATATGGAGAATAGGTACCTTTTATCACAAACAAAGTGGTCTAAGACACCAAGTGACTAGGGTGTCACCTTAAAAAAAAAAATTATTCTTATTACTTCAAACTTCATAAACCTTCCTGCGCTCCATGGGTATCACTCCTTGGTCTTCGTTCTCACTCCTTGTTGTTGCTACTTGCTTCCCGTTGTTGCTACTTGCTTCCCGATCGGAAAGTGGAACTACAAGATAAGATAGGACCCGAATTGTTTCAAAAAGGAATTGAATGAGCAGGAAAGTCTCAGTAGCTCAATGCCTTCCTCCCACTCTAGAAGGTCTTATGCTTCAAGCAGAACCAATAAACCAATAGAGAAAGCCACACTTGCACACAACACTTTCTTTCCGACTTGCATTGCAGTTCAATAGGGAATAACTTGCTCCTTCACATCAAGTTATTAAGTGTTGGTCTTTGTATTTAGTTATCCTTAAAGATTATAAATAACACACAACTTCCAGGCCCATTGAAGCTGAGGTAAAACTCAGTTTGTAAGTACCCTACATTTTTGTAGCTTGATAAGGAGGTCTACGGCGTTGCCAGTAATGGAAGCAATGAGGTCCACATGTCCATCCTGATGTGCAATATAAAGTCTTTATATCCACCATATGGGAATTAAATGGCTGGTGTTATAGTCGATTCCAAACAAGAAGTTGTGTTTGGCCTTTGTGATTACGAGAATTGAATGTTTGGTCATGTCTAGTCTATGCATGTGTGAGGTCTGTGAAAAATTTATAAGTTTGAGATATATGGTTGCATGAACTCGAATCAGAAACACAAGTCTGATTTGGAAGTGGATTTGTAGGGCTAAGGGAGTAAAGTGGAAAAAATGAACCTAGAACAACAAATTAGGAGACTGACTCTTTGTCATGATCAAAGGAAAAATCAGAGACTCTAACCTATGGGATTGTTTTGGGGGTTTTTGGAGAGGTAGCAGAGCATCTCATAAGTCCCAAGGTTTCTGCTTTAATGTAAAGTGCGGAGGTCTACACCTAGATTGTGTTAGGATAAGGCAAGTGTACTGTCCAAATTGATTGTATGGTAATTGCTCTAAGTTGGAAATAAACAATTAAGGAAAAAAAAGAATATCCAAGTTCCAAATAAACAATTAAGAACTGGTGCGTCCATAAATGGTAGCTAATGCATGGAAAACTCTTAACTGATGCATGGATCGGGGGCAGTTCCTAACAGACAACCAAGTCACTGCTCACAAATTAAATCAGTGTACTAGTGTATTAGTGTAGTGAAAGCTAAACCCAACTGATGGTTTTTGCACAGGGCAGGTTATGAACCAGTAGTTGCAGCTATGAAGACAGGTGAAAAACCAGTAGTTGCAGCTATGAAGACAGGTGAAAAACCAGTAGAGGAGAGGGACTCCCCAGCCATTCACTATATAGAAAAGTGGGCTAATTGGGTAGCTACAGCCAAAGGATTTGTGGATTCAACTGCTCAAGCTGCAACAGTGTTCAATTCCTACATGGACGAAGTTGTTGAAACTATTCTCGGACGTTCTAGTGGTATGACTAAACTTTGTTTCGTTGTGTCCTACTTAAGGTATCAATTTGAAAAATATATATACAGATCAGAATTAATGTTTAATTTGAAAGGTTGATTACATCTTGCATAATCTTGTTTAGTTTGAAAGTTAGATTGCAGATCTAATGGAATGTTGGAATGCTTTGTCAAGATGATAACGATACAAGCACACTCACTATTCTTCATTTTCCACATCTTAATGTTATTAAGAAAAGGTTGAAATAAAATCCTCTGTTATAAGAAAAGGGAAATATATTCCTCTGTATATTTATAAGACATGTAAGACAGAGTTAATTCCTTGAATATATATGAAAAATGAATTCATTATATGTGTGTTTTACAACCACAAGAAATGAAATGAAATGGAGTGATTTTCTCGAATATCTATCCATCGCCTTCACCATGAACATCGTCTTTTCGTCAAGCCATTTCTCGTAAAATAGTGTCCTTGTGCTTGTAACGATAATGATGAGGATATATGGGGTGACATCAAAATTCAATTATGTTTTTACACAGATAAAAAAGAATCAAATGCTTTCTCTTTTTCTTTTCAGTACAAAAAAACATATTATTGTTAGTCAAAATTAAATCAACTAGTACATCGATGTTCTAGTCTTAATCGACATATTAGCATATAAGCTTATCTGTACATAAGCTTCTCAAAATACAAAACTTTCCAAAAAGGAAGAGGGAACTTCTAGACCCAGTTCAAACAAAAAAGAACACTAAAGCATTTCTCGATCATAACATCAATAAAAAATCCTCACGACACCCATATCATGGATGTGTGCATCCTGAAATTCTTCCCACACTATGACACCTTCCTCTCCATCCAATGCTTATTTTGACAATTTATCCGCCAATGAGTTATGTTGTCTGTAAATGTGCTCAAAGGAAATATTGTTGAGAAGTTTGATTTCTGTCCTGATCCTGTTGCACCAGTGTAATAGAGAAGTAACTTTTAAGTTATAGACTCCAGTTGCCCATTTTATGGTGACCTTAGAATCCCCCAAAACTTTCAGGTCAACAAGCCCAAAAATGTTTGTCACTTTCAATACACACCAGAGAGCAAGAAGCTCGGCTTTCATGTTGGTGCCAAAGCCACAATTGAAACTTAAAGTGAAATAATGTTCATGATTTATAAATATTGCTCCACCTACTGCACATAAACCATTTGAAGTCGGCCATACCATTAAAAAAAGTGACTAAACTTATCCGATGCTTCATCCCATATTATATATATCTTATTTTATAAAATAAAAATTTCATCGCATATTTTATATGATAATTTTTTTTTAATGATATACCGACATTCCAAACTCCCACAATAACTAAACCCATATATGTGACAAATTTTATGGTACTTTGACATGCCAAACCCACTCACGCACACTCTCTCTCTCTCTATAATCTAAGTTGTTTAATCAAAAGCTTTATATCACTTCATCATAGTGTGTGTTTTATTTCATGTTATATAATAATCACAACACAATTTTCATGAAATACTTTATTTCAAAATTCCATGATATCATATTTTTATTTTATGATATACTAATGTTTCACATCATTTTTCTAAGGTTTTAAAACATGCTTCTATTATTTTTAGATGCATAAAACCATTAGACCTTAGATGCACAAAACCATTGGACCTTAAATCTAAAGCACACAATCTTAACTATATGCGGGAAATCACACTTTCCTCTTTGTAATATGAGGTTTCCATCTGCAATCTTTGATATTTTGTAATATAGAATCTTCTTTAAGGCCTCACTGAAAAGTATGCTTATAACCATTCATGCCAACTCTAGCATCAAATCATTCAATTTGAGCTTAATCAAATAGTCTACAAAAATAAGGCCCTTTTGTATGCAGTACCGCTATTGTTGTTTCTTTTAGAGGGGTCATTTCGGGTGATTATGAGATGAGTGAAGAGCTTATGTGATCCAATCTATGATTTTATGAACAAGAGGTTGGTGAAATAAATCACTCCTTCGACTTGCAATGTTATCTACCAGATTGAGACCCTTCTTAAATTTGCTCCTTGTTATTTTTTGGGTTTTTTTCTTCAAGGGAATTCTTTCTCACACTACTTCTCCTTAATGAAAAATTGAATGTAATATCCAGTCTTAGACTTTAATTTCCTTGAATACTTTAGTTGGACAAGCCATGACTAATTAATTGTAGACTTTCATCTAATAACAAATAATACCCTTCTTAACATCATACTATAAAAGTTATCCATGTAATAATCTATAATATACTCTTATTGTGTAGTTCAAGGATGTTACATGTCAACCATAAATATTGATTTGAAATTTAGTCTTACCCTTCACTCATGCAATGTCAAAAAAGGCCATATATATTATTTCTATGCTTGATTTGTAATCTTTAACCACCAACTTTTACTCAAGAGGGTGGTGATTGAATTTGCAGTTTGTTACACTGTTGTTGTGGGTTGATTTACCTACAAAACCATGGGATCCCTACTATAAAGTAAGTTCAGTAAGCCAATTACTAAAAACAGGGAAGTTATGCAAAAACCAAGTAAATTGAAATTGTTTGTTTCACATAGTTAAAGATTTCCAAGTAAGAGTCACAAAGGAGGTTTTATAAATGAACCATTAACTATTGGTAATTTTGAGACAACGTATTGATTTTTCATATATATTCAAGGGATTAACTCTTTAAAATATGGGTATAATCTTCACTTTCATCCACAGCTAAGACCAGGTTGGATATGTAGCTTATCAAAAATACAAAGCATAGTTGATTTCCTTTTAGCCATGTATGCTTTTTGGATAAAGTTGCGGCATACCCTTGTCACTAGCTAGAGGCTGCCTTCTAAGCATCCACCCTTTGCTATACATTTGTTGGTTTCCTATATTAGATAAACTTGCTTGATTGCATTTATATATTTATGTATCACCATTCCCTTTGAGTTCTTTTTGGTCATACCCGACCATCAAATACAATCTCTTGTAAATTTTTCCATTATTATAGGATGGTTCTGATTCTATTTATACTTGTATGGTCTCAAGGTTCTTTGTTCCTATCTATTTTTAAACATTTTAATATAAATGAAAATTACATAGACCTATTAATAGAGAGAAGCATCTAACCAAAAAAAATTATTTGCATGAATGCAGGTAGGAAAGTTCATCCTGATCAAAATTGAAATGATCCTCAAGCAACAAATTTTTTTAGGAAGTCTTAGTGTTTCATATTTTGTTGAAATGTCAACCGTTCTCCAATATATCCTTTTGTTTATCCTTGTTTTTTATCAAAACAATGTGAAAGCAATACAAAGTGCTTTAGAATCACAGTGAAGGGTATGCCATGTTGATTGCCTCATTTAGATTTTGGGTTTTACTCTTTATAATTTTACTCTCTTTTTGAATCCTTCTATATATGATTAATATTCTCACAGTTAGGAGGATACTTAGATTTCATTCTTTTGGGAAATGGGTCTTGATGCTCATGTGAAATGTTTTGAATGATTGAAAGTGCAATCTTTAGATTTTAACTAGTGATTAGTTACACTTTGTTCACCCTTTCAGATCTTTGAAACATGACAGTTCAAAACTTTCTTTCAATCTTTGTTAAAGAGTAAATTTTTTTTCATGTATTCATGCTAAAGATCCACTGAAAACCAATTTTGGCTTCAAAAGGATCTTATGTCAGAATGTTTCCTCTATACATTGATTTTTTTGAACCAAGGCCAAGATTAACTACCTGCATTTATGGGGGTGTTCCTGCATTGGTTCAACTTAGAATGGAAGTATTATATGCCAAAATTCCCATACAACTTATAAAATGTTACCTTAAGTAAGCTATGATCAATATTACCATTTTTTTACTAGACATTTTGGTGTAAAATTCCCTCTTCAATCACAGGGTTCCAGTTTATATCTAATTCCACATTACTATAATTGAATTCCATTTGTAGGATTATCACTGGGATTGTCCCTGGTCATATGGCCACTCAAGCCATTCTCAGTGTATGAGTAATTTGCAAAAGTCTTATGATATTCATTCCTATATGGTTGTTTAGGTCGTAATATGTATAACTGACTGTATAAAGAGAAATAGATATCCTTGTTTAGGTATTGGGATAAGCTTACCAAGTTCTCAATGATCCAGCATAGTGAGAATCATATGATGCACATGGAAAAGCAGGTATATCAATGTAATATTTATATCTCAGCTAAGTTTGCTTGGGACCAAAGATATGATTTATTTAAGATAGTGTTAAGGTCATAGCTCAAACTTAAATATCTGGATTTTGGATATAAGTGAACTTTGGCACTTGTCAATTGATGTGATAAACAAAACTTTCCCATGTATTTCCATGTATTTGCATATTCTTGAGCAATTTAATATTTTAGATGAAAATATGATTTCCATATTCATGTTTTGAAGAACACATTTGAGTTGTTTCTCTTTGTATCATTGTGGACAATACAGTATGATCGTTTATCACTTTCCTCTTGAATTTTATGTCAAGTGTCACATATGGTTGCAGATCAATTTCTTGATATGAAATCGGTTGATAGTGTAATAAGCTCTTTGGTTTCTGAACTCTCCTGATAAACATGGTCTTTGTGCATTTGACTTTTTAATTGCAAGGACATAATTATAGACCCAGTAGTAGTATTTGCTATGATGTTTGGAAGTGAGTTATTTGAAGACTATATAGGCCAGCTTGCAATGGCTTCGGTGACATATTTCAAGATGTTTACTGAAGGTGAATAGATAGGTACCAGGAAACTATGGGAAACGATGAAGGTCTGTATGATGTCCTTTTGGAAATGATTTTGAAATTGTGATTGTGTTCATATTCTTGTCTCTTCAGTCCATGTAAAATGCTTTATCAAAATTTTAAAAATTTTATTTGCTTATTTATCAAGTGACTTTTATCCTTAATTTGGTACTGCGAATTTTATTAGTTGATTCTTTTGTAGGTTTCCCAAAAGAAAAGAAAAGAAAAACTTGCACATATTTTGAAAGGTCATCTTAATCAGTATGTACAAGGTGACAAGGAAGGGTTTATAAAACAAGCCCAATTTGAGGTTCAATAGCTCAACAGTGTAGGTAGGCTCATCACTTTGGATCTTTGATATGAAAACTTTAATAATGATTGATAAAATAATACATTCATGAATCATGTCCAAGAATTTGTCATTCTTTTCTTATGTTTTGTGTTATGATTTTCTATGTTTTTGTTTGATTAAAAGGATAGTTGGATTTCTAAAATTAAATTTCTCTATTCTGAGTCAGATAAATAATTTGTCATCTAAAATGACAAGCATTCTTTGATTTCAAAATATGAAGTTTTTCTTTGAAAAGAAAAGGAAACACACAATTTTGCTACAAAATACTAGGGTAGTATTGGTGCACATTCCCAACAACTGATGCTAAGTTACACTTAGTGTGGGTCTTAGGATCGTCATTGTTGTATGTTTTTGGTACAATAATTATTTTTATCATGATCTTCTAATGTAGATATTCCTGGTTATTCATTTTTTTAACATGGTTATTTGATGTAGCTTATCCTAACAAGGGATGGGGTGCTTGTTCTTTGGTGAATTTTTTTCCACTAGGCTTGTTCCTGCTTGAGAACTTTTCTCTTTAGAAGAACTCTAATTTGGTGAACTTTTGATCATAATGTAAACGATTTTTTCACAATATGGTGGATGAGTCTTTTGATGTGATCAATCTACTTATACATATTATAGTATATACTTGATTTTGTGTTATTGACATTGGCATAGTGATTACCAAAAAAATAAATGTTTACAAGTAGATTTTGCCAAAATTACATTATTCGTGGATATTTTGTTTCAAAATATCACATGATACATCAACTTGAATTGATTGCTTAATGCGACATTGTAAAGATGCATATCTCCATTTTGAGAAAAAATGTAACTTTGAAGAACCACTAGAAAACGCAAAATTCCTTGGAGGAGTTGATGATGTAAGATGTCTACAAACTATTTATTTTATTTGGTGCAATCCTCTCTTGTTTAGGGGTTCTACAAAAAACTATTTTAAAAAATACCGAGACACATTCCAAATTTAGTCCTTCAACCAGATGGTATGTGTGGCATTTATTAATTTTCGGAGAAAATCATTAGGCATGAATTTTTGAATTAGATAAATAGATAGTTGTCCAAGTTGAAGATTATATTTGCTTGAAACACACTAGATCATAACTGTCATCATCTTCAGGTAGGAGCAGTTTCTCCAAATACGTTTGGAAGCCTTTGCAATGAAGAAGAGTTATCATTTGAGTAACCCACATAAGATATTTTTCCCCATTAAGACGAGAAAATAACTATTCTCCATCCATAACACCAGTGCTACCCTTAAAATTACATCATATGGTATGCAAGAAGAAAAAGAGAGTGTGTTTCCCTGAAAGAGGCACAAATATGAAAAATAAGCCCTTCAGCTTGTTGAAAAGGCCAATCGACATCCAAGGTTGGCGTTGGTGGAAATTATCTAATTCCTCTAACTATATACTAGAAATAGAAATTTGCATGGTAATTAGGGAGACAAATCCCTTTCTTCAAAAACAAACATAATCCTTCTAAAACCTATGTTAAACTTAGAAAAAATGCAATTTCAAATGAGACTCATGCATCATAAAACTTTTTGCAAAAACCGCTTCATAAAAAAACTTACAATCCCTAAGAATGTTATGGTTTATGAGAGGGAAAAATCGTACAAATGAGATCCATTTGTGGGACACGGGATCCCCTTTGTGCAATGACTTAACTTCATAGCCTACGAAGGTATACATACCCCACCCGCCCTTCATATTTGAAAATGTAACCTCTAAGAGGAAACACATGTTCTTAACACCGAGACATAATAATTATAAAGCAATGAACTAATATTGATGTTATTTAAGAACATAGTCTATTTTTAGTTCATAGAAAAAATTTCCCCATAATATATTTTGTTTTCAAGGTTAGTAATTCTTATCGATGCATTTCTAGGTGCTAGTGTGGCACAACTTCCTAGCTTCAAAGAGCGTTTTCTTGGCTCCACCTTTCAAAATACATGGTCACCAACACTAAAGTATTTTTTAATTTTGTTTTGTTTGTAGAACCTTTTTATGCACTTGGGATACTCTCATATTCTCCCAAATTCTTGCAACCTATGTTTCCATTTTCTTGATCAATTCAAGCCCAACTATAACCTTGTCCACTAGATTATCCCAATTCACTAGTGTTGCACCTTTTCTCGCATGATGCTTAAAATAGAATCATCACCAATATTGATGCATGATGTCTATTGTTATATGCAAACTCCATGAAATGCAGGTTCTCTTCCCTCTTGGTTAACTTGTCCAACACATACATGTGTAAATTGTCCTCAATGACTTCATTCAATATATGCAACTAAGGATGATAGTTTGTGATAAAATTCAGTTATGTGTCGAATACATGAAATAAACTCTTCCAAAGTTTCAATGAGAACTTCATGTCTCTAGTTGAAATGATCAACCAAGGTACTTCATGCTATAAAATTTTAGTACAAATACTATAAAAATTTTAAACATCAACAGTTCATCCATTTAGTTTTTTCTTTGTATACTGGAGTTGGGATAGAATAGCTTTGGCAGTTGGACATGTATTTCAATCAGTTGGTAACTAATTGGAGGCCTGCTAGGTAAGAAAAAAAGAATTTAATTTAAAATTATAATGCAAGCAGTGGCAATTCATAAACATAAACACCATCAAAAGTACAAAGTGTTAAAACGGTAAAGCCAACACTCAAAACAAATCCCCTAAGCACCCTCTAAGCACTCAAAATAAAGCCCTAAGCACCCGTAAGCAATCACGTGATTAAGAATTTTTTTCATAACAAAAAGGCCCTAGAATCGATAAAGTTGATTAACCATGTATAAATTAGCCATAAGCAAAACCTTAAAAGCAATCATAAAACCGACTCACAGTACCCAAAATCAACGATAAAAATTTGATGCCACCCCACTATATGACCATTGAGCATATGTAATGCCAGTGGCATCCTAAAAATATAGGCTATATACCTCACGAACAAGATAAGGCAAGGAAAAGTGCCTAAAGTATGATAGGATATATGGCTAACTCCTTTTTTCACCTTACCCTATTTTTCACCTAACCCCCTTTTTCTCCAAATATAATAGTACCATAAATATAATAGTACCATAAAGTCAGGATGGTAGCTTTTTCCAAATATAATAGTACCATAAATTCAGGTGTCCCATCAAGAGGGTAGCTTTTTCAACCCTTTTTATTACCCAGGGATATTTTTCTCAGATTTGGTAAGCCTCTCCAGATTTGATCTGCCCCTCCAAGAAATGCAAAATAGTTCGTTGTAGGTCAGAGTTGGCGAGATAAGATGGCTCAATGACTACCACTTTAAATTAAATAGCTGATTTATAGCTTAAGTTGTCAAAATGACTACCTTCTTCCCTAGTATTTTCAATATGACTACCCCCTATCTATATAGGGTGTTCACTAGGGATTTTAGAGATCATTCTGGTTGTAATATCCTCTCTACAAATATTAAAGGGTGCTAGATCAATGGAAGAGCGTCTGATTTACAAGCAAGAGGTTGGTGGTTCAATTCCTCTGTGCCTTACTAATATTGCAATATATTTCTAATTTTTTATGATGATTTATATACAAGGGGGGTTTCAAACCATCTCTGTATGTTGTTATGAGGGGGGTTTTAAACCACCCTTGTAAGTTACTATGAGGGGGGTTCCACAAATGGAATCATATGCTTCTACGAGGGGGGTTTATGTAATGTTCCATTTTTGAAATGATTTAAAATGGTGAAATTTTCAACTTTTTTCCCTAGTTCGACCTTTGACTAGTTTTGAGGTCTAGGTCTCCAAATTGCTCCAAATTCTCCCAAATATTTAGATAAGGTGTATGAATGATATTAGGACTTGGTTATGATGTTCAAGAAATAATTTTGCAAACCCCTTTAAGATTCTACCCAATGTATGGAATTTTACTAGCAATTTGGGGTTCAAATCCCCCCAAGGTAAATGCTGAATATGGCTCTCCAAAATATTCCAAACCTACTCGAATTTATGAACAGAGGAAGAGGATGTCTAATGTAAAATATTAAGTTCTCATGTGCATCATTATTCAGTTTGTGAAGTCTATTATAACCCTCTCCCAACAACTACAAAATCACTAGTTTTGACCTTGGGGGAAATGGCATTAAATCTTCTTCAAATGGTATAAAACTGAGCAAGATGACTCCAAATGCTTAAGTAATGAATATGAAACTTTTATAATAGGTAAATAACAGTCCATCTATCAATAATGCATCAGTGTTTCACTTATACATTCGAATTTATCAACACATTATTGACATACATCAACATAGTGGGGAAATTGGCACCATTTGCTCATTAATAATCAGATTTACATAGTTCCACTTGGAATATCGACTTGAAAACATGATACAAATTAATAACATATAATTTAAATCATATTATAAAATAATGAAGCATCATAAGCTCCCCCAAAGAGAACAATATCTCACCAAGTGCGCAATTCCTCAAGGATCATGAATATGCCAAGAAATAGAAGAATGGTTGTAGAAGCAAGCTGAAAGAGATGTAACCATGAGCTTCCCTATAGCTTTAAACTGTAAAAAAAGACTCCATTAAAGCTCCAAATGAAAGGTTTGAATGGCCTTTCCAATTACCAACTAGAATGGTAATCTTTCACCCTCGAAATTGGTGCTAAGGCAAGTAGAGTAGCACTCCACTAGCTCTCCTCTCCCAAATGCAAAATGAAAACTCTAAAATGATCAAAAGCCACCATCCTTCTTTGTTATTGTCTTTTATAAACTTCTAACGTCCTCCATGGGTCGAATTCCTCCCAAGAGATTCATGCCAACTCAAGTTGGGAAGAGATTCCCAAGTATGCCACTTGTCCTTCCAATTCTAGCCCTCTCCTTCTCCAAATTCGAATTGGTGTCTCTTTGGCTGCTGTAACTCACTTGAGTGCCCTCTTGGAGGCTATTTTTAGCCCTAACATGTCATATATGTCATATTTCAGCCTTCAGGTATGATTTGTGTCATAGGTGTCATAGCATCTTCATCATTGTTGTCATAGAGCTAGGGAATCTAGTCCAAGTGTCTCACTAGCTCCAAAATGCCTCTTCCTCTTCCATGGGAGTTACTCTTCCACTCCAATTAGAACTTAATTGATTCATGCCAAGTATATTGACCTTCCAAATTATCCCAAGAACCTTTGGCTTGTTATGGATTCAAAATGACAAGAGGAGGATGCCATGTGGCATAGAAAATCTAGCTTGTGTGGGTCTCACATCCTCCACGTGTCTTCATGATCAATTGCCACTTTGATTTTCCCTTGTATTTATTTATTTAGCTCCTTTATTAATTATTTATTCCATTCTAATGTTCAAACATCATTTATTATCCCCCTTATCTCAAATCCCAAAGCTTCCACCCCCAACCTAGGAAACTAGTAATTTTCCTCCTTGGCAATTATTTGACCCTTAACATCAATTTGACAAAATCTCATGAATATGGCCAATGGGATTGTGCCATTGTGACCCAAATCAAAATTTGGGACATGAAAAATCCTCCCTTCCCAATATTTCTTGTCCTCAAGCAATTTCAAACATGGGTGTTGAAGAACCTGCATTCTGTATAATTCTTTGAAGTTGCCACTGAGTTGCCCAACTTTGAGTCTTCGAGATCCCATGAATATTTTAGAGAGGAACCACCATGCTTGTTGTTGCACTACTCTCATTAAAATCACTTTATTAAGTGGGGAATCCATCTCCCATACTGCTTGTTTCCCAAAAAAATTGAAATCAATGGGACTAAAAATTATTCCAGGGCCCCATTGCTTGTATTGCACTCCAACAATTAGGAGTGCTATCCAACTCATACCATCAGGTAAGAGAATTCATGGATCCCATTTTCTTGTATGCATTCTTCCAAACATCATGAGTACAAAATAAATATCATCAAAGTACATAACAACATAATGAAAATGTACATCAAGGAGATGTCTCATCAAAGAATCATGAAAGTGCTTATACCTCCAAATAAGTAGACCACCAATTTCCAAGTGCATACAAGCTTCAAGTGACCAATAAAATCTGCTCCAATGACATAGGCGAGGATCCCATGTCCTATAATGCTGCTCCAAAAGGATGTGATATGCATCAAAGTATTCAGCCATGTATTCTTTCATCCAAGAAGTGAATGAAGAATCTCCACTAAAATCCGAACCAAATAATGAGTAAAAAAAACAAGGAGACTTCAAATGACTCAAAGAAGTCTCACCCATACATCCATGAATGTGAGAATCATAAAGATATAACAAGGTATGTGGCTGCCAACAAATATTTTCTCCAATCATAAATCTATTCACCCAAGTGTTGGATGAAGTTCCTCCAACATCAAATGAACCAAGTGTTGAGCAAGAAAAACCATGAGTCTTCAAGTGACTCAAATGCATATCATAGGTGCATCCATGTAGATGTACATCATCATAAAGTAACAAAGGATGCTGCTGCAAATGTGATCTAACCATGTCATCATAAAAATTAAATCTAGGAGTTCCATTCTCCTCATGTGGCACCATAAAAAAGAACCATTTCACCCATACTTCATTGAGACTAATGCTGCAAAACATGGAATTGTAGGATGCAGGAGAATGAACTAACTCACCCAAATGATCAAAAAGTGCAGAAGTTTCATCATGGGAAGGATCCATATGGGTAGTATCATGCAGCTCTTTCAAAATTGTGAAACCTTTGTCGTAGATTGGTTCCAATGTAGAGGAATCATGCTCTTCTTTAAAAATTGCATAACCTTCATCAAGAGACAATTCAAGTTCCTCTTCCACCACATCAAGTGTTTGGATCTCTTCAAGTTCATCTTCAAACACATCAAGCAAATGCAAATTCCCATGTTTCTCATGATCTTCCATGTCATGAGAATCCTCCATGCAATCCACCATCTGAAAATTTGAAACATAGGAGGAAGAACAAGTATATTGCAACTTTTCAAGAAGTTGCTCATTTTGAATTTTGAGTTTATGAATATCCTCATCATTCTTCAAGTATACATCATGTAACAATTCATTAAACTCAACCAAATTATTTCTATCAAAAGGCAAAGATATGAAATTACCTTTGATGTTGCACATTGCTCTTTGTTTCCTTTCCAAGATAGAATGTGTCTCGAAATTATCTTCAATACTTTCAATATAAATTTCTTCATGCTCATGTGATGTCTTTTCATCTTTTTCAGAGTCACTTGGGAGTGACTTTTGATCCTCTTCATGTACTGCTTCTTCTCCTTCACATATTTCAAAACTAGGTGGTTCATGGGTCTCCTCTTTTTGCTCCTTCAAGCAAGCTGATTCATATTTCCCCTTGGTTTCCTTAAGATCAATATATTTGTAATCTCTATTTTGAAATAGATTCTTATTACTTACCTTAATCTTGAGCTTGTTTGAGACAATGAGGTATTGATCAAATGGTAGGATGTTTCTACAATCTTCACTCAAAATTTTCCATTCGATTAGAAGTTCTTGAACATCTATTGGAGTATTAATATTTGCTTTGGAATCAAGAAATTTAGGTGTGGTAGGCTTTGCTTCATTCTGAAATTCATTAGCTCTATTATGGGGTCTTGTTCTTGAGAATATATGCTCACCAATTACCTTATTTTCCTCATGATGAGAACTATTGCTTCCTCCTATTACTCCTTTGCTCCCAAGTTGGCTAGCCATCAATTCGAATCCTTTCATCATCTGTTTGTTCATGTCTCTGATACCACTTGTAATGTCTTCAAAAATGGTTTTATGATTTTCCTAAGCTTCTCACCATCATCTGAGGTTCCCTTTTCATCCCTAGTCATAGTTTCCTCAAAACAAATTGCTCTTATTTTCCTACTTTTTCCTCTTCAACAAAAACACTTTTGGTTTCAATATCTAATGGTGGTCCCTGACTTATTTTCCTCATGAATATCAGACCACATCAGGTGCCAAGATCATGCTCTGATACCACTGTAATGTCCCATTTTTGAAATTATTTAAAATGGTGAAATTTTCAACTTTTTCCCTAGTTCGACATTTGACTAGTTTTGAGGTATAGGTCTCCAAATTGCTCCAAATGATCCCAAATATTTAGAGAAGATGTATGAATGATATTAGGACTTGATTATGATGTTCATGGATAATTTAGGACCATAAGAAGACATCTGAAAACCCCTTAAATATTCTGGCCAATGTATGGAATTTTACTAGCAATTTGGGGTTCAAATCCCCTCGGGGTAAATTTTGAATATGGCTCTCCAAAAGATTCCAAACCCACTCGAATTTATGAACAAAGGAAGAGGATGTCTAAGGGAAAATATTAAGGTCTCATGTGCATCATTATTCAGTTTGTGAAGTCTGTTATAACCCTCTCCCAACAACTACAAAATCACTAGTTTCGACCTTGGGGGAAATGGCATTAAATCTTCTTCAAATGGTATAAAACTGAGCAAGATGACTCCAAATGCTTAAGTAATGAATATGAAACTTGTATAAAAGGTAAATAAAGGTCCATATATCAATAATACATCAGTGTTTCACTTATGCATTCGAATTTATCAACACATTATTGGCATACATCAACATAGTGGGGAAATTGGCACCATTTGCTCATTAATAATCAGATTTACATAGTTCCACTTGTAATATCAACTTGAAGACATGATGAAAATGAATAAACTAGAATTTAAATCATATCATAAAATAATGAATCATCAGAATCTCCCCCAAAGAGAACAATAGCTCACCAAGTGTGCAATTCCTTAAGGATCATGAATATGCCAAGAAATATAAGAATGGTTGTAGAAGAAAGCTGAAAGAAATGTAAACATGAGATTACATGTAGCTTCAACCTGTAAAAAAAGACTCCATTAAAGCTCCAAATGAAAGGCCTGAATGTTCTTTCCAATTACCAACTAGGATGGGAATTTTTCACCCTCAAAATTGTTGCTAAGGCAAGTAGAGTAGCACTCCACTAGCTCTCCTCTCCCAAATGCAAAATGAAAATTCTAAAATGATCAAAAGCCACTATCCTTCTTTGTTATTGTCTTTTATAAACTTCTAAGTTCCTCCATGGGTCGAATTCCTCCCAAGAACTTAATGTGAACTCAAGTTGGTAAGAGATTCCCAAGTATGCCACTTGTCCTTCCAATTCTAGCCCTCTCCTTCTCCAAATTCGAATTGGTGTCCCTTTGGATTCCCTAACTCACTTGAGAGCCATCTTGGAGGCTATTTTTAGCCCTGACATGTCATATATGTCAGATTTCAGCCTTCATGTATGATTTGTGTCATAGGTGTCATAACATCTTCATCATTGTTGTCATAGAGCTAGGGAATCTAGTCCAAGTGTCTCACTAGCTCTAAAATGCCTCTTCCTCTTCCATGGGAATTACTCTTCCACTCCAATTCGACCTTAATTGATTCATGCCAAGTATATTGACCTTCCAAATCATCCCAAGAACCTTTGGCTTTTTATGGATTCGAAATGACAAGAGGAGGATGCCATGTGGCATAGAAAATCTAGCTTGTGTGGGTCCCACATCCTCCATGTGTCTTCATGATCAATTGCCACTTTGATTTTACCTTGTATTTATTTATTTAGATCCTTTATTAGATATTTATTCCATTCTAATGTTCAAACATCATTTATTATCCCCCTTATCTCAAATCCCAAAGCTTCCACCCCCAACCTAGGAAATTAGTAATTTTCCTCGGCAATTATTTGACCCTTAACATCATTTTTCTCTCATGGATATGGCCAATGGTCTTAGGCCATTGTGACGCACTGCAAAATTTGGAACATCACAGTTTAAAACTTCCCTTGTATGTTCCTATGAGGGTGGTTTCTAAACCACCCTCTTAAATTTCTATGACAGGGGTTCTAAACCACCCTCATAGGTTGCTACGAGGGGGGTTATACACTTCCCTCATAAGTTGCTACAGTGGGGTTCTAAATCACCCTCATAATATTCTACGAGGGGGGTTTATAATTGGCCCCATTAGATGATATGAGGAGAGTTCTAAATAACCCTATAGGTTACTATGAAGGGGGTTCTAAACTGCCCCAAAAGTCACTTTTCGAGGGCATTCCAATTCATCCCCAAAAGCACCGCTGCTAAAAGTCAATCCTTTTAGTGGTGGTTTTTGAAGAGATAAACCACCCCTATAGGTTTCTATGAAAGAGGTTTTAAAATGACCTTAAAATTCACTTTTCGAGGGGGGCTTCGAACCCCACCTAAAGGCACTGCTGCTAAAAATTAATCCTTTTAGCAGTGGTTTTTGAAGAGATATAAACCGCCCCCAAAAAGTGACTTTTAGGGGAGGTTCCAAACTGTCGCCAAAAGTAATTTTTTGGGGGTGGTTCAAAATTGCCCCTAAAAGTCACTTTTGGGGGCAGTTTATATTTCTTCAAAAACTTCCTCTAAAAGGATTGACTTTTAACTGTGGTGCCTTGGGGGGGGGGTTGCAAAACCATTGCTAATGCTAAAAACCATTCCAATTCAATTTTTGGAGGTGGAAAATGACCACCTCGAAAGGTGTTTTTTGTAGTAGTGTCATGGCCTTCATGGTCTAGATCCTTGTCTTCACTCTTTTTATCATCAGTAATTTGAATTGCTTCAGTAATAGGATTTTCAATTGATTTTTTCTTCTACGCTTTTGTATCTTTATGCACAAGATATTTGGAACTTACGTTGATTGAATCAACATATTTATTTCTCCATTATTTTGTGTGTTCTCGTGTAAGATGTTTTGTTGGATTAATTCTACAATGTCGCTCTATAGGTCCATAGGTGTGGAAATTGTAACACTAACATTTCAAGAAGATCGTACCTTTTGGTTCTTGTTGGAGTATACATGTCATAATTTTTGCAGTGGATATCCTTGTGACCATAATTTTTGTAGGTGTAACAACAACCATGAAATATATTTGAATACATGTGAGTAGCTGATTTTTCTTGGGATGAAGACCTTAGAAATGAAGTCCTTTTGATTTCTTGCTTGATCTGTTTTTGTTGCTCGGTCCATTCTTGCATACCATTCCTTTTATGTTGAATGCCAACTTCATTGTATCTTGAATTATGAGTTTTCTTCTCATCGTCTCTTCCATGTGACTTGGAGTCTTTAGTATTGCGTTGAAATACAATTCATGTTTTTTCATTTGAATCTATTTGTTGCCTTAAGAGAGCATTCAAGTCTGATGTACTTTATTCAAACTTTATACTGATAATGCGTTCCTTGTTCAACCTCTCATGTAAGCTCTTTATTTGTAGCAAACCCAAAGTTGCACTAGACTTAAAACACACTAATAATAATAATGAAAAAAAATATAAAATGTTACATGCATAATGCCATATGTGCATTCTTATAACAAATGCAAAATAATGCATAACAAAAGAATAATAGACATAAGTATTTTAGCGGAAGCATAGAATATTCTATGGGACTCATAATAAAAAAAACACATACACATAATAGTTTTATGCATAATTGCGGAAGCATAAGTATTTATGTGTATTACATAATTATCATATATAAAATTTTGCACCATTTTAATACGCATATTATATTTTCCATTAATATACATCATAGGCTTTGAAAGTCAATATTTCCAAACTTTTCCTCATAAATTCGTTCCTGAGAACTGCACAGTAACATTTTATTGAGTACTGTGCAGTAAAATTGTACAATAAGAACTATGCAGTAAAACATCATCTTAGAAAATGCACAGTAAGAACGGAGTAGTAAGAATCTTCCATGGGAACTGCCCAATATGGATCACATAAATGGAACGAAGGAAATTATAGACATATACATAGACAATCTTCTAGTTATGTAATTTCCATATTGTTATGACAAGGGAAAAACAACTATGCGGCAAAACCATGCAATAAGAATTGTGCAGTATTGTTCACATAATGGAACCCAAAATGTCATAATAAGCAATATTCCCACATATGAATTGCGCAATAAGAATATTGTTAATATTCTGACAGCCAACACATAAAATTTATGATAACAATTACCAAGGAAAAACAATACTTCAACATATTAACTGCGCAGTAGGATTACATGCATAAATTAAGTAGGATAACAATTACCAATCTATCCAAAGTCTTAGGAAATGCACAATAGGGTTTCATGTATAAATTAAGTAGGATAACAATTACCAATCTACCCAAATTCTAAGGAACTGCGCAGTAGGGTTTCATGCATAAAATAAGTAGGATAACAATTACCAATTTCCCCAAAGTCTTAGGAATTGTGAAATAGGGTTACATTCATAAATTAAGTAGGATAACAATTTACGATCTATCCAAAACATAGAAAGTATTCGAAAATTCCTTACTAATTCAACCCATGTGTCACATCCCCTCCCATCTATCCAATGCAAGGAAGGGAAGATGGCACTAAAATCTGGGCTCTTAGAACACCTTAGCCAAATTCATCATGAATAAAAGGTATGGCATTACAACAAAATGCATATTTGTGCAGATGCAAATCAATTGAACATGCACAGCGGAATAAAACATCATCCACACAATCTCATAGTCATCCATCATATCAAAATAGCCATCAATTAAAACATTGCAGAGGTAAACACAATAAAATACTCATCTTGATGTAATGTTGTCCCAAGCAACTAGCTATGTCCCTGTAGCGTTCCACCCAACCATAGGTGTCTTCCCAGCCTGTATTCCTTCAGCACTGAGAGACCACCCCCGAGCTAGGCATGATATCTACAAGGAAAAGGGAACTCTCAAGCTCAACATAGCCCAAAGAAATGGATAACCATCTCAACCCCAACATTCTCTTGCACACAGAACTTAGATATGGGCTTGGGAACACACTTTTAGCAATGATCTTAGAAACTAGATGGACATGGGTTTTCCCCAAAACGTGGGCACACAAAAAAAAAACGGATTTGTGAGAGGGAAAATCGACCATAGGGAAGAAAACGATTTCTCCCACAGATATTCAAGCAATCAGTGAGCCAAAACAACCTCCATGGTCCCCGAATCGATTTCCCTTTCTTCCCCACTATTATACAACACAAAAGCGCCCTTTCCAGCTAGGAGAATGAAGGAAAACACAGGAAATTCATGGAGGAAAATGCCCAAGAAGCTACAAACTCATGAGAGAGAAAAAACTGATTGATGAATAATGGATTAGGGAGCAATTCATGGCTCTTTTCTTTCCCAAGAAGCCAAACACGATTTTCCATGAAGGGTGGTTTGCCCATACCCGAATTTGGATAGCCATACCTCTCCATTCCCCAAGGCATTAACTACCTCAACCAACTCTTGGGAGAGTAAATGATTGGGTACAAAAGTCAGCATGGGTAGTTGAGGGTTGATGGGTTCTCTCATTGACATTTGGCTTGACTTGATTGGCTCAAAGGTTTGAATATTTCCCTCCCAATTCCTTGTAAACATCATGCCCCCATCTCTTGTTGCATTGCATAGCTAGTTGTGGGAATTTATATTAAAATGCATATTTACAATTCCCATGGTTCACTAGCACATGGGTAGCATAATATCCAATACTTGCCTCTTCAAGGTCGAGCATTCACTAGCGGGGCCTTGGCCTTGAGATCCACGCTAGGAATCATACATAATATGCATACAATATTTACATTATAGCCCAAAATATTGTAAGGGTCAAAATGGGGATGTGACACCATGGTATTTTGCATGCAAACCATACAATTCCAATTCTTGTAAAATGAAAACAAATACCACTCATTATTGGCCCATCGTATTTGTAAAAATGAACAAGGCTGAATTTAGACTTCAACATAAATTTGTAAACTTCTTTGAATAAACAAATTCAGCCTATGGTTTTTAAATACATAATATCATTCCATGCAAGGCACAATAAACAAGGCTGAATTTAAACTTTGACATAGACATTTAAACTTCTTTGAATAAACACATTTAGCGAGTGGTTTTTAAATACAAAATACCATTCAATGCAAGGCACGTTAAACAAGCCTTAACACATGGTAATGTTTACAATTACCTATTAAACTAAAATGGGTCGAGCCCATCTTTGACACAAATATTTAAACTTCTTTGAATAACTATTTCAAACATTTCATTTAACTCTTTTAGGAACTAGTTTCTCCCAATTAAAAATATTAGCCACCCAGTACGAACTATCTTCAAAACTATTTTCTTCCAATTATAAGGAAAATAAGAATTTTAAGCTCTTTGAAATCATTTGAATAAAAAATTCATTTACGAACATGAAATTATCAATTACTACAGGAAATAAATTTCCCAGGCTTCAACTTAATTAAAGAATGGGCATTCATCAAAATTTAATTTCATTTGTTTAATTTATGCATTGTTATCAAGCATGTCGCATAATTAAACTTGCACTAATTCCTACATAGGAAATTCAACCAAGCAAGGCATGGACTTATTATTTATATCTAATTTCAGAAATTAAAACATGAAATCATGGAAATTCTTTTACATTCATCAAATAAACAACATTGAGAAATTAAAACATCAATTACAGGAATTAAAACTTATCTCCAAAAAACTTGAAATGGGCAATTGGATGTGTGTGAAGCATGCTCCACCCAACCTTAGGCAATTTTGGTCATTAATCTCTCAGAAAAATGCCACCCCCGAGCTGAGGCTCATGCATTCACCAAAAAAACATATCACTAGTCCCATAATTTTTCAAGATTAAACACTTGGCAATCAAGAAAATTGGCTTAAGTCTAATTCCATGCTAAATAGTGCATTTCCCCTCAATTTCCTTCTAAATGCACAATAGTGAGACACACCACTTCCATATATGCTCAGAATTACACCAAGGTAGTTATCTATACCATTTCCACTTCACTCGAATGACCAGAGGCAAAATGGACAGATATTCAGTAGAAAATTCTCTGGCAATTCGGTTCATGGGTTCAGGGATTCATATCATATTTCATTCTCCGACAATAATTACCTCCTATGTTTGCTCAGACCTTCCCCCACACCACCATGGGAAATTTGAATTATTCTTTTGCATGTTAATACTCTTCCCCAAGTGGACTCTCCCATGAGCCATGTTTCTTCTTTTTAATTAATTAAACACTAAATACTTCCTTAATCACATTTAATTCCCATCATACTATTAAATAATTTTAAATTAATAAAAAGGGAATTTTGCTTAAATCATGACTCAGAATAAACTTTAGGGACTTAAATATTTAATAGGGTCATAACATGGTTTCCTACCTAAGAAATTTTAACCCCCTTACTGTTTTTGGTGAATACATGAGTCCCCGATCTCTTCCGCGTATCGCCTCAGCACAACTAGTTGTGGATTTTAATATTAATAATTACAAAAATACAATATGTTCATCCTTGCATGCTTTCATAGACAATAATTACATCTTGACATCATCAGAATACGGGTTTCAAAACAGGGGTGTTACATTCCCCTCCCCCTTAAAGTCTACAGCGTCCTCGGTGTTTCATTGTCCATAAACATATGAACACAACTTTTCAAAATTTATTTACATTACATTTACATGAGTCTTCAAAATAAATACGGGTATTTTTCCCACATAACATCTTCCATTTCCCAAGTCACTTCTTCAAGACTGTAATGGGTCCATTGAAATTTTACTAGCTTCTCCTATGACCTTGTTCTTGAGTGTCTTGACTTTTATGTCTAATATGCAGACTGGTTGTACTTGGATTTCCCCTTCAGGTTCCACCTGTACCACAGACCAATAGTATGCGATTAGAATCATAAACATACTTTTTTAATAATGAAACATGAAAAACATTGTGTACTTTAACCGTACGAGGTATATATATCTCATAGGCTACAGATCAAAGATCTTCTTAGGACCTCAAATGGTCCACAAAATATGGCAGCCAACTTCTTGTAGTTACCCAACCGCAATGAACTTTTTCTGCCTCTGGCCTTTAGGAACACTTTTTCCCCAACTTGGAACTCTCTATGCATTATATTTTCATGTGCATAGCTCTTATGTTGGTCTTCATCTACCTTCAACTTGAGTTTGATATTGGTTACCTGTTGTTCCATGTCCTGAAGCATTTCAGGTCCAACTATTAGCATATCCATTAGTTTGTCCCAATTCACTGGAACATTACACTTCCTTCCATATAGTGCTTCAAATGGACTCATCTTCAACGATGCTTGGTAACAGCTGGTGTAGGAAAGTAAAGGTAGTCTTCCCATTTATTGGGATTTTCCATTACATACATTTGTATCATGTCCTCAATGATTTTATTTACTCGCTCGGTCTTTCCATTTGTCTATGGATGATAAGTTGTACTGATGTTGAGTTTAGTTCCAAATTCTTTGAACAAACCTTTCCAAAATTTCAAAGTGAACTTTGGTTCTCGATCCGAAACAATTGATTTTGGAATACCATGCAACGTGGCAACTTCCTTCATATAGATCTCTGCAATCTTGGTTGCCTTAAATATTGACTGAACATGTATAAAATGAGTCGACTTTGTCAATTTTTCAACCAACACCATAATAGAGTCATGTTGCTTCATTGTTCGTGGTAATTTTGTAATGAAATCAATGGTTACCACATCCCACTTCCATTCTAGTATCGGAAATGGATGTAGTAGACCAGTAGGATGCCTGTGTTCCACTTTTACTCTTTGACAATCCAAGCATTGAGCAATAAAACTAGCCACTTCTTTCTTCATGCCTAGCCAATAATACTCTTTCTTAAATGCTCTCAAATTCTTTTGATAACATGGATGATATGCATAAGGTACATTATACATTTCCTATAATATGAATTTCTTCAATTCACTTTCAGTTGGTATATAAACTATGCCATTAAATTGAAGAGTTCCATCTTCATCCAATGCATATTTAGAAAATTTTAATGGCCAGATGCTTGCTTGCAACACTGCCACAACTTGTAAATAATGATCATATGCTTTTAATGCCCCATGTAACTTGATTTTTAAATCATATTTCCAATTGTTGATAGTCGAAACTTGCATTAGTTGGCTTCTTCTATTAAGCGCATGTGTCACTTGGTTCTCTTTGTGTTTTATGTACTTGATTTCGAAATTGAATTCTCTCAGGAATTAAATCTACCTGGCTTGTCTGGAATTTAGATGAGGCTGATCAAACAAATATTTCAGACTATGATGATTTGCTTTTAATTCAAACATATTTCCCATGAGATAATGCCTCCACATTCGGAGGGCATGAACTATAGTAGATAACTCTAGACCATAAGTACATAGTTCTTTTCATGCTCCTCTTGCTTCTATGATTCATAACAAATTGCATCCCCATATTGCATCATAAATCCATCGATTCCTTCTATAGATGCATTTGTACATACCACGTATTCTTTGTCTCGATCTGCAATTTTTAATATTGGAGCACATGTGAGTAACTCTTCCAACAGTCTGAAGCTATCTTCACACTTATGGTTCCATATGAATTTCACACCCTTCTTTTTTAATGATGTAATCAGATTTGCAATCCAATAGAAAGCTTCTATGAACCTTCGATAATAACCCGCAAGCCCCATAAATGATCTTACTTTCATGACATTTCTCGGAGTAGGCCATTCTTGTATGAATTTTATCTTTTCTGGATCCATTGCTACTCCCTATTTAGAGATAATATGAACCAAATACAACAACTTATTCTGATAGAATGAGCATTTTCTATGCTTGGCATAAAGCTGATTTTCTCTTGGGATCTATAAACTAATCTAGATATGCTCTTCATGCTCTTCTTCAGATTTGGAATATACTAAAATATCGTTCAGGAACACTATAACGAACTTGTCTAGAAATTATTTAAACATGCCATTCATTAGACACATGAATGTGGTTGTGGAATTTGTCAATCCAAAAGGTAGGACTATATATTCATAATGCCAATATCTAGTTATAAAAGTTGTTTTGTTGATGTCTTCATCTTTTATGCGCACCTGGTGATACCCAGATCTCAAATCAATCTTGGAAAATACTTTTGCACCTCTCAACTAATCAAAGAGGTCATCAATCCTTGGTAACGGATACCTATTCTTAACCGTAGATTTATTTATTTGCTTGTAATCCACACACAATCTTAATGTGTCATCTTTCTTTGTTACAAACAGAGTCGGAGATCCCCATGGTGACAAACTGGTTGTATATAACCCTTCTTTAACAACTCTTCCAGTTGCATTTTCAATTCTCTCAATTGCGGGGTGCTCATTCTGTAAGGATCCTTCGATGCTAGCACAACTCCAGGCACCAAGTCAATTGTAAATTCGATGTACCGCTTTAGTGTTAACCTAGGTACACCTTGGAACACATCCTTGAATTTTTTCAACAATGGATTTTCATTTAGTTGTCATTTCCTTCGCATGTATAGAAAACAATTGGCACCCTTTCCTGAGACATTTCTTCATTTGATGGCTGAAATTTGTCTTATGGAAATTTGTCTTGGAATGCATTTTATTTGAACTGTATCCTTGTCCTCATCCATGCAAGTAATAATTTTATTATAACTGTCCAAAACTACAAAGTGATTTTCCATCCAATCCATTCCAATCAACACATCATAAGAATCGAGAGGAATGATATCCAAATCAACTTTGGTATGACACCCATTCACTTCTAGACAACAATTTTTAACAATGGAAGTAATTTTCCTTTTCATCCCAGTATCCAATTGTACCATTGTACGCTTAGGTAGTTTATTGTCACTAAATTGCATCTTTCAAATAGATTAGTATTTACATAATTGTAAGAAGCTACGGAATCAATCAAAATTGAAATTGGAAAATCATTTATTTTACCCTCAATTTCAACCATTGTAGACTAGTGGTCTTCCTGACAATTATCCAAAGTTGTGTAAATACGAGGAACACTTCTAGCAACATCATCCACAGTAGAATATTCATGCACATAATACATACTAGTATCTTTATTTCTCCTTTCAGGATATTTATTGAGATAGTGGTCACCTCCACATTTCTAACATTTAACTTGGAATGGTTTCTTTTTTCCTGCAGACTCAGGCACCCTTGATTCACCTTTTAGAATTGGTTGTTTGGAGGAGTTATACAATCCATGCCTAACATCAAGGGTCTTAAACCCCTTTTTCGTTGGTCTTGCTTATCTTTCAGTTTACCCTTCCAAACTTTATGCACATCCTGTCTATTTTTACCTTGCTCATACAAGAATTTAGCTTTCCTAATGGATTCCTTCAAAGTGTGAGGCTTATCATAAGCTATTAAGTCCTTGTAGAATGTTGGTAATCCACTGAGAAATAATTGAATCTTAACATTTTAATCCTGGATGAATTCAACATAACTTAATAACTCCATAAATCTTTTATATTATTCGTCCATAGTCATACTTACCAATCTAAGTTCGAAGAATTCTAGAATTTTCTTATCATAGTATTGTTGGGACAGGTATTCACGCTTGAAATACCTTTGAAAACTCTTCCATGAAATTTTCCTTTCATCCATATTTTTTACCTACCTCAAATGTTTCCACCACCTGTAATATTTTCCTTGGATATTATATACAGTAATACGAGCTTCTTGATTATCAGAATATTCATGTAATTGCTAATATTTCTTCATTTATAGAACCCAAATCCCTACAACTTATCCAAATTTTTCCCCATCAAAAGTGGGAGGTTTGATTTTCCTAAGTTCACCCTGTAATGCATTCCCATTGCGCTTTCTCTTCTAATGCCTTCTAGGATGAATATCATGTCGGATTTCAGGTTACTGATTCCCATGATGACTTTCAATTGTTTGATATCGAGAATGCAAATCCTTTGTGTTTACATCCTTATCTCTGGAATTTTGATATCTATAGGGAATCCCTATATTCATTGATTCATCTTCTTCACTTCTTACGATGGAAGATACTTGTTGAATCTGATTTTGCAACTGTACTAGATTCTGCATCACTTGCTAATTTATTTGATTTTGTTGTTCCAAACTCTGTAGAATCTGTCCATTCCCAATCTATATGTCCTTCAAATTTTGGAACACTTTCATTATTCTCATATCAGTCCGATGACCATTAGATTTAGTTCTTTGAACACCCATACCAACTTCCTAAGCAAATTTGGACAGTGCAGTCTCTTTTTCCATCTTTTCAATACCGCTGGCCTACTACAATGGCAATCTTCAAGTACAATGGTCTAAAAAAATTTGTTGTCACTAGCAATCTGAAATTCATCCATGATTGTTAGTTCACATCATTGTTCACATGCATATTTATCTTTCAAACATGCAATACTCAAATAAAAGATATAATATGAGACCCCAAAGGCTCAAGAGTTGTTTCCTCAGCTTTGATACCAATTTGTAACGAACCCAACATTACACTAGACCTAAAACATAATAATAATAATAATAATCTAAAATGTTACATTTATAATGTTTATGTGCATTCTTATAACCAATTCACAATAATGCATAACAAAATCATAATAGACATAATTATTTTAGATGAAGCTTAGAATATTCTATGAGACACATAATAAAATAAAACACACGCACATAATGATTTTATGCATAATTGCGGAAGCATTTAAGTATTTATGTGTATCACATAATTATCATATATATAATTTTGCACCATTTTTAATACACATGTTAGGTTTTCCATTAATATACATCATATCGGACCAAAAAATAAACTAAGGCTTTGAAACTCAATATTTCCAAACTTTTCCTTATAAATTCATCCTTGAGAACTGCACAGTAACATTTTATTGAGTACCATGCAACAAAAATTGTACAGTAAGCGCTGCGCAGTAAAACATTATCTTAGAAACTGCTCAGTAAGAATCTTCCATGGGAATTGTGTAGTATAGATCACATAAATGGAACAAAGTAAATTATAGCCATATACATAGACAATCTTCCAATTATGTAATTTCCATATCATTATTACAAGGGAAAAACAATTGCGCAATAAAACTGTACAATAAGAACTACGTGGTAAGAATTGCGTAGTATTGTTCACATAATCAAACCCAAATTTTCATAATAAACAATATTCCCACATATTAATTGCGCAGTAAGAATTGTGTTAATATTCGGACAACCAACACATAAAATTTGTATGTTAACAATTACCAAGGAAAAACAATACTTCAACTTATTATTTGCATAGTAGTATTAGATGCATAAATTAAGTAGGATAACAATTTCCCATCTATCCAAAATCTTAGGAACCATGTAGTAGGGTTTCATGCATAAATTAAGTAGGATAACAATTACTAATATACCCAAATTCCTAGGAACTGCATAGTAGGGTTTCATGCCTAAATTAAGTAGGATAACAATTACCAATATACCCAAAGCCTTAGGAACTGAGCAATAGGGTTACATTCATAAATTAAGTAGGATAATAATTACCAATCTATCCAAAACATAGAAAGTATTAACAAATTCCTTACTAATTCAACCCATGGTATTTTGCATGCAAACCATACGATTCCAATTCTTGTACAATAAAAACAAATACCATTCATTATTGGCCCATGGTATTTGTAAAAATGAACAAGGTTGAATTTAGACTTAAACATAAATTGTTAAACTTATTTTACTAAGCAAATTCAGCCTGTGGATTTTAAATACATAATACCATACCATGCAATGCACAATAAACAAGGCTGAATTTAAACTTTGACATAGACATTTAAACTTCTTTGAATAAGCAAATTTACCCTGTGGTTTTTAAATACAAAATATCATTCAATGAAAGGCATAGTAAACAATCCCTGGGATGTGGTTGACAACTGGAAGCTCATGTCACATGTGGGAGTTAAGCGGAGGGAGCCAGCTCCATGCCACATGGATCCCCCTCTGGAAATACCCCATGTGTATTAATTATCTGCAGTTAATGAGGCCAAGGAAATTTACTCGCCAGACCTCTCGACCTTGGTGAAGGTGGTGGTTTAGTACAATAGAAATGATGTCGATTTTTTCTGGGATTTTTCCACTGTCAGCGGATAGAAATAGACATTCCCGCTTTGGTTATATCTAGCTCTGGGTAGTTTCTAAGCATTCCACCAGATGCATTATCTCCAAGAGCTATTATGGAAGGATTTCCCAGGAGTGGTTCATTCTCCATGGCATAGGGCGTCGTTGTGGTAATATGCTAGCTCTATCCTATAATAATTTTCTTTCGCAATCCCCAGAAGCAATCATTTCAAGATGATTGTGAGCTAATCTACGCATTGGAAGTGGTAGGCAGGGTCGTTCAGGCTGCTTGGGCCTCATAAGCTCTTCGACAGGTGGATACGACATCTCTGTCCTTGGACACCTAAGAATCATGCTCAATGACTTGGAGGAGGAAGTAGTTGTCCAGCAGGTCATAGGGAAGCGAGCTTGGATGCATAGGAAAAACTATTGGAAGGTAAAAAATATGCTTGCTCAGGCTCTGTTGTGCACTCCTAGTGGGAGGATAGAGAGACATCCCTCCACATCTCCTTACTTATCTACTCAATCTTCCTCTTCAGGTGGTCCCACTCCTGAGCCAGATCCCCCATAGGACCATAAACAAGTGCATTGGAAGGAACCTAAGAAAGCGCAGGTGGTGGACGGTATTGGGAAATCAAGCATTCAGTAGTGAAATCATGTGGAACCCTGCAATCTAGAAGGTCCCTCTTCGTTCAAAAAGTCTTCTCCTCATCCCGTCAAGGATCCCACAGACTCCTCCTCCAACTCATGCACCTACCACTGCAATTATAGAAGAAAAACCATAAGAGGAGACCCCAAGTCGCCCTCACGAGTAATCTCAAGTTCTCTGGGTTCTCTTTTTTTTTTCCATGGATATTAAAAAACATCATTTGTTTATTAGCTTAGTCATTTTTTTTTGTTTATTAGGAAGCTCTTCATTAACTCCTTTGCAAATAATTGTTGTAATCATGAACTCTCGACTACGAGCAGGTTTTAAAACTTTATTTTTGGTGGTCTAGTTTCCCACACAAGGGAAGGTCGATGGTTGATAGTATCTTTTCTTTTTTGACTGATAAGGGTGCCAGCTTCTCTTCGGCCACCCTGACAACTTGATTTTCATGCATGTACTCTGATGTATATTAATAAAATTTAGCTCTGGAACTTACAAAAAAAAGGCATAGTAAACAAGCCTTAGCACATGGTAAATGTAAATAGAAAAATCAAATTCCACTTGTGGTTTTCAAAAACAAAATACCATTCAATGCAAGGCACATTAAACAAGCCTTAACACATGGTAATGTTTACAATTTACCTATTAAGCTAAAATGGTTTGATCTCGTCTTTGACATAAATATTTAAACTTATTTGAATAACTATTTCAATCATTTCATTTAACTATTTTGGGAACTATTTTCTCCCAATTAAAAATATTAATTGCGTAGTCTTCAAAACTATTTTCTTCCAATTATATGGAAAATAAGATTTTTAACTCTTTGAAATAATTTGAATAAACATTTCATTTATGAACAGGAACTTAGCAATTACTACTGGAAATAAATTCTCAAACTTCGATTTAATTAAAGAATGGGCATTCATCAAATTTTAGTTTCATTTGTGTAATTTATGCATTATTATCAAGCATGTCGCATAATTAAACTTGCACTAATTCCATACATAGGAAATTCAACCAAGCAATGCATGAACTCATGCTTTATATCTAATTTCAAAAATTAATATATGAAACCATGGAAATTGTTTTACCATTCATCAAATAAACAACATTGATAAATTAAAACATCATTTCCAGGAATTAAAACTTATCTGCAAAAATCTTGAAAATGGAAACTGGTTGTGTTGGCTGCTTTTTGGGCAGACCCGGGTTTTAATGAAGCGCAGCAACAAACACCCCTTGGCACACTGGCCCTCTCGGCAACGAGCTGCGCAGCAGCCCGAAGTCTCACCCGAAGTGGCTATGGGGGGGCTAAGGAATCAGGCTTCCTTAACCTTGGCGACGCGAAGACTGCAATCCTCTCCTCTCCAGGGAGTCCTTGGCGCAGAATGTCTTGCCCCTCCGTAGATCTCTCAGCGCGATAGCACTGAAACTCGTACCAGCCTAGCTGCGTGGTATCTCCACTTCGACGCCCGAGGCGATTACCCTCGGCGCTGGTATTGTAGCGTTTTCGGCCCTGCGCCACGACGCAGCCGCACACTTCTCAAGCGCCGCAGCGACGATGTTCTACAGATTCCTTCGATACTTAACAATTACAACGTCTAAGGAAGCTTCGAGAACGGACTTAACATATTCATAAAGACAACGCAATGTTCAAGAAAGCACAAATAACAACACAGACATGCATTCACGTGAACATTAACATAACAACAAGACTTATGGAATTCACCTCCCCAGGAAACCACGTCCACGGGAAGTGTTTCATATATTAACTCAAAGGGAAATTATACAATAATGTTGCGCACACAGCTGCAACCTTAGATCTTTCTAGGAAACTCCACGCACACAGCTGGGAGCCCTTCTCTTAGATCTACTCTCCTCCTCCACAGAGATTACAATAGTTCAGATGTCGACTCAGACTGTCTGCAACTCAGGGGTTAGCTTCACAGCTATCCAGTTCTACTCTTGTCTTCTAACAACACAGTAGAAAACAATCAACATACAAAATAACCAACCCACTAACTAGCTAACCTTCTCCCTTATCAATTATACATATATATAGGTGGCCCTGAGGGTCGCACCTTTACAAAACTATGGGCCTTTCCCAACAGTATTCCCCAAAAACCCTAACCGCGTACATGGCTAGGTGTACTGTAGGCGTTGCTTGCAGTCACGTCGTCGCTTCCTGCAGGCTCCGTGATTTCCGGCGCAGATGGCGGGTATGGGCGCCGCTTCATCGTTTATTGCTCCATGTCCTTCGCCTTCAATACTTTGGTCCGTTGCTCTTCCTTGTTTAGAGCAACCATAACTTATGTACTTAGCCTTAATGAGGGAAGCTGAGCCCTCTACTCCGTTGCTTTATTTATTGCGGTAGCTGATCCTTCTACTCGGCCACATTCATTCTTCTTTGACGTGTGCGTGCAAGCTCCGCGATTTCCGGTCCGTGATCTGCGCTGAGCTCGTCCATCTGGCACCGTACTGCGCACTTATTAGCTTCTGCCCAAAAATTGGTGCTTTATTCAAAATTAGCACTTTCCTCTCAACACTTGTGCTTCTTCCTCAAAATTTGCAGCTTTACTATAGCTGTGGCCTATGCTCCAACAGGCCCCTAACACTTACTTGTGGCTCATCCCCGAGCCACTCGCACTAGCGTGTGGTCGCTTCAGCTGCGCATCTGCCCTTGCTTTGATCGTGGCAAATGCGTTCTTCCACTGCGCAATGGCGGAGTCCATTTCATCCAAGCACTCCGTAGCTGTATGGACCATGTCTGAACTGGCTTCTTCTTTAGTTATGCCATCAATCAACTATTGAGATTCAGCAAGTTCTTTGATCTTTGCCTCGGCTTGGGAAGCAAGTTCAGCATACTCATCCATAAATGGCTGAATGCTGTTGGTGAGGTTAGCATCTTCATTTCTGAGCTTGTGCAGTTGTTGTTGTACTCTGCGCACTTCGCTCATTTTCCTCATCTTTGCTAAGCCGTCTAGGGTCTTAGCTTCTTCGGTCAGAACAGTTAGGGACTGTTCCGCTGCTTGTACCTGTTCCAAAAGGCTGACTTTGAAAGGGAGCGTCTCAAGCTCCGTCCAAGCTTCCATAGCTTGTGTCATCAGCCTCTTAGCTTCATTTGCTCTGGAGTTCATTTGTGTGGAAGCCCTGCGCAGTGCTTCAAATTATTCCTGGCTATCATCTTCAGAATGCGCTGCAACACGAGCTTCCAACTCGGCGATCTGCGTTCTATGGTCTTCAGCCATAGCAACGATTTCCTGCTCTAGGGCTTTCACCCTTCCTCCAATAATTTGAACTTTGTCAACCAGAGGAAGGTCTAGTTGAATTTCGCAAGCCGGGATTTCCTGGGCAATTTCATCAACTATGTTTCTTATCCCAGTGTCTTGTGCCTCATAATGTGCAAGCTTCTCAGAGATGTTCTTATAGCCTGCCTTCAGCTCTATTTGCTGTGATTGCAGCCTTTGATTTGCATGGAATGTGGAGAGCTCTCTAGCTCTTAGCTCAATAGAGACCTTCTCTTGCACTAACTGCAAGGTTTCTATCGGAATCACAGACAAATTTATTTCAATGGGGCCAACTGTGCTTACCTGCAGTGCGGCCAAAGGATCTGGAAGTGTCATGCTTGTAGGCGGGATGTGCACGACAGCATGTCTCTCGGCAAGTGCTTCCACTCGCTCGATGCTTGTAGGTACTTATGGCGCCTGCGAACTGGATGCTGGCGCATGGGTCTGCTCAATTCTTCCTGCGAGACCTTTTATTTCTACGAACTGCAGGTCCAGCGCACTTCTGATGTGAGCGTGCGAGGTCCGCAGCTCGCGAAATTGCTCCTTCAAGAATTGGCCGATCCCCACGGCAAGGGTCTCAGAGGGGTCTTCTATCGCTTCTGTGGGGTGTGATAGTTTCTGCTTCTTTGGGGGTGGTCCTGGCGGAAGTTCATCAGTCTCCTGTGCTTCCTTTTCCTTTCCTCTATCTTTTTCTTGTGCAGAAGGGGGTGGTATCGAGGATGTGACTTCGGCAGCCTCCCTCCATTCATCCGACCAAGACTTGACAGTTTCTTCAAAATCTTCAGTGGTCATCCTGTAAAGGCCTACATCCCATTCTTCCTGAATGCTGCAAGGGCGGAGGTATATTTCATGCAAGTTGGCAGAGAAAACCAACTTCCCTTCATATCTTTGGGCTGTTTCCTTACTCAGCCTCGACATTTCTTCAATGGTGTCCTTGAGGAGATAATAGTATTCATAGAACACAGCACGATTCATCTTGCGCTTCGTGGGATTACTAGAATCCCAGAGGTTGACATAGTGCATGCCGGCAACCTCTCCTGCGCGGTGCGGAAGGAACTAAGTGTTCGGGGGCTCCTTCCACCCGATAAAAGCACATAAAATTAAAAGCCAAGAAAAATGGAACAACTGACCGAGGTTGTCTTGGACGTTCCGACAGTCCTCCAAGAAAGAATTGAGGAGGAAGAGAGACCAGTTGTACTGCTCTCCCTCCGCAGCTGCGATAGCGAGCTCCACGACAGCTCCAGTAACTTCTTTAGGTCTGCACTTCGTGAGAAGTCTGCCTGCAAGCAGACCGCCTGTAAATCTAAGTGCTTCATCCTCGACTATCGTGAGGTCATAAGCCCGACCTCCTCTTGTCAAATTATATTTCTGCACCAGCCGTGCAGCCAATTTTCTATCCTTATCTTTTCCAACAAAATGAATATTGGGGTCCTTACCAACCTTAGATAGGCCGGTAACACGATGAATCAAATCGACATTCAAATCGATTGGCCTCCCCAGCCAAAGGTAACCTCCATGAACACAGGACAGCAGTGCCCTAACGACTGCATTGACTTCGTTGCTACGCCCGAAGTGCGGTAGCTTCAGCAGGTTCAGCAGTCCAGGCCTCTCTAGGTTTGCTGCGAATTCTTTTGGGACGAATTCATCAACCTTTCTATCAGTATTATAGACTACCGTCAGATAGCGATCTGGCGCAAACTGAGGATATGTTCTGTAGTCTCCAAGGTTGAAATCAGAAAACTTGACCAGTGGAAGGTGTCCAAGCAGGGACCCTTCTTATCACACAGTTTCCGACATCGGAGGCAGCGGAATCGGGTACTTAGCATTCTTTGGAATATGCACCTCGGGTGCATCATCTGGGCGCGGCGGAATGTAATTCACCATAGTGGCCAAGGGCTCTGGAACGGGCTCATCCGGCTGCTGTGGCTGAGATGCCCTTGTGCCCGGAGACTGTCTAGGATCAGTCCAACCAGGGTGTACGTAAGTCGAGGCCGTCACCGGAGTAGTCATGCCGAAATCTAAGCCTCGGCGCATAAATTGACGAACAACTTCTTCAGTTAACAGGTTCTCCGTCGTGAACCAGTAGGCAACAAAACTTGAACAGATGAATGGTGAAACAACGTGAAATACGAACGCTGAAAACAAAGGAAGCAGTTTGCACAACTCGGCTCTGAAAACAATAACTTAGATTCTCAAACAAGACACTATGCAACTCGAGAAAAGTAACCCAAAAATATACAAGTGCGGGATATTTATAGCCAAAGGCCATAGTAAATGCGGACAAGTGGGGTTAATAGCCATAGGTGCCTATGCATGAGTTGACAACCCCCTATCCCTTGCGCCTTTGCGGTACATTAATTGTGATGGATGGGCTCTGACAGCCTTCCGGGAGAAGCTAAAGCTTTCGGCGCATGACTTAAATGCAAATCTTACGGAGATCAAGCCGAATCTGTCAGAGCGGCTACAATTAAATGGCGGGCTTATCCTTCATTAATACTCAGACGCGGCTACATAACTGCTGTAATTCAAATTTTTTGGCGGGTCACTTCATCATAGGTAATTGTGCATATGGAGGGGTCCACAACGAGAACTCCTCAAGCGGAAAATTGGCATGGGGAACTCCGCAAGAGAGATGGTTTGACAAGCCGGGGAAAACTTCGCAAGAGCGCAAATAGGGTCACTCAAAACAAACTTTATAGACGTGCGCGGATGTTAACTGCACGGGAAGCCAGACTGAAAGTGTCTCGCAACTTCCATGCAGACTGTGATAATGCGATGTCTCTTTCAACTACACTGGGCACCTGCACTTCTTTTAGCACTTAATTAAGTCGCAAGGGCGGAGTGGCCGTCGCGATAAAGCTTGAGTCGACTCCATTAAGCTTTGCAAGCTGAACTGCTCCTCCTTCTGTTATCTTGATCACCCGAAAAGGGCCTAACCAGTGTACACGAAACTTGCCTGGAAACTTGATGAATTGACTATCATAGAGGAGTACCAAGTCTCCTTGTTGAAAGACTTTATTCTTAATATGCCTGTCATGCCAAGCTTTCTGTCTTGCCTTCTGTACTTGTTGATGGAATCCGGCCAAAAGTCTGTCTTCTTCTAAGGCAAGCAATTGTGAGAGTCTTTTACTCATAGTATCAGTATCTGCCATTTCTGTAATTTGCGCAATTCTGAAGCTGGGAACAATGTATTCCATGGGCATAACTGCTTCTTGTCCATACACCAAACTGAAAGGTGTGTGACCTGTTAATTTCTTGCATGTGGTTCTGTAATCCCATAATACAGCTGTGACTCTAAGGTCCCAATCATCTCTTTGTTGATTACAGATCTTCGTTAGGGCATTCTCGAGGATCTTATTGAATGCCTCCACCGTACCATTAGCTTGAGGGTGGTAGGGTGTACTCTTGTAGTGACTGATGTGGAATTCCTCGGTAAGGGCCTCTATAGTATTGTTTAGAAAATGCGTGCCCTGATCACTCATTAGAATAAGTGGACATCCAAATCTAGTGATAATGTTCTAAAAAATGAACTGCACGGCAGTGGCAGCGTCGCAATTCTTAACTGGCTTCGCCTCAGCCCATCTGGTGAGGTATTCAGTAGCTATGATGATGTACCTTGCGCCGGTTCTTTTTCCTGGTGGGTTGATAGGTCCTACAAAATCAATAGCCCACTTTTCAAAAGCATGCAATGTTATCTGGGGTCTTAGCAGCATTTCATCTCTTCTTGACGGTTTTCCTGTCCGCTGGCATACATCGCAACATTTGCAGAATTCCTTAGTATCCTTGTGCAATGTTGGCCACCAAAGACCTGCGGCTAAGATCTTCTGCGCAGTCGGCTTTCCTACGAAATGGCCTCCTGCGGTACCTGAGTGTGCTTCTGCGATTATGGAGTTTTTCTCATGTGGTAAGATACATCTGCGCAAGACTTCATCAGGACCCAACTTATAAAGCTGGCCGGCTATCAAGGTGAAGTCTGCGGCTTTGAAAACAAGTTGCTTTTTCTGCTGGATTGTATACTCAACTGGCGCTTGCCCGGTAGTGAGAAACTCAAGGATATCGGAATAGTACTCATCAGCTGCTTGAACAGAAAACAATTGCGCATCAGGCAGATTGTCCTCCAGATTTGTAGGTTCCTCTCTTGACTCTATTCTAGATAAATGGTCAGGTCCTGCATTCAATCTACCTGGCTTCACAATAACCTCAAAATCATACTCCTGGAAGAGTAGTAGCCATCTGCAAATTCTTCCCCCTAATACTGGCTTATTGACCAAATATTTCAAAGCAGAATGGTCAGTATACATTTTGAAATGTGCGCCCAATAGGTAGTGCCTGAATTTCTGTAGGGCATACACCATAGCTAGTCCTTCTCTTTCTGTAGTGGTGTAGTTCTTCTCAGCTGTAGAGAGTTTTCTGCTAGAGTAAGCAATGGGGTGATCAATACCTCCTTCTCCCAGTTGTGTCAGCACAACCCCCAATGCTATGGAAGAAGCATCTACGTGAACATGAAAGGGTTTTCTCCAGTCTGGTAAAACTAGAATAGGTGCAGTGATCATCTTTTCTTTAGGTGTGTCCAAGCTCTGTTGGCATTCTTCTGTCCATTGGAATTTCGAATCCTTTTTCAGCAATCTTTCCATAGGCGCAGTTATCTTTGCATATCCCTTAATAAATTTCCTGTAGTATCCTGTATGTCCCAATGTAGTGCGTAATTGCTTAACTGAGTTGGGCGCAGGCAAGTTAGCAATGATGGCAACCTTCGCAGGATCCATCAGAAGTCCTTGTCTGCATACAATATGGCCCAACAGAATACCAAAAGGAGCACAAAAGATACATTTTTTCAAGTTAAGGGAAATCTGATATTGTCTACATTTTTCTAGCATCATGCGCAGGTTCGCTATATGGTTCTTTAGTAAACCAAACACAGTCCAGTCATCAAAATAGACTTCTAAAAACTTGTGAATGAATTCTTTAAAAACAGCAACAACGACTCTAGAGAAGATAGCAGGTGCGTTTTTAAGACCAAAGGGCATTACCGTATACTGGAATGATCCCCATTCAGTCGCAAAAGTAGTCTTATGGCGGTCTTCTGGATGGATTCTGATCTGATGGTATCCCGAAAAGCCATCAGTGAAGGAGTAAGCCTCTTGTCCTCCAACATTATCAAGCACTTCGTCTGTAAAGGGAGTAGGAAATGGATCATGCGCTGATGCGTCATTCAGTTTGCACAAGTCCACACAGATTCTTATTTCACCTTTTTCCTTTTTCTCTTGTACCACCATAGGACTAATCCAATCACTTTCCTCTACTGGCTCAATAATACCTGCTGCGAGCATCTTATCAATTTCTTCTCTAACCTTTTCTTTATAGCGTGGGTTCAACCTGTATGGGCGCTGTTTTACTGGCTTGGCGTCTGCTTTCAGAGGTATGCGCATCACTCCTAAATCTCCTAGGATGCCTTTCATTTCTGTAAACTTGGTAGGAAAGATATCCTAGTAGTCACGTAATAAATCTGAAATATGGCCAACCGTTTCATCATCCCAATAATCTCCTATAGAAGCAAACTTGGGTTCGGCTTCTGTATCGATGTTGATCTTTTTGAGCTTGATGTGTTCTGTAATGGTAGGGATATCAAGCTGAGGACCTTCGACATTGCGCGTCCCTTCTGATTCTGGAATATTGATGTTGCGAGGATCCTCCTCCTCTTCACCAGTGGTGAAATTATAGCATTCTAGGGCATGTTCGATATGGACAGCCCAATCTGGTTGGGAATATTCCGGTACTGGACATTGTTCAAATACCTTCTTTCTAATACACTTTAAAGCATGGTCGATACTTGGATGTTCTGACTCAAAGTTGAAGGTAAGTTGAAAACTTTCTATCATAAGAGGCCAAGTGATAGTGCCTCTGCGCAATTCTGTTTCAGTGTACCAGTTCCTTGGAACTGTATCCAATGTGTGGATGAATAGGTGAACCCACTCATCTTCTGGAATATCTAACCATTGCTGAATACATGCTTCAACATGTGACCTGGGGTCACTCTGTCCATCATATTTGTGCATCACTCCTGCTGTAGTTTCCTGAAATCTGCGCAGTATCAATCTGCGACAGTCTTGCCATGTGTGAATATTCTCTTTATGCGCACCCCACCATCTTGCGGGTGTACCACACAGTGCTACATCCAAGGCTTGTATGCGCTGCTCATCTAGAATCTGTTGTTCATATGTATGTATGAATTCACTTATTTTAGTTAAACCATCAAAATTTGGAGTGTCATTCAATTCTGTGCCAATCCATTGAATGGATTTAGTCATCATGGCACATCGCCTTGCAGAAACCTCGTGTAAATGATTCTGCCAGTTTTCCAATCCTGCGTCTGAATCTGATGTGCACGATCTATCGCATCGCCAGCTGATATGGCTGTCTGCTGTGGGATTGACATAGTCACTATGACTAGTAGTCATCTGATACAAACTTTCCATGTGGCGCGCTTCTTCTTCTGCTCGAATGGGTTCAATATACCTTGGTCCTTGACTGGGATCAAGCGGTGCAATGATCCTAATCTGGTCATCCTCAAAAGTCATCTGTCTTTTCTTCAAATTAATGACAGCCAAATTATCAAATGCCTAATCTATGCCTAAGAGTGCTGGATAAGGTCTACTATCATCCAAAATTTTGATAACTTCGAAGTCTGTAGAACTTCTTACTCCCTCGATATCAATAGGTACATTGGGTAATCTACCCAATGGAGAAACTCGTTGCTGATTCACAAGTCTCAGCTGGATAGGAGATCTTGTAAGCTGCGGGCTACCCATCTGTTCCCATGTCTGCATGGTGAGAACATTGACTTCTGAGCCTAAATATAAAATGACTTCATCCATTTCAAATGCTCCAATCTGCGCTGTGAGTCTCATTTCTTTTCCAGTTCTAGTATGACTCCCAATATGGTGAACAGCACGCTGCGGTGTGTTCATCGAAGCAGATTGTTGACACTTATCCAATAGGTGTTGAAGTTCCATAGTTGCTTTTTCATTGTGCAACAACTTTAAACAGTTTCTCAGGAAAGCATGGACACTGCCTAGTGCATCCTCATCATCATCAGGCCTTCCAGATGTAGTCGCCTGTTCTTGTACCAGGTTCTCTTGTCTTAGTACTTGCGATCTGATATCATTATGGGGAATTGCGACAGAACTTGAAGTTCGCGGGTCTGAGAAATACTCCTGAGCTTGCTTGAATGCTTCTTTTTGCTTCTGCAGGTTGAGTGGAGGTGGTTTAATATTAGCGCGGCATACCCATTGCGTTGCTGGCTTTCCAGTTCCCAATTCTGGCGTACCAGTAGTTGCTCCACTGCGCATCACTATATTAACTGTAGGATCTGGTGCTCTTTTTTCTGCTCCAATCAACTAAATATTCTGGTTGACCTTTGGCGTCTTTGCTTGCATCTTGGCCATCAAATGAGGGCATTCTTCAATGATATAATCATAAGATTTACAATATCTGCAGATGGTTGTAGGATTCTGGCAATCCCTTGCATAATGTCCTTGTGCTCCGCAATTATAACAAGTGATCTATCCTCTTCCACGAGCAAATCCTGCTGCACGTCCGCGACCCCTATAATTTCCTGCTCTACCTGCACGATCTGGTTCATACGGTGGACCTGCTGTGGGTCCTTGTGCCTCTGATTGTACTCTATAAACATCATGTTTTCTTTCCATCATAAGGTCATATGCTCTACAATTGTTCTCATCATGGCCTACTGATTTGCAAAAATTGCAATATAGATTCTTTGGAGTTTGTACATATTTCTGTAACAAGTGACATTCTTGTGGTCTATGACCTCTAGTTCTACAGATTTCACACCAAGGCCCTTGTGTCTGTGGTAAAGGGTTAGGTGCTCCAGTGGCGATATACTCTATGAAGACAGGACAGTGTTCCTTTGAATGACCTTGCGCTTTACACTTTGTGCACCAAATTTCTTCTTTAATATCCTTTCCCTTCTTAATATCATGGACTTGCAAGGTTAGGTTTGCTAATTGGTTCTGCAACTGCGCAACATCGTTGCTTGTTCCAGCAATTGGTGAAGCTTCTACTTTCATAGCCATCTCTAGAGCTTGTTCCTGAGTAGTAAGATTCTGCTGCATAAGAGGAAGTCTAATGTGTGGAAGCAGCGCAGCAATGAACCATTCCTTATGCTGCTGTGGTGCAAACTCAAAGCTTACTTGATCTATCAAGGCTTTAAACTTCTGGTCAAAGTCCCATACTGACTCTGTAGGTAACTGTTTTATGTCTTTGATCTCTGTTATACACTGTGATTCTGATTTAGGTTTCTTGAATTCCTTAATCATAGCACTTCTTACATCAGCAAGCGTCCTATTATGTGCTGCTGAGTATTTCATAAACCAAGTTAAGGCTCTTTCTCTTAGTGTGGTTGCTAACTGAACCAGCTTAACAGCATCGTCATTAATTTGCTTAATTGTCCAAATGGCTTCACATAGGAACCAGTGCTGCTCAGGGTCTTCTAGCCCTGTTCCTCTAAAAGTTGGTAGCTTCATGTCATCACCCATCCTTCTTACGCGAGGTTGGTGTGGAGGTGCTGCAGCACTGCCTCCAGGATGGTTAAACAAAGGTGTGGCTGAGGTACTAGAAGTACCGTGCGGGATACTAGAAGGTGTTACTGCGGGGTTATACTGAGCCTCGTCTGGATTTTGCGGTGTAAAAGGGTGATAAGGGATATGAGTACTCCCTTGTCTCTCTATATGGCTCAATCTAGGAACTTGACTATCTTCTGGGCTAGACTCAAAAGAATGCTGGTCAAGGCCTACTTTATACCGTTTTCCACTATGAGTGCAACCAATAGCTTCAAGATCACTATCAGAATCTGCGGACATTACTTGTCTATGCTATTCATCGGAAGCTATGCATAGTTTTCCTTTTTCATACAAAAGCATTTTAATCCACAAGTTCAGAGAATTTAAGAACTTACCCTTGTGTGATTTGAAGAAGCTCCTCTCAGCTTCGCTAAAGCTCTTTCGCGTATCTACTGCAAACTCGGTGATGAAACCTTCCAGCAGACTGTTCAACCAGAAGTCTACTGCGCGGGACACAAAATTATTTACCCGCTTCAAAATGCTAACTAGCTCAGGTGTCCAAGCGACGGGTTGAGCAACATGCATAGTGGGTCTAGTATATGCTAGCCTGGCTAGCCACGTATGCAACTCAAGTGCAAATGTGACAAAGAAAATTTCGTGAAGGTCTGTATAAATATACTTCTGCAACCAGTCTTCTGTCTGAAGCCTAGAGCTTCTATTTTCTCATTCAACGAACTCTCTAGCCTTTGAATCAAACCAGTCTTGAATTTCTTTAGCTGTAGGATTCCAATAGCACATTGCCTTCAAAATAATAGTGTTGAAACCGAAACCATATGTTGGTTGAGCAAGTCTCAAGGCAACAAGTCGCAAGGCAACACAACCATTTGTTGTCTTAACCAACCATAAGGCAACAATCTCGCGCGTCGCCGGAGTAGCAAGTCTCAAGGCAACGGAACCATTTGTTGGCTGCTTTTTGGGCAGTCTCGGGTTTTAATGAAGCGCAGCAACAAACACCCCTTGGCGCACTGGCCCTCTTGGCAACGAGCTGCGCAGCAGCCCGAAGTCTCACCCGAAGTGGCTATGGGGGGGCTAAGGAATCAGGCTTCCTTAACCTTGGCGACGCGAAGACTGCAATCCTCTCCTCTCTAGGGAGTCCTTGGCGCGGAATGTCTTGCCCCTCCGTAGATCTCTCAACGCGACAGCACTGAAACTCGTACCAGCCTAGCTGCGTGGTATCTCCACTTTGACGCCCGAGGCGATTACCCTCGGTGCCCGGTATTGTAGCGTTTTCGGCCCTGCGCCACGACGCAGCCGCACACTTCTCAAGAGCCGCAGCGACGACGTTCTACAGAATCCTTCGATACTTAACAATTACAACGTCTAAGGAAGCTTCGAGAACGGACTTAACATATTCATAAAGATAACGCAATGTTCAAGAAAGCACAGATAACAACACAGACATGCATTCACGTGAACATTAACATAACAACAAGACTTATGGAATTCACCTCCCCGGGAAATCACGTCCACGGGAAGTGTTTCATATATTAACTCAAAGGGAAATTATACAATAATGCTGCGCACACAGCTGCAGCCTTAGATCTTTCCAGGAAACTCCACGCACACAGCTGGGAGCCCTTCTCTTAGATCTACTCTCCTCCTCCACAGAGATTACAATAGTTCAGACGCCGACTCAGACTGTCTGCAACTCAGGGATTAGCTTCACAGCTATCCAGTTCTACTCTTGTCTTCTAACAACACAGTAGAAAACAATCAACATACAAAATAACCAACCCACTAACTAGCTAACCTTCTCCCTTATCAATTATACATATATATAGGTGGCCCTGAGGGTCGCACCTTTACAAAACTGTGGGCCTTTCCCAACAGTATTCCCCAAAAACCCTAACCGCGTACATGGCTAGGTGTACTGTAGGCACCGCTTGCAGTCACGTCGTCGCTTCCTGCAGGCTCCGTGATTTCCGACGCAGATAGCGGGTATGGGCGCCACTTCATCGTTTATTGCTCCATGTCCTTCGCCTTCAATACTTTGGTCCATTGCTCTTCCTTGGTTAGAGCAACCATAACTTCTGTACTTAGCCTTAATGAGGGTAGCTGAGCCCTCTACTTCGTTGCTTTATTTATTGCGGTAGCTGAGCTTTCTACTCGGCCACATTCATTCTTCTTTGACGTGTGTGCGCGAGCTCTGCGATTTCTGGTCCGTGATCTGCGCTGAGCTTGTCCATCTGGCACCGTACTGCGCACTTATTTGCTTCTTCCCAAAAATTGGTGCTTTATTCAAAATTAGCACTTTCCTCTCGACACTTGTGCTTCTTCCTCAAAATTTGCAGCTTTACTATAGCTGCGGCCTATGCTCCAACAGGTTGTGTGAGGCACGCTCCACCCAACCTTACGAAATTTTTCTCATTAATATCTCAGCAAAACGCCACCAGTCCTATAATTTTTCAAGATTAAACACTTGGTAATCAGGAAAATTGGCTTTAGTCCAATTCCATGCCAAATGATGCATTTCACCTCCTTGATTTCCTTCTAACTGCACAACAGTGAGACACATCACTTCCATCGGTGCTCAGAATTCCACCAAGGTAGCTATCTACACCATTTCCCACTTCACTGGAATGACCAGAGGAAAAATGGAAATATTTTCAGCAGAAATTCTGCAGCAATTTGGTTCATAGGTTCAGGGATTCATATAAGATTTCATTATTTGAAAATAATTACCTCTTATGTTCGCTCAAAAATTCCCCCACACCACCATGGGAAATTTGAATTCTTCTTTTGCATGTTAATACTCTTCCCTAGCGTGGACTCTCTCATGAGCCATGTTTCTCCTTTTTAATTAAACATTAAATACTTCCTTAATCACACTTAATTCCCATCATTCCATTAAGTAATTTTAAATTAATAAAATGGGAATTCTATCTTAAATTGTGACTTAGGATAAACTTTAGGGAATTCAATATTTAATAGGGTTAGAACATGGTTTCCTACCTAAGACATTTTAACCCCCTTATTGTCTCTGGTGAATACACGAGTCCCCTATCTTTTATGTGTACCACCTCAGCACATCCAATTGTGGATTTTAATATTAATCATTACAAAAATACAATATGATCAGCCTTATAGGAATTCATAGACAGTAATTACAGCTTGACATCATCAGACTAGGGATTTCAAACCAGAGGTGTTACATGATTTCACTATCCTTTTCTTGAATCTTGCTTGTCATTTCTTCTCCCTTAATCCTCATATCTTCTAGTTGACCCTTGAGCAAAGTGACTTCTTTGGATTGCTCCTGGTTTATTGCAATATTCCTTTCTAATTCACCTTTTAAGAAGACATTCTCAACCTCTCTAGCTTGACAGATTTCATCTTTCTCCTTTAGCTGACTAGTTAGATCCTCCTTCAATCTTGTAGCTTCTTCAACTTGGAATTTCATTTCAATGATAATGTTTGAATCCTTTTCATGCTCTTCATGTTTCTCTTGCTCAATTTTTTCTAATAGTTTTTGTTGCAACACATTCTTTTCCTCGGATTTCTTTAATCCTTCTAGAGCATGCAAATTATGTCTTTCAAGTTTTTCAAGATCATCCTTGGGTACTTGAATATATAAATTATCTTATTTTTCCTCATACATTCATAATTTTTCTTTGAGCTGCTCATTTTCCTTTCTTGATTTTTCTAATTCTTCTAGTACACAAGTAAGTTCTCCTTCCCAATCAACCTCAACTTCTATTTCACCAAACTTTTCATCTTTATTTCATCCTCTTCACCAAGGTGGCATACTTATTCATCATTTATATAAGAGCAATGAGCATTATTACATTTTCAAACATAATGTTAAAAAGGATTCTTACCTTACAAGTTGGCTAAGTTTTGCATGGGGTCTTTGATGGAGCTAGCTTCAGTTTCCTGTGTCTTCTCTTCTTCATTTGAGCAGAGGTATTTTAGTTTGATCCATAGTTATTTAGTTGAGATTGATTGTCCCACATTCTCTTTTAAGGTATCTGTTAGTCCATCAAGTATAGTTTCTATGCCCATTGAGTTATTATTCCTTGCATAGTTTTGAGTTGTAAACTTCACTTTATTTGGTGGAGTGTAGCCAGTAACAACTGAGTTCCATATGTCAAGAATTATTTTCATTAGGTACCACTTAATTCTTATACTACATAACACATAGTGTGTCCCATCAAATAAGGGTACTCCATTCATTGAAAGAACTTCTTGTTTGTCCTTTGGTGATTTCATAGATCTCCTTCAAGTTGGTCAAACTTGTAAGAAGGACCTGATCTGATACCAATTGTAGAACACATCAGGATACTGAGAGGGGGTGTGAATCAATATCCCATCAAATTTATTATTCCACTTACAATTCAAAAAAATGGTATATGCATCAAACCATCATTAACCAGAGAGTACATTGAATGTATATAGAAAAACTCAATATATATAGTATAAATAAAAACAATATGGTTTACATCAAGTTGTGGAGACTTAAATATCCAATGATCACCAGCTACAATTGGAGGGAGGCTCTGAACTCCTTGTTTCTTCAGCTCTAACTGAAGGGATGTTCCAACACCCTACTTCTCCAGATTCAATTGGAAGGAGGATACAACCCCCTTGTCTTAGTCATCTCCAACTGACAGGAAGATTCCAGCTACCACTAGAAGGAGGATATGACCCCCTCACACACTTCCTCTCATGCGACGAGATGTAGGATTCAAACCTCCTCACACACTTCCGCTGTTGCGATGGGATGGAGGCTTCAAACCCCCTAACACACTTCCTCTGTTGCGATAGGATGAAGGATACAACCACATTTATCTTCTAATACAAGATGGAGGCTTCAAAACCCCTTTGCATACTCTCTTTAGCTTACTCTAAACTGTGCATTGATCACTCTTCTTTGCTTTCTTTGTTCTTTGCTCTTTTATCAGTCTTACTTAGTACTGCACACTCTCCTGATCTTTTTATGTACTTCGATCTTTCTTTAATCACACTTTATATTCCTTGCTCTACACTATGCACTTTCTACAATTTTTTTTTCCATTATGCACTTTCTACAGTTTGTTTTCCATTGTGCACTTTCTACTTCATAATATGAACTATGCATTCTCCACAGTTATCTTTGAGTTGCACACTCTTTTCTACACTGTGCACTCTCTACGCACTTTGCTTAGTGCACTCTTTTCTACACAAATATTTTCTTCTCACTCTACGTTGCGCACTTCGTTCAACACACTCAGCTTTATTCCCTCTGTGTTATTCTACCCTCACAACACTTGGATATGGACTACAAATTAGCTATCTTAGCACTATGTACTTGAATCCATCCATTATCCTCAACTTCCTTCGTACTGCGCACTAGGTTATGCTTCAGAATTACTCCTTCCTCGTAATGGCAACTTTTCCCAACTATGACTTCGCACAAATCTATGCTTCCAAAATCTATCATTATTCCTATCTACAACTCCGTACTATATCCTCCTAACAAACTGTGAACCCTATGCCTTCCTTCTTATGAGATGTGAACCCTGAGCCTTCCTTCTTCTGAACTATGAAACATGCACCTTCCTTCTTCCAAACCGTGAACCCTTTTTCTTCCTTCTTCTGAACTACGAACCCCTTCTCCTTCCTTATTATAAATTGGGAACCCCTTCACATTACATTTTTTTTGCTCATCCACCTAGTCCATCCTTTCACTGATCATCATGCTCTTATTTATACACATCTAACCTCCCCTTGTTTTTTGAGTAAGAGGGCCAACCAATATTCTCAACTTGATTTACGGTCTTTCTTAAGCCAACATGTCTTCACATTTGTACTAACTTAAATAGTATTGTTGTGTGGGTTATAGACCAAGTTAGGTAGCCATCTTTTGGTTTACAAGACCCCAACACAACATCCACTCTACTGCGCATGCTATCCTTTGGGTTGCAGGACCTCGACACAACACCCACTCTATTGTGCATGCTCTCTTTTGGGTTGGAGGACCCCGACACACCGCCTACTCCATTGCACACTTTTATTCATACTCTCTTCGACATTATGTTCTATATAATGTTTTACTCCCATTTGACATAAATGACAACACTAAGTCCAACATACCATTTCTCCCTAAGGGGGAGGACTAATCCAATTGGATACTAGTGGCAACCCACTTGTTCCATTGAGATGCAACTATTCTTCGTATTCTTGGAATTTTTCTATTATTTTTTGGGTCCTAAAATTTCAGGGCTATTTTGGGGCGCTAAACAATGTTTTTTGAGGTCCAAGTTTTATAGCACTATTTGACACCTCGATAAACCTAATGACCAAGTGATCTAGGTGTCCCAAAATGGAATCCAAATGTTCCTAAGGTCATCTAATGAGACCATCATATCTTCTAGAGACCCTAAGCATCAAATACGTGTTAGTTAGAATTGATGACCCCTCATCAAAATTAGGAAATAACCCAAATCCAACTCAAAAATCATACAAAACACAAGTTTTGAGGGTGTTGGAGTATGGTATAACCGCCGCAATTTTGAGAATATAATGTGGAATAATTGCCACACTGGAATCATGGGACTATGTTCTTGGTTTGGAAAATTTACCAACATCTGCAAGTTTTGGTATAACGACAAACCTTACATGGTATCGTAGCTCAAGTCTCAGGTTCAATTCCCATGAGTTATGTCTGAGGGGGATTGTTAGAATATGGTATAACCACCACACCTATGAGAATTTAATGTGGAATAATCACCACATTGGGATTATGGGACTATGTGCTTGGTTTGGAAATTTAACCAACATCTGCAAGTTTTGGTATAACGGAAAACCCTACGGAGGGGGCCACATATTTTCTCTTAATGTGAGGGTACATGGACACACATCTTATCCCTATTGTTGTAGGGACATTTCAAAACGTTCATATAGGTTCATCTACAGCTTGAACCACTCATTTTCTTTCCTCTCAGGACACCAAAATCCTTCCTGAATAGTATGGAGAATATATAAAGGAAGGAAAACTTCTCCACATAAGGAAATGAAAAGGATTTCAAAGATAGGGATCTATGCTAGGGGAGAAGGGCATAAAATCTCAAGGGATCAAGATGAATTTCTCTAGAATAAGGCTAAAAAGAGTGCTTCAATATCTAACTCTGCCATGTATGTGTTATTTATACACCATTTGGGCACAACTCGAGAGTATTTCCAAGGATATTACAACCAAGAAACACCAATTACATAGTTCACCTTTCACCTTTGTAGGTATCATGAATTTTTATATTTTTTCATTATTTTCTTGGCCCATGCACCCTTCCTAAGGTAAAGGTGCATGGTAATATGCCCTTCATTAACGAAAAATGTGTGGGCCCCTCAAAACATGTGTTTTTGATGAGTTTTGAGCTAGATTTGGGTTATTTCTAGTTTTAATGAGGGGTCATCAATTCTAACTAAATATTTATCTATTTCTCAAGATCTCTAGTAGCTATTATGGTATCATTAGGTGAAATTAGGGACATTTGAATTCCATTTGGATCCACTTGGATGTCACTTGGTCATTAGGGTTATTAAGGTACCAAATAGTGCTATAACACATGTCAACACCATTCCATCACGGTGTGGCTTTTTTCCCATGGGAAATCATCCCCCTTGGGGCACACCTCCTAGGTGGCGAAAAACTCCTTCAATTCCCATTAATTTCAGGGATAGAACCCCACTTCTTATGTCTATCAAACCCCACCATTCCAAAATGCAGTTGGGACAACTCCATTGTGATCACTATTCTTGGCCACATTTAATTTATCAAATCTATCCCGGCTAACCAATGACCCCACTTTACATATCAATGGTTGTCTTGAAATTCTGACTAAAATCCCATCCGACATACCCAATTTTGATGGATGAATAAGAAAATACCCTTCTATACATGTGATAACTTTTCATCTATGGTGTTCATCCAACTCCTTGGTTGATGATAGTATTTAGTTGCGTCTATTTCAGTGCAATCTCATGGGAAGTCCTACTAAATGGTACATTGAGCTTCCTCGTAACACTTATATAGAATTTTCATCTTTGGTTATGGTTATCCTTACAGATTTCGAGTTACCTATATGCTATTAGACACAAACCAAGATTTTGGCATTACTTTGACAAACCACTGCAACTCACCTTTTTTATAATATTCATGAATGTTAGAGGCGTCATCAACTCATCAAAATGGATATCCTTGATGAATTCATAGTATACTAGTTTGTGAAATCCTTATTTCCTAGTATTACCAAAGACGTGGCTATGTCAGGAGCCCTTACCAAAGAACAAGTCATTCAGAGTGTTAAGAAACTGGAATTAATGTATTCTCAATATGGCACTCTTTCAGACCTTATCCAGTTAGGCCTATGACAGATCCAATTAGGCCACCCTCAAGACCACATGTTGATGGTGTGATGGGTTCTATTACTACACTCAATGAAATAAACTAGCAAATGGGACAAATGTTTGTTCAAAAAACACAGCCCACAATTGGAAAACCATCACAAAAAACCATAACTCCTACCAAAAGTCCGTAGGTCATCACATTCCAATCCACATACCAAAAAGGAAATAAGAATAAAAATAACAAGTGTAACGCTACTCCTAGGCAAGAGGTCACATAAGACTACTCCTAGGAAAGAGGCTGCTCAAAAACCCAATCCTCCCCTTGGGAAAATTAGGAGACACATAAATTTAAATTCCCTTGTAAAATTTGAACCGGACATTATCCTACTCAATAATTCCCTCATATGGAAGAGATCCAGTGATACATGTCCCAATGGGGAGCTCAATAGCAACCAACTTTGTTAACTCAACCTTTTCCTTGGTAGTAGCAAATATGGTTTCTACTTCACTAGTACCTTGGCTGGGAGTTAATCAGGAAAATCACCCACTTGGGGGAACCAATGGAAATGTTTTCATCTTTTACAATGAGATTAATATTCATACTTGAGTTTTCACTTACGATACTCCTACCACTGGATCTATGGATCCAAATCCTTTTACATCATAGCCTAGTGTCCCTCTCACCATCGAGAATCAAACTATTGACATCATTCATTGTCCTCCCAAGGGAGTTTGTGTAGTACCACTCATCATCCCAAACCTCAAGTTGCTCACAACTACAATGTTGTTGAATATTTAGTTCAATCACCCTATGTTATGTCCACATTGGAGGTCCTTCGGATTTTCCCAATGCAGTGAAAGGCCTTGTTGTCTACAATCAATGGTCACGATCCATCCAATACCCATTTGATCACATGTGACCTTGATGAGGCCACATCTTGATTCCCTTCTTAGATCGATTTTCAGAAAAAAGTATCATCACATGGTAAGAATATGTTTTGAACCATAGGGGATGAAGGGCCTTCAACGTGTGTCATGTAATTTTCCTATAGGAAGGGTCTCGGGTCTCTAACATTAGCACCATCAAGCAATATGATGAGGGACTTTCATTTTAATTCTTTACAACCTCATGAACTTATTGTGGCCTACCCAATTGAGTTAGGTGGAAAGACCCTCACAATTGAAGTCAAGGTTGTGGATGTTCCCATTGATTGCAATCTTCTATTGGGATGCAGTTGGATACATCCTATGATCATGGTAGTATATTCAATTTTTCAAGTCATTCAATTTCCCCATCAAGGAAAAATTGTTACAATTGACCAGTTAGATTACTACACGCTTGATCTAAGTGCCCACATCCACTCAAATGTTACTTTAGTTGGGGATGTGTGGAAATTTGTTCAAGATATTGGCTTTGGGATGTTTAAATATACTTCTATTATGGGAAATTTTACACCCCCTATGCCAATTCCTACCATAAAATTTTCTCCAGTATATGCAATAACATACATCACCTATTTCCTTTTATCCATTTTCACCTTTCCTATTCCATTCAGTGGTTGTGTGCCTTCGGACCCAGTCCACTCAAAATATTTAGTGATGGAAATTGACCATTAGGTGGTGCCCAATCATTCTGATATTGGTTACTTGGACCCACTATTACCTATGTTTTCCTTGGAAAATTCTCATCAATCTATCTAAATGGATTCGGCAGACTCCGATCAAAATATTCCTCCCTAAGATGAGTATGATTAGTTTACTCTGCCCATTTGGGAAGTCACTTCTCCCAGATCGAACGATTTATTGGACACAATTTTACCTTCAGATGAAGCTATTGTTGAATTCATCATCACATCAAAACTACCTTGGGATGATATGAACCATTGGTCCTAATTTCTTCCTAAGTTAGCAAAAATGGAGGTCTGCCCAAAAGGCCTTTTTTATCCTCCTGATAGTGAATGGTACCAATTCCCCATCCTTACACACAATGTGTATGCAAAGGGTAACATTACTAATATTTCCAAAGCCATTCCTATTGATGTCTTAGTTAATATTGGCATTGTGGAAAGCATCAATATTGGCGTAGATTGTTCTCTTGAGGAAATCACACTATATAATGCTCTTTTCAAAGAGTTATGCGATGTGTTTACATGGCTCTATGAAGAAACTCATGGAACTAATCCTCACATTGTTTAACATGAGATTAAAACCTATGAAAATGTTAATATATTCAACAAAAGTTATGACTGGTCAATCCCAAGAAAGTAGCTACTCTCAAAGCAAAGGTTAAAAAGTTACTTAAGGCTAGTTTCATTTATCATGTACCCTTAACTGAATGGGTATCTAGCCATGTTCCTATTGATAATTAACAAGGGACCATTTGATTCCATACTAACCTTAAGGACTTAAACAAAGCTTTTCCAAAAGAAACTTCCCCACTCCCTACATAGATCGGATCATTGATGAATGCGCCGATAGTGAAATGTTTTCCTTCATGGATGGTTTCTCCAATTACAATCAAATATAGATAAAAAAGGAATATCAACACAAACCAATTTTCATCTTCCCTTGGGGGACTTTTGTGAATGTGAAGATGCATTTTAGTCTTAAAAACACCGGGGATACTCTATGATGGGACATGTCATGTGATTTCCATGATATTAATCACATTGTTGAGGTCTATCTCAATGACTTAGTCGCTCGCTCTCAGAAATAAGATAAATATCTTGGTCCATCTTTGTGTTGTCTTTATCCGATGTCACAAATATAACATTTGTTTAAACCCACATAAGTGCATATTTTATGTGGAGACTAGGAGACTACTTGGTTTCATCGTATCTAAGTATGAGATCATGGTTAATCCCTTTAAGGTTGAGGAAATAGTACAATTTCCACCCTCACATACAATCAAATAACTTCAAAGCTTACAATGGAAGGATAACTTCCTCCAATGATTCATCACTAATTATGTCTAGATTTTGAAATTTTTCACGTGTCTCTTAAAAAAGGATGTACCTTTTATACGGGACAACCAAGCTTAGAATTATTTTGACACCTTAGAAAAGACTTTAGTGTCAACCACATCGCTTAGTTCCCCGGAATATAACGGATACTTTTTGCATTATCTATCTGTAATTGTTTCAACCATAGGGATGGCCTTGGTTCAAGAAGGTGATTCACTTCAGGAACATCTTGTTTATTACCTCGGTAAGGGTATTTTCGACCCCAAATATCTCTATCCCCATGTTGAGAAGTTGGATTAGGTAGTCGTGCAAGATTTCCAATGATTTAGACATTACATACTTCCTCATAAAACCATTGTATCGATGGATATTAATCCCATGCAATAGATATTGACCCAATGCATAATTGGGGGAAATTTTCCATATGGATAGTTATCTTATAAGTGTTTGACTTAGAATTTACCAATTCCAAATAGAAGAAGTCTTTGGATTTCACTAAGCTAATGCATGAACTCCTTGGAAACATTGAAGAAACCATATTTAATGTTGAATCCTTTCCGGATTAACACGTGTTCCTTATTTCTTTGTCTAATCCCCGATATAGAGACACTTTGATTTATCTCTAGACTCGGTGGTTTTCCTCTCACCTCCCTCATGATGAGCCCCATCACATTCCACATAAATATAGGAGTTACCTCATCATCAGGGATACTCTTTACCATCAAGGAATCAACATAACCTTGAGATGATGTAGTAGTTCATGAGGAAGTTGGAAAGGTTCTAAATGATTTCCATGCTGAAGCATGTGGCGGTCATCTTTCTAGGTTGGACACAGCTCAAAAATTTTTACGCATAGAATATTTTTTTCCTACTATATTTATATATTGCATCCATGTGGTCAAGGAATTTCATCCTTTCCAAATATTTACTAAGAAAATGTGTTCCCATCCTACTCCATTACACCCTATGGTTACTATTGGACCTTTTGCAAATTGGGTGGTTGATTTTATGACATGCAATATTTCCCCGGCTATTGGACACCACTTCGTCATTGTGGTTATCAATTACTTTACTAAGTGGTTTGAAGCTATGCCAATATTCACTAATGACAATAATACCACAACCTCGTTTATCTTTATTCATGCCATCCACATATTTGGTGTACCTAATTATATTGTTACAGATAATGGGTCGCGTTTATAAAACAAACAATACAAGAACTCACTACCAAGTTGGGTCTTCAACAAGAATGATCCCCATATTACTACCCTCGGTGTAATGGCCAAGTCGAAGCCATAAATAAGGTTTCGAGGACTATTATGTAGAGGACAGTGACCAAAAATAAATCGAACTAGTGTCTTACATTTTTTTTTCTCTTTAGGCATAACGAACTTCTATGAAGACTGTAATTGGTTTCACTCCTTTTCAAGTGGTATATGGAGTATAATTCATGTTTCAAATTCAGTGTGAGATTACATCATTAAAACTCACCATCGATCTCCTCCCCGACACTTTTATTGAATAATAGCATCTCCTCTATTTGCAATGTATTGATGAAACTCATCAAGAGATCGCTCTTACCAATGAAGTTCATAAAAAATGAGAAAAAATGAGTACGATAAAATTGTTCATTCTCTATTCTTCTAAGAAGGAAAATTAGTTTTGGTTTATGCCCAAGACTTCTATAAACTCATGGTTGGAAATTTTGAAGCTATATGTCATGGCCATTTTATTGTCAAAAGTGTGCTCAAGGGAGTAGCTGATGAGTTATTTGACTATAATGGAAACTTGCTCTCAGAGACCCACAATGGGATCCATCTGAAAAAAATATTTCACATAGGAATCGATGCCTCACAATTCTTGTGGTATAATGTTTTATTTTAGTCCTTTCTATACTTTAGTTACTTTCTTATTGTATGATATTTTTTTAGTAGTGAGCTAATATAGATTTTTTTTTGCTTTGTAGATGTAATCAAATTTTTTCACTTACTTAGGCTACACAAATGGCACTAGTTGTAGTATCTGGAACATTGCTTCTACCACATGGGTTATCTATTCACCCACCAACCAACCAGTGAGTTTAGGAGGCACTTTTCTTGGTCCTACAACCAACAACGTTGTCGAGTAAACTGTAATCATCGAGCTTCTTTCTCAAGCTATTGTTCTTGGCGTTTCCATATCTTCATCAAACTGGACTCTCAGTTAGTTCTATCTTAGTTGAACAATGTTTATCGTTTTAGATATCCTACACTATTTTGAAACTTTTTACAAGTACATCTTCTAGAATGTCAATTTGAATTTAGTCATTATATTCACATTCCAAGAAAATTCAATGACTTTTCTTATCCAAAACTTAATGCACTTGATTGGAATATATATCATTTAAAAAATTCAATAGAATCAAGCATTTTCAATATAATCATGAACTTTGATTGCATACACCATTTAAAAACACATAAGAAAACACCACAAAATCATGTGTTTGTATAACTAGATAAAATGGCCACATAATGACCCAAAAATGTGTTGTGTTTCAACTACAAAATTTCAGCTACATAGTCATGGATGGTCCATAGAAACATATAAAAACATACATAGGGTCTGGAAAAAGCATTAGAGTTTCCTCATGGATCCTCCCTTGATGAACTACGAGGGAAATGAGTATCATGATAACATATGACTTCCAAGACCAATTGTCGCAGTAGACACACAAAGCATGTGGGTACTCCCACTACATGTCATTGCATACATCCACTACTAGATTTGGGGTCCAAATTCGACGTTTATACTAATGTATAAAGTTAAAAGTCACTTTAAACGTCGAAAAAACATCAATTTATTAGGCTTTTTCAAAAGAAAAAAACTTCAAAAAAACTCCACCTGTTGTCGCTTAAGAGGCGTGAGATGCGACGTTGATTAAGACACGTCAAAGGGAGTCTCTTAATCAACATTCAAGTTGAAAACATTGGCCAAAAAACACTTGATTACATAAAGTCGTTTAAGAGATGACTTACGGCCTTATATATATATATATATATATATATATATATATAATTATATATATATATATAATTATATATATATATATATATATATAATTATATATATATATAATTATATATATATATATATATATTTCTTTTCCTGGTTAAAGTCAGCAAGTTTTAAAACATATTTGGACACAACATATATTTAGGTTTTCTTCCAGTTCAATTGGGAAAAATTTAAAACATATTCAGATCAAACATCTATTTAGGTTTTGTTGGGTTGAATTCGGCAAGAAGAATTTGTGGAAGAATTTTGGAGGGAGAACTCTGATTATAGGTAAAAAAAATGGTGGATTAATGATATTATCCCTTCAATTAATTTATTTTAATTCGGTAAATGTTTCTTTTGTCCTTCCACTTACTTTGATAATGTATTTTATTGAAATAGAGAACAATGTCAGTCAATATTGTATGTCGATTTGTTAGTAGATCCGAATTAATTGATGCTATGCAAGTAGCTATCAATTCTGGATACGGTGATAGAAGCAACCATGGTAATGAAATGATCAGAATCAAGCCTTTAATGTTGAAGATATAATCGGTGATGGAAAATTTTATTTCCCTTGTACACAATGTAGAGGGATAAAAAGAAGGAGAGTTGTTATGGAAATAGCTAAAACAACTAGGAAACATTGTTTAGAGTATGGGCTCTTGGAAGGTGGAATGGAATATCATCCCTTCATAAGATATCAAAAACAATATTTTTTTCTCATTTGCAATATTATTATTATTGATACTAATTGGATTTATTTTTCCATAATTATTGCATAGACAAGAGCACCAACGCTTGGAAATCTAGTCGTTATAATTCACACTAGATATGGTGAGGGTGGCGACATTGAGGTTGATACAATGGAAGAAAATAACCAGAACCTTATTGATTATGAAGGAATAAATAGGTTGATCAAGGACACATTTTTTTCCACAGATGAGAATGCAGCTACGGACGAGATCTATGAAAACATTCATAATGTACCTCTTATTGATAAGGAAAAAATAACTTATACAAAGACTCAAAGACAAGTCTTCTCTCCACTCTTTTGTTTCTAGTCAACTTGAAAGTTATGAATGGTATTTAAAACAAAGCAATGATGCAATTGCTAAGTTATGCAAGATTTTTATATTTGTAATTGAAATTGGGCGTTGTTTATTTATTTATCATTGTCATATATAAGGTAGAAATTAAGATTGTTACATTAATTTTTTTTAGGTTGTTAGGTGATACTATTCTACCACTGTCAAATACTTTACCTCGCACATACAGAGAAATGTGTGTCATCCTAAAATATAAAGGAATGGAGTATAACACAATTGATGCATGTCCCAATGATAATATCATATATTATGGACAACATGCATCAAAGAGTGAGTACCCTAGATCTGTAATTAGTAGATATCGTATTGATCAAGTACCAAATAAGGTTCCCCACAAATTTCTTCTCCATATCTCGATAAATCCATGTTTTCAACGATTGTTCAGGTTTAAAAACATTACAGAACTTATGGATTACCATGCACGACACATAAGTGCAAATGGTTTCATGCGAATGACTAGAGATGGATATGCATTCAAAGACATTGAGGAAATATGGCCAATTTTTAAAGAAGAACTATGTAATGTTAGACTTTCATAGGAGGTTGATGGTGTCAATCCATTTCGAGAGATCATAACCAATTACTCAGTTTGGCCATTTTTTGTTAAAAACAAGAACCTTCCTTCGTGGATGACAATTAAAAGGGAGGATGTCATGTTGGAATTAATTATTCCATGTACTTATTTTTAAGAATTTTATCACAATATAAGTAATCCATTTTTTTCATTGTTGCATGATCGAGAACTTAGTAATTATGTATTTTACTTTTCAAATAACTACTATGTAAGCACCAAGTTAAAGATATGGATGTCTATATTGAGCCTCTTAAAGATGAACTTTTAAAATTATGTGTTGGCATTAGTATGTACAAAATCTCCAAACCTATAGGCCAAAAACAATTTCAATTCCATGGAATACTTACATGGACAATTCACAATGCGCCGAGTCTTACACATTTTTTTCATATGTAAATTTGCATTGTATCGCTATGCATAATTTATTATTGAACCTCTTTTTATAGTTTATGGAATTATATATATTAAAACTATTCCATAACTTGTAGGGATTCAAAGAAAGGGAAAATATGCATGTCCACTATGTGATCCAAGAACAATATCTAGACATTCAAGAAGTTTAGGAAAGACGGTGTACAATGAGTTTAGGCCTTTTCTCCATAAGGACCATAGGTATCGGATTACTGAGAAGGAAGGGATTGGAAAAAAACCATGAAGAATGACACCTCAACTATGGAAAAATAAATTTCAGAAGATACATGGTAAACAATATTTGTTTGTACTGTTACTACTTCGTTCTTGGTCACGTTTATTTTTAGATATTCGTACTTAGCATGACTAATAAAAAATATTAATCTTTAATTGATACTTCTCAAAGGTCATCATAGTCATCTTCCATGGGGTTTAAAATGATACTCTTCCCAATTCAGTTGGTTTCCATACTATCAGCACCTACTGGTAGCTCATTTGTTTGACACAATGCATATTGAAAAGAATGTCATAGATTGCTTGTGGAAAATTATAGATGGGAGGAATAACAAGGAACAAAATTCCAAAATCATAAGTGAAATTCAGGAATCCAACTCATTGCAACATTTGAAGGATTGTTAGGGTAGTGGAAATTCCACCAATCTCCCATTGTTATTAGCAGAGCAAGAGAGCATTGTTGTAAAAGAGGTTGTATGGAAGATAAAATTTCTCATTGGTTTTGTTTCAAACATAAGTAATATATTAATGAAGCAAAGTGATTTCGATGGGGATAAAAATCATGATTGGAATACATTTATGAAGGTTTGACATTTTGAAACTTCAATTATTTTATGATAAATACATTATATGTTAGTAATTAATGTTTATCTCTATTTCAATTATATGTAATGTTATATACCTTATTTGTTAGTAATATATGTTACGTCCTTGTTGCAATATGTTCTACCTCTAGATTTGCATAATAGCTTTGATAACAACATAAAGAAGGTTATTTATGATCTCAAAAAGTACATAAGGTATGTATAAATCTATAGTTGAACTACTTATTGTATAGTTGATACTTGATTTTCTTTCCTTATTTATATTAATGTTGGTACAACAAATTTATTTGCACTTGTAGGTAGTTTTCATCTAAAGAGATACATAAAGAAGATATCAAGTCTTGGAAAAGATAAATTCCCCAACTAATGTTTGAGACTCAAAAGTATCTTCCTCCTTAATATTCCTTTTGAACCATTTAATGATCAAGAATAAATCCCAAAATATTTATATGATTGTCAATCCATATTCAAGTACCAAAATTAAACTTAAATTTAGGGCCATCAACTCATCCAAGTTATTAGATCCATATCCAATGCATACTTTGAAACTCATTGTATGGGAATTATAGAATAAAAGTATGCCACCAACGCCTACCGTAGGAGCCTCACCCTAAGGTTCCATCAAAATACACCCAAGGTTTTGATTTGTCCATGTATTCTTCTCTAACATGTTGGAGAATCTGTGTAACCTTCACTTGCTTATAAAAGCTATATTGTTCCACCCTTGTATAGCACATTGGACTTGAAGAATAACCTTTTGTCAAATATTACAATATTTATGGTAATACAAATTCCCCAAGTGATGATCAAAGGTTGTAATATCCCTAATTTCAAAGTTTACCCAATTTGGCCAATTTTTGAACCTTGGACAGGTGAAACCCCAAACTCTCCCAAATGATCCCAAATGGTTTCGAATTATGTATGGAGGGACTTAGGAGGATATATAAAACTATAATACAACCTTTAGACACCCAAACCTCTATTTTAAATATTAATGTTCTGCAATTTTCAAGGAGAGAAGACTTGGGACAAAACTAGTCAATTGGATTAGTGAAAATCCCCCTTAGGTCTGCCACTATTTTCCCTTTCAAACATTGTACGGCCCTACCTAATATTCAATATGAGAATTGGATCTGTTATAGGAAATAAAGGAAAACTTTTTTGCATCATTATATTAGGTTTTAGGGTCGTATAGGTCTTCCAAAGGACATTTGCACTTCTAAGGTATACAATTTATGTGAAAATGGTGGAAAGGGAGCATGAATTAATGTCACGAATTATAGTATAAATTGAGGGGTATGGATACAATATTTTGTCCATCCATTTAAATTAAATATTCATCTTAAATGATAGGCAACACCTCCATAAAATTTTGATATCAAACTGATACAAAACATGCTACAATCACCATGAGAATATAGTGAGGAAACTAGCTCGAATATCAATGTTACTTGAAGAAATAGTACATGAAGTGATTAGTATGTTGAGCTGTGGATCTCATGATATATCCATTACATATTTATGCATATATTAACAATTTTATAAGTTTGAAACAATAGCCTTCCATTATCTATATGCAACAAGGAGTGTGCTATCGCACTTTACACACTGCAAGATTTGAGCCCAAAATCCGACGAGAAAATACAACGACCTCCAACGAAAAGGACTTTATCGTCGGATTTCACCTTAAAAATTATAAAATTTGATTTTTTTTCTTAAATTGATAGAAAGACCCGTCGGATATCCGACGCCTTTTTGGATATCCGACGAGACCTTAGGAATATCCGATGGCCTTGTGGATATCCGATGGCTCTGTGGATATCCGACATCATGTTAAGACCTAGGCCTTCGGACATCCGACGTCTTTTGAAACTCGATGAGGTCGGATATCTGACATCAAATCACCAACGGTAACTAGGTTCTAGTCATCGGATATCCGACGGACCAATCACTTTTAAAATCTATAAATATCGAACCATTCCGACATGTTTGCCATACAAGCGACGGTTTGCGGAAGTTTTTTAATTCGGCGGACTGTTTTTCATTATTTCCATTGTTTTTGTCATTCAAGCGAGCGAAGTGTGGAGCTTCATTTTCTAAGATCAATAATCTTCATTCAAGCTCTTTACGAGAAAATTCCAACTAGCAATATTCCTGATCCAGAGGAACAAAATCGACAATTGCTTGCTAGATTATGGGAAGGAGTTAAAAGAAGGGGTGATGGGAAATGCTATTGTCCATGTAGTCAATGCAGGGGCTTTAAGAGGAGAATAATTTTGATCACAACAGGCAAAAAACATTGTAGGAGCATGGGCACGCTGAGGGGGGACATGAATACCATCCATTTGTAAGTTTTGCATTATATATGTTTTTATTTTGATTTCTTTTGTAAATTTATGTATTATTTTAATATTTCTTATATTAACTTATATATCTATTGATTGTGGTTTCAATAGATTGGGACTAACATGGAGAATAAATATTATTTTAATATTTAATATTTATTATAATTTTTTTTCTTTTGTGCATGTTGAATCTAGGGTATAGTAGAATAACTCATTTATTTGTTCGTTAGTGAGACTAACCCACTCACCGGAGAAATCACTTAACTCTCTAGATTTGTGACACTTTCCATCATGAGAATAGAAATAACGACTATATTGGCATGTTCTAATTTCTCTTATATTTTCTCTATAGAAACCATAGCATCGTTTATCTTACCTTAGTGGACAGTATGAGAAATTTTGAGTTATTTTTTAGTATCTTTCCTCAGTAATTGGGTCAATTATTATGTCTCTTGGATAGTTTGGATGCACCTATTTGACCAACACTAGTACAATTGGTCGTTGTTCTTTTCATCCCAACAGTAAAAAATTTGTTACATTTTAAATGCATCACATAAATGTTTACATTTTGCGTTTGAATTTCTTATATTGACTTTTATCTATTGATTGCTTCATGTAATTATAAAGGAAAGACATCCTACGTCATATTGTCCGGAGGAAGTGCTTCCAGAACAAGTACCAGAGGAACATGGAGCTATGAATATTAATGGAGAACAAGTTAATGATCACATTGAAGAAGATGATCATACTGATAACATAGTTGAAGATGATGTTACAAATACTTTGATCCATGATTCATTTAATGTTGGAATGGATGATGACGATGATGATTATCATGAAAATGATGAACATTTTGATGATATTCATGATATACCTCTTCTTGATAAGGCATACGAACCCCTTTATGAGGGCTCCAAGACAAATCTTCTCTCTGCTATATTGTTGATAATGAACCTGAAGGTTATGAATGGTCTTTCAAACATATCAGTCACACGGATGTTAAGGTATGTAATATATCCCATCACAAAATATATATGATTGTGTATTTTATTGTTAATTCATATATAAGTCAAATTATTACGGATGAAATTTGTTTCATTAATATTATTTCTATATTATATTAACTATTTTTTTTTATTATTTGTTGTAGCATGATAGGTGAATATTTGTTACCACTGTCAAATATTTTACCTCGCACATATCGAGATTTATCTTCCATCATGAAAGAAATTGGAATGCAGTATGAAGCAATTCATGCATGCCCCAATGACCATGTTCTATATTACAATCAACATGAATTTGCAACAGAATGTCCTGAATGTCATATCAGTAGATATCGCACAGATCAAGTAACTAAAAAGGTGCCTCGCAAGGTTCTATGTTATATTCCCATTATTCCACGTTTGCAACGACTGTTCAGGTGCAAAAACATAGCGCAGTTTATGGATTACCATGCACGTAACAGAAATCAAGACGACATTATTCAGATGACTGCAGATGGGTCTGCATTTAGAGATATGGAGGAAAAATGGCCTCACTTTAAAGAAGAACCTCATAATCTTAGGATTTCTTTGGTAGCAGATGGTGTCAATCCATTTGCAGAGATGAGATCTGTTTATTCGGTGTGGCCTATTTTTGTTATCAACAACAACATTCCTCCATGGTGGACAATAAAGAGGGAACACATAATGTTGTCGATGATTGTTCCAGGTACGAACCCTGCAGTTTTTTTTTTAATGTAGTGGTATCTCATTTGTAGTATTTTTGTCGCATAATGTCATATATATATTTAATGTTTTATATTGTGCAATATGGTTAATATATATAATCTAAATGGTACGTCTCATAATTATATTTTTTATATGTTCAAATCAATTAGGTAAGTACAAAGTGATATATATGAATGTATATATTGAACCTCTTATTGCGAGCTACTGAAGTTATGGAATGGCATCACTATGTATGACGTATCTAGACCAATACGACAAAGGCAATTTCAATTCCATGCAATGCTTATATGGACAATACATGATTCCTCAGGGTTAACCCATTTTTGTGGTATGTAATTATAAGTTCCACTTTATTTGCAAAAAACTGTACGAAGTACTAGTTAATATACTACGCACGCATGTTTTTCTAAATAATCCAGTCATTTTGTATATAATTATAATTGACATAGATATTCCATCTCTTTATGTAGGTCTTTAGATAAAGGGGAAATTTGCATGTCCAGTTTGTGGTCCTAAGATCAAATCTCGTCGTTCAAAAAGCTTAGGAAAGGAGGTGTTTGATGAGTATAGGCACTTCCTCTCTAAGAACCATAGTTATCGAACTACCAAAAAACATCTGTTCAATGACAAGCAAGATACTACATTAAAACCGCAGAGAATGACACCTCACCTATGGAAGTTGCAATATAATAGAAATCATCAAGGTACGTATAATGAATCATCGTATATGACATGTTATATTGTATTTGTTTATATTGTGTGTTGTTTACTGTAATTGACATTGATTTATGTAATTTCATGATTGTCGTTCATGTGATCATGAAGGCATTAATGGGCTTCCACAAGGAATGAAAAATTATCCTAGACAATTTAGTAGGTTTCCCTACTATGAGCACCTACAAATTGCTCATCTATTTGATACAATGCATATCGGAAAGAATGTGATGGAAACATTATGGCGAATATTGGATGGAAGGAGTGACAAAGAAAAAATTGTCAAAATTTGCAAAGACATTCAAGATAGAAACCATGCAATGAAATACATCATTCAATTTCATAGCAACGGAGAGAAAATTAATATAAACTCACTTCCATGGATGTTAACAGACCAGCAAAGTAATGTTGTAAAAGAAGTCATTCGAAAAATTAAATTTCCCACCGGATTTTGTGCGAACATGAAGAATATCATAACAAAGAAAGGTGATTTCGCAGGGGTGAAAACTCATGATTGGCATGTCTTCATGAAGGTAATTATTATGGTATGGATTTAATTTTTTTTTTTCCTATTCCAGTGAATATGGTCGGTATATTTTTTGTTTGTCTACTCTTTGTTGATAAAATGAAATGATTTGTATATTATTGTTACAGTATGTTCTACCTCTCTCTATCCAAGACAACTTCGACAACAATGTCAAGCAAATAATATATAGTCTCAGGAAATACATGAGGTAAGTGGTGATTTTTTCCATGCGCTTAGTGTTTGTTTAATTCAACATAGAACTTATATTTGATTTTAGTTATGTAATTCATGTTACGTAATATAATGTTTTTTTTCCTTTAATCTCTTGATTTGGTTTTCATGTCACTTGTAGATGGTTGTCATCTAAATAATTCCATAAAGAAGACATAAAGTATTGGAGGAGAGAAATTCATTGTCTCATGTGTGAAATGCAGAAGCATCTACTTTCGGCATTTTTCAATGCACAAGAACACTAGCTCATACACCAAGTTGAGGAGATTGAACTGTGTGGACCTGCACACTCAAGGTCCATGTGGATGGTTGAGAGGCACTTGAAATTTATAAAGGGTTTGGTCAGACAACGAGCATATGCTGAGGGTTCTATGATGGAGGGATATATGGTATACCAAAACATGATGTATATTAGTGAATATCTTCCTAAATTAGCAGAAAAGCTCAATTTACGTCGCATTTGTGATCCGGAATCCAATAAGTGTTTCAAAGGGGAGTACCCGAAAGGGAAAGGTAGATCGAGGAAGGTGAAAGGTAATATAACAATATTTTTATATTCAGTATTTTGCATCAATTTAGAGTGTAATATACTTTGTTAAGTTACTATACATTTGTATTGAATTTTAATTTTATTGTCATCAAACAGTTCGTCGAGAGTGGGATGCAATTCATTTATATATCACAAACAATCTTGACTAGATGAAGGTATGGATCAAACAATGTGAACAATATG